>JAOCZM010000180.1:0-555216 GCA_026122235.1 Vinca minor
GTTGGTTCATATCACGATGGCAAAGAAAACACACTTAGTAGTAGTATGTGTTCATAAATCACAAGCGGTCCCTAACAAGACATTGTGACTACCCATAGTGAATGAATATGTGGTGGAACCTAATATCAATCCACTATTTAATCCATTTGTCTCGCGATATCCAAATTAAGCATAAGGCATGGTAGTTGTCACCCTTATATAGCTCAATTGTATTTATGCTCAATCTCCAGGTAGACTGTTTCAACAAACAATATTTAATAACCACTTTATTAAATACGTTTGAGCATGGCCATGCATTTAAACAGTCTTCCCTATCGAGGGCCCCATGGATATCTCTCTCTAATAAGAGAGTGACAAATTCGTTACAATGCCTCTCACATTCAAGCCATGATAGGATACTACATCCGATCATCGATCGTATTGATTACTCGATTAAAAGTAACGTCCCGATCGAGTCAAAGCGTAGCTCCATTCATGTCTGAAACAAAGGAGACATAAGGTCTAAGGATTCAAAAATAGTATTGAGGAAGTAATACTTATGACTAAAGAACCATGAAGTATTACTTCTCTAACGGATCACGTCCCAATACAATATATCCCAATATATTGCATCTATGATATGATTTTATCCATTACACATGATCGAGTAAAACATAATCATCAATCATACACCATACTTGTTTTTATTTCATTGTAAAGAACATTACATAAAACTAGGGATAGTTAGAATAGTAATTGCATAAGCTAATGAGTTTTACTATCAAATCACACATTTGATGTTCAAAAGAAAAAATTAATTATTCAAAGACATGCTCAAAAAAGATATAAAACGTACAATATATGTTAATGGTCATAGGGTACTACTAACACTTTAGTCATAAGTATTACTTCCTCAATAATAGTTTGGAATCCTTAGACCTTATGTCTCCATCGTTTCCAGCATGAATGGAGCTACGTTTTGACTCTGTCGGACGTTACTTTTAATTGAGTAATTAATACGAATGATGATCGGATGTAGTATCCTATCATGGCTTGAATGTGAGAGGCATTGTAAGGAATTTGTCCCTCTCTGATTAGAGAGAGATATCCATGTGACCCGCGATTGGGAAGACTTTTTAAATGCATGGCCGTACTCAAATGTATTTAATAAAGTGGTTATTAAATACTGTTTGTTGGAACAGTCTACCTGGAGATCGAGCATAAATACAATTAAGCTTTATAAGGATGACAACTACCATGCCTTATGCTTAATTTGGATATCACAAGACAAAGGGATTAAATAGTGGATTGATATTAGGTTCCACTCGGGATGTTCATTCACTATGGGTAGTCACAATATCCTCGCTAGGGACCGCTTGTGATTTATGATAACACATACTACTACTAAGTGTGTTTTCATTGCCATTGTGATATGAACCTACAAGGTCACACGCATAGACGAGTTAACGAACTTCATGTCCAGATTCAATGAATCTAGAATGTGACTAGTTTCATTGTATCTGACGCTTATTTTCTAAGAATAATAAAATGTTATTATTTGAATTAGAGATTAAGGAGGGCATTTTCGGTATTTGGTTTTAGCTGGGATTACGTGGGAGTCACTACCAGAAGAGGTTGATAGGACGTGGGAGTTATTTTCGGAACAAACTCTCACACCTATACAATCCTCTTTTGGCCGAAACCCTAGGTCAGACTTGCTTGATCCGCAATAAACCAAAAATCCCGAAATCAGTTTTCTGGATTTTTTGCCCTTCTCTTCTTTCTAGATTCCCGAAACTCAAAAACGAAGAGCTAGCACTCGCTGCTCGTTTCGTCACGTGGATACCGTTAGAGAGCAATTCCGCAAGGGAATGCTATTGGTGGCAGCAGCACACATCTGGAAAAACGTAAGTAATTTTTCGCCGGTTTTCGATTCCTATGGTATGAGCGAATCCTCCAGGGGAGGACTCATGGGTGTTTAGAATGAGTATATCATCAAAATAAACTACAACAAACTTTCCAAAAACAAGATTGGCCAAAGGTAAAAAATAAGGACAATCACGGTGATAAGAAGAAAAGATTTTTAATGCCAAAAATGCCAAAGGCATGATTGGCACTTGGGATGAAGAAGATAGTGAAGAAGAAGAGGATCAATCAACTCATCAAAATGCAAACATTTGCTTTATGGCAATGGAGGATGAGGTACAATCAAATTTGTCTTCTTCTCTTTATAGTTGCAATGATATTTGCGAGGAGGAAGATCCTCATGATTTATTACGTGATGTGTATGTTGAGTAAAAAAGATATGCTAAACAAAATAAAGAGACGAAACTCAAACTTGACATCTTATCTAGTGAAAACACAAATTTGAATGTAGAAAACAAAAGACTTCTAGAGTCATTGGAAAGTAGTAGGATTGAAAAAAGAAACTCTAATAACTACTATGAGGGCTTCTAATTCACAACATAAGGATGTTTTTGACAAGATGATGAACTTAGAAGAAAAACTATTTGATTATAAGTTCTTAAAGAAAAAGTTGTTGATCTCACTACTCTTGTGAACAAATTTCAATATGGCAATAAGAATTTAGATGAGAATCTTGGATCACAACGTTACTCTAATGATAAAAAGTGGATTAGGGGTATGAACTTACTTCTTATATTGCTAGTAATTCTTCACATTTTGCTAGTACATCCAAATATCATATGCCATCTATATTGCCTAACCATGCTAGAAGGGGAATTGGCTATGGTAATAACATTCATACTACTACACCTAGAAATACCACATTCATTAGAACACATTTAAGATATACTTATTGTGGTAGACATGGTCATAAAGTAACTAGGTGTGTTATTAAAAAAATAATTGAGCATGGTGCTAAATCTACTTGGCGTATTAAGATTGCTCAAACTAACCCCAAAGGACCCAAGAAGATTTGGGGTACCAAAGTCACATTTTTAACTCCTTTTTAGGTAAAAACAAGAACGAAAAGCTCTTCCGGAAAAGTGGTTTATTTATAGTGGGTGTTCAAGACATATGACCAGAGATGCTACTTTAATGAGAGAGTTAAAACCAATACATGAAGGATTCGTCACATTTGTTGACAAACAAAAGGGGAAGATCATTGGCATTGGGAATGTTGGTAAAGGCTCCTCTACTCTTATTAGACAAGTTCTTTTAATAAAACTCCTTAAGTATACCTTGCTTAGCATTAGTCAACTTTGTGATAATGATTTTGTTGTTTCTTTTAAGAAAGATGCATGCACTATCTTTGATGAAAATTCGAATGAAATCATTTTTGTGGCTAATAGAGATGGAAATGTCTACATGCTCACTCTTGATGAACTACTTACTTATGATATTCAATGCCTAAATGTCCTTGTTGATGATGCCTTTCTTTGGCACCGTAGATTAGGTCATGTTAGCATGGACTTGCTTAATCGTTTGTCGAGCCAAGATCTTGTAAGAGGTTTACCAAAAGTAAAGTTTGAAAAGAAATGATTGTGTGACTTGTGTCAATTTGGAAAACAAACCAAAACTTCTTTTAAACCCAAGAAAATGGTATCATCTTCAAAACCTCTAGAATTAGTTCATCTTGATCTCTTTGGACCTATGAGGACCACTAGTCTTGGTGGTAAGAGATATGTATTTGTTATTGTAGATGATTTTTCTAGATTCACTTGGGTAATCTTTCTTTCACAAAAAGATGACTCCTTCATTGAATTTTCAAATCTTTTTAAGAATATTCAAAACTCACTTGATACCAAATTGATTTCTATTCGAAGTGACAATGGAGGAAAATTTAATAACCAAATCTTTGAAACCTTTTGCAATGAAAATGGCATAATCACAACTTTTCGGCTCCAAGAACTCCTCAACAAAATTGTGTAGTTGAAAGAAAAAATCGTACTTTGCAAGAAATCGCTAGGTCTATGCTTTCTGAAAACTCTTTACCTACTTACTTTTGGGCCAAAACTGTTAACACCACTTGTTACATAATGAATCGAGTTCTTTTAAGACCTTTTCTAAAGAAAACTCCTTTTGAACTCATTATTGGAAAAACTCCTTCTATTTCTTACTTTAAAGTTTTTGGTTGCAAGTGTTTTTTGCTCAACATCAAAGATAGCCTTGGAAAGTTTGAAAAGAAATTGGATGAAGGCATATTCCTTGGCTATTCATCCAACAAAAGGCTTACTTGATGATGATGTAGGCACACAAATTAAAAATTTGATTGAACATCCTCAAGTGCCTCTAATGGAGGATCATGCTTTAGAAGAAGAACAATTTGAGGCTCCTCAAGAAGAGAAAAGTAGTAATCCTCAAACAAATGAACTACCAAAAGAATGGAGGCAAACTCATTGTCACTCTCAAGAACACATCATAGGTGACATATCCGATGGAGTAAGAACTAGACAGTATTTTAGCGATACCTTTGCTCTTTTATCTCATATTGAACCTACTTGCTTAAATGACGCTTTAGATGATTATTTTTGGGTTTTGGCAATGCAAGAAGAATTTAATCAATTTGAAAGAAAACAAGTGTGGACACTTGTTCCTAGACCCGTTGATCAGCTTATTATTGGCACAAAATGGATTTTTAGAAATAAGCTAGATGAACTTGGTGAAATCATAAGGAACAAAGCTAGATTAGTTGCCCAAGGATACAATCAAGAGGAGGGCATAATTTGAATAATCCTTTGCACCGATTGCTGGACTTGAATCAATTAGGATGCTTCTAGATTTTGCTTGTTTTAAAGGGTTTAAACTATTTCAAATGGATGTAAAAAGTGTATTTTAAATGGCTACATTGAGGAGGAAGTCTATGTTGAACAACCTCCCGGTTTTATTCATGAAAAATTCCCAAATTGTATCTACAAACTTTCTAATGTTGTATATGGTCTTAAGCAAGCTCATAGAGCATGGTATGAAATACTTAGTAATTTTCTTCTTGCTAATGGTTTCTAAGAGAAAAAGTAGACGAGTGCACTTTTTTATTAAAACAAATAAATTCAATGACATCTTGCTTGTGCAAATATATGTTGATGATATTATATTTGGTGCTACTAATGTTTCTTTGTGTGAAGAATTTGCCAAACTAATGCATGATGAGTTTGAAATGAGCATGATGGGTAAGTAGAACTTCTTTCTTGGACTACAAATCAAACAAGCAAATGAAGGTATATTCATCAACCAAAGAAAGCAAAACTCCTATGAGCTCAACACTCAAGCTTGTCAAAGATGAAAAGGGTAAGAAAGTGGATGTAACCAAGTATAGAGGTATGATTGGTAGTTTACTTTATTTAACCGCAAATAGACCGGATATAATGTTTGTTGTATGTCTCTGTGCTCATTTTCATCCTAAGGAATCTCATTTAGTAGCCGTTAAACACATTACGTTCAACAATGTACCTGTTTTATATGATAACATTAGTGCCATAAATCTAACAAAGAATCCCGTTCAACATTCTAGAACAAAACATATAGAAATTAAGCATCATTTTATTAGGGATCATGTTGCTAAAGGTGATGTTTGCATTGACTTTGTGTGCACCGGTGATCAAATTGCGGATATTTTCACTAAGCCCTTGGGGTACTGAGCGATTTGATTACCTCAGGCGCTGCCTAGGAATCACGCAATTCAAAGTTAATGTCTTTGTTAAGAGTGTATAGGAAACAAGGGAATTCCGGTAAACCACATTGCCATAACGGTCGACCGGAGAAATGGTAAAAATATTATCTATTCAGAATTGAAAGATTTCGGTAGACCGGAATACATTCAAGGACGACCGACATCAAGGCAAAAAGATTTCAGGATTTATTTCAGACAGAGACCGGACGATCGTAAGGATAGTCGGTCGACCGGACTAACGGGATTTCAGAAATAAGATATCATCAATAGTGGAGAATTTCAAATTTTCACTTTTCCCACTCTTTCCAAAAATTTAAAATTCTATATTTTCACTCTCAAAAATCAAATCCAAACCTCTATATTCCAAAATCTCTCATACAAATCATTGATTAACTTCATCATAAAGACAAATCAACCAACATCCAAAGATCCAAAGACACAAAACATCAAACCAAAGAAAATCCTCATCAAAAGAAAAGACTTCCCAAACAAAATTCTTGAAAAGGAAACTATGGGAAAGAAGAGAATGGAAGAACACTCCAATATCGAAATGGAGTCGGATGAAGAAAGCTTGTCTACTCTACCATCACAAAGAGCTCAAGGAAAATCATCAAACTATGTGGCTACAAAGGATACCACTAGATTATTTACACCTCAGCTCAAGAAATCCTATGAAGCCCTTGTAAAAGAAAAGAGAGGAATTATACCGGGGTATATTAGGGATGCAAAATTTGATAAAGGATTAGAAGAAATCTTTGAATACTTTAGTGATGTAGTGTGGTTAAAATTATTTGATCATAAAATTGAGATATATTCCTTAGATATCTATGAGTTTGGTGTAAACCTAAAATAAGAGGGAAAAGGAGATGGTCAATATTGGTGGACATCTAGAATAAAACGTTGGGAACTACATTTTTCGAGGCCATTTTTGTGAAAGTATCGGGGTTCGGCTTGAAGAAAGGTCTATGAGATTTTATAATAGAACCGGTAGTATTCCAAAGGAGAAAATCTTTGACTTGAGGGATTTTAGAACCAATTTCAATATCAAAGAGGCTTTTGGCAAAGCATTTGAAAGGGAAACTAACAAATTATATGAGTATGGTCGTATTTTGCATTATATGGTTGCAAATGTTGTCTACCTATAAAAGGCCATAAGAACTCCGTCACATACTTGCAAATGATATTAATGAATTGGTTAGTTGAGAAAACAAAGGTCAACTTTGGGTATTTGGCTTTAAGTCATTTGAGTGAATCAATAAGAGCCGATAAAAATTGCATACCCTATGGGAGCATGCTTACTTCATTCTTTAAGAAATACAAGCTCGAACTCTCCTATCCGGTTCCTAGAATGGATCAATATAACAAGCATGATGAAGGACATTTCCATAGAATGCACTTGATTCTTGTAGATGAAAAATGGAAATGCAAATTCAAATGCACCGAGGAAGAACTTGATCAAGTAGCAGTTGCAATGGGAGATAGTCAAATATCTAGTGAGACTATCAAAAGAATTATAAAAGAAAGAAGGGATCAAAGAAGATGTGAAGAGTTAGAAGAAGAACAAGACAAAGAAAATTGTCAAATGTAGATGTATCAAGAAACATTGGGGGAAATAATATTAGAAGAGGAAATGAAGAGACAAGGGAAACCACATCATCTAAAAATGAACTCCTACTTCAAATATTATCCAAAGTAGAGAATTTGGGAGAAATAATGGATTCTATTGAAGACAAAGTTGATATGGTCATAAAAAACACCAATACAAAGATTTATGAGGTGGATGATGTACAAGAAGTGGATAAAGAGTAAGACAAAGATGAAGATCTTCATGCTACATTCATCGAGGAAGAGATTGCACGAGTCATAGAAAACTTGCAAAGATGAAGCTTCAAACATTCCAATAAGCTTCTCTTACCTTTCTCGTTATTTTACTTATCATTATCTTGTATTGTTTTTGCTATATATATATATTATTTTTTATGCATATGATTAGAGAGCTCAATGATGATATCCTAGGGATGAGAGCTCATTTTAAAAACCTCCTCTCCTCTTTTTGATATATGACAAAGGGGGAGAAAAAGGTCCTTTGTTTTGTTTCTTGGAAGGTAATGAAATGTTAAGCATATGCTCATTTTGTTTTTGACTGGATTATTGTTACACTTGTACTAGAGTATGTTGGTAGAATTTTAGGAAATACTTTGAAACTGTTTGCCGAAAAAAATGCTTGTTACCTTAAGTTCGGTCGATCGGATTTAATATACGACAACCGACAGAAAAAGAGGCAAAAACTGTAAACTCTTTCCTCTATATCTTTTTCAGTTTTGTTATCTTTAAGAAAGGGCACAACTTCAGGGTGAGATTTTATTAAATTGATTCACTCACACCCCTAAGGTTGATTATCTTTTAAAAGTTCATAGTTGACCTTTATCATATCCTCACATTCACAAAGATCATCTATTCTTAAAGATCATCGAGTTTCACCTATCACATTAAATCAAAATTTTCATAATAAAAAAGGGGGAGATTGTAAGCCCTAATAGATAAATTCCTATATTTTGATGAACTACAAACCATTGATGAGATTAATTGTTATACTTGTGAATGTGATAGGTTACATGAAAAGTATCAAGTCTATCAAGAAAGCATAAACTTATCATAGGTCAACACTACTTATTGAAGATAAAAAAAGATGCCTACAAGAAGGACTTGAAGACTTTGACAATTCATTGGGAAGATTTGTTATTTCATTTCTTGTAATCTCCCCTAGGAAGGGTCAAATGAAATTGTTCATATTTTTCATACATACTTAAATGTTTTCATTGTAAAATACTTTTGAAAAGGTTTTTGAAAATATGTAAAAGGGTCTTATAACTTTACTTGAGTAAAATATAGCATTTGATTTAAGACTTAGTGGGGAAAACCAATTTGAACCTTCATCTCAGTCGACCTAAGTTTAACTTCGATAGACCGGTAAAAGGTCGGTCGACCGAGCCTCGGCTAGATTGATCGAAGTGTGTCACTTCAAATGGTTCAAAATACTCAACGGCTATTTTGATCAGGTGGACCTCAAAACACTGCGGTCGACCTAGATATAAACATCGGTCTATCGGTATTTTGTTAGGTCAATCGAGATCGAGACAGAGCCTTTTTCAAATTATCTTTGAAGTATTTCGGTCGACCAGGAACAGAGTCCGGTCGATCGAAGTGTCAATTTTCTGGCAGTTTTATATCCGTTGGAGCAGTCATTTCAAACCATTTTACTCTCATAATAGTAAAGTCCCAAAAATCTCCATTGTTAACCAGATTTTCAATGTTGACCCGAGTTGACCAGCTTTGACCAGAAAACGGATTTTCAGATTTTGCAATTGTGTCCCACGGCTTTCCAATCTTGTTCCAAATTTTGCAATTAAGTCCTCCAAACATCTTAAAAGCTCATTAAACACCCTACAATCATAAAAACACAAAGTATTGAGGATTATACCATTCTAAGCTCAAAATTCGATATATAAATGCATTTTAAGCACAAAGTCATTAAAAAAAAATAAAGAAATATATAGATATATTTACAAGTTATCAAATTGCCCCCACTTAAAAGCAAACGAAAACCCCAAGTACAACACAAAACTTATACCCTCTAACACATTAATTCATATATTCTTCTCAACTTATCAAAGAATGCTAACCAAGTAAAGTAGAGATAAACTTCAAAGTAAATTCATTCTTAACAAAGAGAACTCAAGAAAGATCCGTAACAGTTTTACAAAACAAGTTACTAAGTAAACATTTGGGAGAAGATTAAAGTAGATAAGAAAACTTTTTCCTCGAGCCCAAACCCAAACCCAAGACAACCAAGGACTTGAAACTCGATACTCTTTACTAATGGAGCTTAGTGAGTCAACTTGAGTCCAAAAAGGATCTCTAAGCTTATAACATAGGCTTTAGGGAGCGGCTAACAAAAGAAAGATCGATAGGATATACAAAGTCGTGAGAGTAAGCATTGGATCTTCTTTAATATTATTCCACCTTATCCACTTCATAGAATAAAAATGACCCCCACTTTATATATATTACCAAGAACTTAATGGAGGTTGCAAAGAAAAACTTGATAAAATCTGCCCTCAAATTCAACCACCTATTTCAATATCACTATAAATTTCAGTATATACTTTCAATAATACCAAGCAACATTTCCAAATTTTACATCCACTATCGTGACTAATATACCTTCCAAGATATGAACTTTAAGTACACGGTTGATCCAACCCATCAACAAATTAACAAAATTACAGAGATGCCTTTAATTAATAGAAACAAATAAAATAAAATAATGATTTTTTTCCTTTTTTTTTTCAATCCAATTAAATATAAATCAACGTACTAGTGCTGAAAAATTCTGGGTCTATCTCCTACTTCGGACATACATCACAGAAATTCTAACCATTAAAATCTCGATCCCTCCGGTCAGATTATAGTCCTATCAGTCTAGTCTCTAAATAAAAAAGAATTACCCATTTCGGGGTTCGGATGTTACCTGGGTGACGATTCTGTAGAAAATGAAATTCAGAAATCAGCTTTGGTGATTGCACTCCCGGGGCGATAATTTCTTGGTACTCGAATAGCGTTCCGTCTGCGCTCCCTCGAAACCCTTCGAATTATCTTCGTTTCGATCTATCTCGCGATGAAAACTTAATCCCGGAACCCCTTCAATTGTCATGTCAAAGTTGCCAGAATATTTGTTGGCTAAAAATCTTTTCCTTCTTCTCTTCTTTGCGGCTCCAACCTCTTTTTGCTTTTTTGTTTTTGGCACGTTTCCCAAAACCCAGGACCCCTCATTTCTTTTTAATTTATTCTTTTCTTATTTTTTTTAATTCCTATTATATATAATCTCCTATATATTTTATTTATATTATATTATCCTTCCTAATCCCAATTATATTCTTAATTAATTCCAATTCCAATTCCACTTTAACTAAATCACTCTTCTAGGTGAATCACAATTAAGTCTCCTAACTACGATACACGTCAATTACGCCCCTCGCCGAAACGTGCACAATATAACACGTAACATGTTTTAAAAATAAATAGACACGTAGACACTTAATCATACGAAATAAATTACGCCTACACAATTAGTAATGCAAAAAAAATTAATTACACGTCAAATATCCCGTAAACAAAAGTTACGGGTTTCACATACTTCCCCCCTTACGAAAGTTTCGTCCCCGAAACTTGCTAACCCCGATCTCCGAAAGATGATTATACTTCAACTGAGCTTCTTCTTACAACTCTCAAAAGGTTTCCCGCTCTGAATGGTTGGACCACTGAATCCGAAAACATCAGGATGGATGAGAATGAAATCGTAACTGACTTCAATGACAACTGAGATAAAGGGAAATCAATATTTTCACTGAATTAAGAATATTCTAGTGAAAATTTGGTGCGTATGCTTTTGAGCTCTATGTCCGAAAGGTTTGAGTTAAAGTGTTCTTCATTGAAGAAACCAAGGATCAGGCTAACATGAAAAAATGAGAGTTAAGGAAATGAGTTTGTCCTTAACATCCCAGGCACCACTATCCATAATAAAACTCAGTGAGGAAGATAGGACAAGGATGATAAATCATACTCCTCTAATCTGAGATGATTCCAAAATTGATTACGAAGACGATTATTATGAAAGTGGGGATGAGAATGTTAGCAACTCAATTTATGGCTTTTGATGAAGAGAAGGAACAAGGATATAAATTAACACCAAGTAACCTTAAAAACTACTTGGATGATGAGGAGGATCATGATAAATAAAGAAAGGATACAAACAAACGCAGGAGATGGGAAACCAGGTGATTAAACTGAATGGTAACCCAAAGAGTAAGAATCAATAATTGACAACGAAAGTTGATTCATTTGAAAGGGAGATTGCAATTTCGTGAATAGGCATTGGTCGAACAAAATGAGATACCGGAAGTAGCTATATGGTTGATAAAAAATGGAACAATGGAAAGGCCAATTTCGACAATTCGTCATTAACGCTCAACAAGGTGGAGATCACTGTGGATGGGAATATGATGGCAGGAATCCAGGTTCAACAAGAAAACACTTTGCTTCTCCACAAATGGTAAGGAGACCACAACAATAGCCAAAAGCCCAACAAGTGTTCTAGAGAGGATCACAAAAAATGTAAAATTTCCCATCTTCTCCAAAGAAATGGAGTACAACAGGCGTGTTGTACGAATAACTAAGAACAAAAGAACCGATAATTCCATTAAGACAATGACAGAGAAAATGAACAAAATAAAATTAAAACATATGCACACCAAGAGGGTGTGTACATAATGGAAGAGTAGTAATTTTTTGCCCAAATTTGATATAATCAATATAGTAATTTCGGTCCCAAAGAAAGGTGTCCATAGCCAATAATTTCGCTTGAACATGGTACAATTCATAGTGCAAGAAAAATAGTAGAGTTCTGCAGTGCCTTCTGGAAATCTAAACAGAAAAATGGAAAATGAAGGAATCCATCAAAGATTAGCAATAGGTCTCCAAATTGATCATCTCGAATATCAAGAGAAAATAGGTGCAAAGCTTGTTTCTTTGAGTTCAGGCTACAGTAACTATGAGTAGTTGGCATAAGGGCTGATGAAGAAGTATTTCTGGGATACTCCAACAGAAGTATACAACGAAAGGACCTCTAAAGAGATGGAAGCCATCAAAGTAGTGGTACAAGATGTGTCTGCAAATCTTTTTGAAAATCTATCTCACAGAACTTGATGAGAGTACCCTTATTGAGCGGACAAAGTCTCAATAACAAGAGCCAAGAAGATCTCACCGATACAACGAGTGGACATGATGAATTATGATACTCACTCAGCTTTTGGGGTGCAACAGACGAACGTGTATCAACCGAGTAAATAAAAGAAATCATATGGTTGAGTAGATAATTGAAAATTGATCATGTTGATGCATGAAGAACTTCAACGGTTTCAATGAAATAATGTCCAGAAACTGGTTCCAAGAGTTGTTGATGTGAACATCATTGCTTTTGAATGGGTGTTTAGAAACAAGCCGAAGAGTTCATAGATTTTATTATATACAAATCCAAAATAGTGGAGACAGGATAAACTCAAGTTCAGGGACGAATTTTGGGGAGACGTTTGCTCATGTGGCAAATTGAGGTTGACATTACATTTTTTGGGAACTTCAACTTATCAGGTGGATGGAAGAAGTGCTTCCTGAATGGGTTGTTACATGAAGAAGTATATGTGAAACAACCTAATGGATATGAAAAACCAGATTATCTAAAATCATGTATACAAATGGGAAAAAAAATCTTTGTGGATTCAAGCAACAACCAAGAGCTTGGTATGAGAGACTAACAAAGTTTTTGTTGAAGAATGGGCACACGAGAGGTGGAGTTGGTAAGAAAATATTTCGTAGTCGTCGTACTTCCTTTACCCCGAATCCATCTTCATCCCCACAAATATATAGCAGATAAGGTAAGATAAGCGATAAAGCACTTAACAACTAAACGTGTGAAGCAAAGGCAAGTAAAGCATGGCATGATATAACCTAATACAAGGAATCATATAGCATGTATAACATATATAATATTATAGCATAACATATAGTAAACAAATAAGATATGCGGTAATACAATTAACATGGTAAACATGTAAGACATAGACAAGTAGAACATGGTATAATACAAGAATCACATAATATTGTATAACACTTATAAAAAGGTTACCATTGTTAGTAGTGCCCTAGGACCATTAGCACATGTTGTGCGTTTTGTTATCTTTTTGAGCAAGTAATTGAATAGTTAATTTTGCTTTTGATTATCAAATGTGTGATTTGATAGTAAAACTCATTAGCTTATGTAATTACTATTCTAGAAGCCCTAGTTTTATGTAATGCTTAATTACTATGAAATAAAACTAGTATGATTGTTGATTGATGATCTTGTTTTACTGATCATGTGTAATGGATACAAATCACATCATAGATGCAATATATAGGGATACATTGTATTGGACGTGATCCGTCAGAGAAGTAATACTTCATGGTCTTAAGTCATAAGTATTACTTCCTCAATACTATTTTAGAATCCTTAGACCTTATGTCTTCATTGATTCTAGTATGAATGGAGCCACGTTTTGACTCGGTCGGACGTTACTTGTAACGAGTAATCAATACGACCGAGATCGGATGTAGTGTCCTATCATAGCTTGAATGTGAGAGACATTGTAAGGAATTTGTCCCTCTCTATTATTAGAGAGAGATATCCATGGGCCCCTCGATAGGGAAAGACTGTTTAAATGCATGGCCGTGCTCAAATGTATTTGATAAAGTGGTTATCAAATGCTATTTTCAAAAGCAGATCTACCGGAGATCGAGCATAAATACAATTAAGCTTAATAAGGGTGACGACCACCATGCCTTATGCTTAATTAGGATATCGCGAGACAAAGGGATTAAATAGTGGATTGATATTAGGTTCCGTTGTATATTCATTCACTTTGGGTAGTCACAATGTCCCTGCTAGGGACCGCTTGTGATTTATGAACACATACTACTACTAAGTGTGTTTTTCATTGCCATTGTGAGATGAACCTACGTGGGTCACACGCATAGACGAGCTAACGAGCTTCATGTCAGATTCAATGAATCTAGAATGTGTCTAGGTTCATTGTATCCGACATTTGTCTTCTCGAAAATAATAAAGTGTTTATTATTCGAATTAGAGATAGGGGCAATTTTGGTATTTTACTATAGCTGGGATTACGTGGGAGTTATTATTCGATAAGGACTCCCACTACCAGCAGAAGTCTAAGGGACGTGGGAGTTGAGGACTCCCATTGCCGAGAGGAGTTGAGGATGTAAGAGTTAGTTATGGGAACAAACTCTCACACCCTATATAATGACCTCTTGGCCGAAACCCTAGGTAATCAACACTTTCAGCCGAAATACCTAAGAATCCTGAAAATAGTTTTCAGTCTCTCCCTTTTCTCTCTAATTCCCGAAACCCAGAAAAACGAAGAGCTAGCAATCGCTGCCCGTTTCGTCGCGTGGATACCGGTAGAAGGACTTTCCGCAAAGGGAGATCAATTGGTGGCAGATTAGCATCCAAGAAACATCATCCTCCATTCAAGAAGTAGCTTCTTGAATCCAAGAAAAGTAAGTTTTTCGCTGTTTTTCGATTCGTTTACGTATGAGCGGATCCTTCAGGAGAGGATCCATGGGTGTTTGGAACGAGTTTCCGCCCATGAATCCCTTCAACCATATGCATGTAATATAACATATAACAGTGGGATATAAGCGTTAAGTAAACAAAAGCATCCTAGTCCATGGTCTCTAGCCATCGCACACCTCACATTACGTGTTTTGGTTATCCTAAGTTCATTACAAATTTTATCCCTAAGGTTCGACCTGCTCTGATACCACTTCTGTCACACCCCATTTCCAGAGTGATGACATGGCAGTGCCTCATTGGTTAATGAAGCCCCAAAGCCACAATCAAAGATTACTAAATAAGGAAGTTCATTATATAAGTCCATAAATAGCATTAAAACACTAGCGGAGGCAATATACTGAAAAGGGAAAATGTTCTAAGTTATTACATCTAAATAAGGAAACTAAGTGTTCCGAAGGAATAACTATAAATGGAAAGCAGTGTTCGTAATCTAAGAAAGTTAGGATCACTCGGCGTAATCCCATCTCATGTGCCATCACCATAGAACTGGTCCTCACCTAAATCATCTTTAAAACAGTAAAGCGGATGGACTGAGCTCCGGTGCTCATCAAGGATCCAAAATAATAATGATAAATGCATAACATAATACAGTAGAAATAGACTAAACTGAAGTCCCAAAGGACTCAATATACAGGTCAGATCAGTACAATACAGTGTAGTGCAAAATAGAACAGAACAAAGTAGAACGGTCACCCAGGGGTGAGCCGGTCGACCGATAACAGGATGTCGGTAAACTTGTAACAGGCTGCCGGAGGACCGGTAACAGAGTGTCGATCGACCGGTAACCTTGTAGAGACTACCAGACAGAGAAACATTGCGTCAGTCGATTGGTAGTACCCGCGGACAAAGGGAATCGTCCGCGGCAAGACAGTAGCTATTGTCTTCGTAAGGACGAAGCCTAGGACGAATGCGAGGACTAATGGTTCGTCCGCGACCTGCGAACTTCAGAAAAATAAGATGATAAATTGTGCAAAAGTGTACCAAAACCTTACTAAATCATTCCCAACCCATATGTGACCAAATAGACTCAAAGAAAACAGCAAGTAATGACCAAAACAAGAACGAACACGTAAATTAAAACAGTTAAGCGAATAACTACATTGTTCGCACCAAAACGATTATATAACCGAGTATACGACAAACACCACGCGTTGCCCATCCGGTACACCCAACTACAACACCGTCTAGATACTTAGAACATCGCTACAACTAGACACACATTCCCAAAGTGGTCCCAATTATTAACCAAACTATGATGGTTCAGTAAAACTCCTGGGTTCGGATTCTCCCCCAAACTACGGGACACAAATTTTAAGGTTCAATCCTTACATTGTTTCATCATCCCCCACCGGGGGCTCCAAAAAACCACTACGGTACCTAATGATTCGCCCCATTACGTGTGTGTGGGCCACAAGACAAAACAGAGCAGAATACCACTTGTGGTCACAAAACATATCAGGACAGAAGGCGAACAGAACCTGTTAACTAGTGATCCTAAATACGAGATCAATAGGGGGCGACGACTTGGTCGACCAAACCATTTAGGACAAACAAGACTCCAATTAGGACGACTCCAATTACGACCCAAACAAGCATTTACATAATGGATACCCAATAATCCACATAACATAACAGATACAGAACAGTTTAATTGTGTAGCAATTGAATAAAACAACTAAAAGCAGATTATAACATGCTCAATTTGGACAATTTCCAAAAACAATTAATATGAAGAACACGAAACGAGCAATCAAGTCAAAAGCCCAATAGTTCATGTGTATAATCACATATAATCGACCCATATTTAACCATTAAAATGCCCAGTAATCGGGACAGAATTTAACAGAGGGAGGGTCCTTACCTTGAATCCAATTAAAAAGCAATCAACGTATTAGTGCTGGAAAATTCTGGTTCTGCCTCCTACTTCAGACATACATCACAGAAATTCTAACCGTTAAAATCTCGATCCCTCTGGTCATTTTATATTCCTATCCGTCTAGTCTCTAAATAAAAAAGAATTACCCCAATTAGGGTTTGGATGTTATCTGGGAGATGATTCTACCGAAAGTGTGCAAAAAACTAAATTCATAAATCAGCTTTAGTACTCGAATAACTTCCTGCTCGGGTACTCGAATCGCGTTCCGTCTGCACTCCCTCGAAGCCCCTTCGAATATATTCGATTTGATATATCTCGCCATGAAAACTTAATCCTGAAACTCCTTTAATTGTCGTGTCGAAGTTGCCAGAATATTTGCTGGCTCAAAATCTTTTCCTTCTTCTCTTCCTTGAGGCTCCAGCCACTGCTTTTTTGGCACGTTTCCCAAAACTCCAAGAATACATATTGAGCCTTCACAAGATGAGAAAGAAGAGATAGAGGAATAACAAGATGATGATCTTCAAATAGAACTTAATTATGTTGGAGATAATGAAGTTCAATCATCTTGCCAAAGGAAGAGAAAAATATTGCCACAAAGCTTCAAAGAAAGATGTACAAGAAGATGTGGCTTGAAGCATTAAAACTTCAAATGGAGATGTTCAAAAAGGAAGAAATCACAAACTCTCCGTATCATTTTGATTCCTCAAACTTCATCGGTCAGAACATTCAAGGAATCAAGGTGCTCAAACCCAAGTGATGATAAAGACTCAAATGAAAATCATCAAGCCTCATCACTTGGTATGGAAAATGTATCAACTTCACTCTCTCAGGATTCTTTATTGTATCAGATTAAATGTTTGAGAAGTAAGTTAGATGCTTATATTTGTGATCTTGATGATGTTTTACTTTTAGATAACTTATTGCAAGATCTTCATTTGTTTTATGTTTCTTTTGCTAAGGTATCTAAATTATACAACATCACAAGATTGGATGATTCTTGTTCTTACTCTCTTTTATCTCATGAGAATCATCCATGTGCTTTTATTCTTGATAATGTTGATCCTTGCACACAACTTTGCCACTTGAGAGAACACGTTGACAATGAAGGACCTTCTCAAAAGGTACCAAGTGTTTCTCAAAGTCTTGTGGGTTCAAAATGATCAAATATTAATGAAGAGATGAACCCCAAGAAATGGCAAAAACAAGCTAAGACTTCAAAGTCATGTGCCAAGGACAACATCAATGTAGAGAGTTCATAAAAAAACTCAAACTCATCCATCCAAGATGGCTCTACAAAAGACTACTCAAGGTGTCTCATTGGACTAATTGATGAAGAAGATCAACTTGCAATCCAAAGTCCAAAATACTTAAGTAATGAGGTACAAAGCTTAACTTCAACTCTAGATAGTGATCTTAATGATGATCCATATGTGCTCTTATATGATTTATATGATGAGTTGAAGAAGATGGCTAAGAAGAATAAACTTATTTGTAAAGAACTTACTTGCTCGCTTAATGAAAAAAAAATCTTCTTACCTCTTACACTAAGCTTGAATTTGAACAAGAGAATGCGGTTTTATCTCAAAATACTTTGTCTCTCGTTAACCAAGAATTTCTTGAAAACATGCATATTGTAGAATCCAAACTTGTTGAGCATGATATCTTAAGGCACAAATTTGATGTATTAACTACTTATGTGAATAAGTGTACATGTGCTAGAGATATCCTTGGTAATGTGCTTGTTGCTTCTCATGCTTATATTGCTAGTAATTGCCTAGAGCACAAGCACACACATAAAATTGCACACTCTACCTCCATTAATGCTAGAGCACCACACACCACTATGCTAAATTCTAATTGCTCATATTGTGGTAAATGTGGTCATCATGCTACTTGTTGCATTAATAAGAAAATAATAGAAAGAGGTGTTAAGTTTATTTGGGTTGAAAAGAACCCCAAAACTAACCCCGATGCGGAACCGTTGTACGAATACTAAGTCTGATCGCGGTTCATCGTGTAATGCTTGTGGATGCTCGGGAATGCTACAAAAATATATTATGTAGGAAATGAATTGGCGGAAAAAATAAAGAGTTAAGTGGCTAGCTGAAGGTAACTAACTCGAACTCTAAATACTTCCATGATGTTTGTAAAAATAAGAGGATAAGATGCAAATTATGAAAATACAAAGTGATAATGAATCTTGGCTATCAACACAAGAGGATATCGGTCGTAAGGGGTCTCGCTATTTTGGGCATTTGTTCGAAGAAGATGCCTCTGTGGATGCTACTTTGCCTTTGTTAGATGTTATACCATCGCATGTCTCAGCAGAAGATAATACAGCCATGAGTTTCTTACGGGATGCAAAAGAAGTTCGCGTAGTCGTATTCTCATTTGATAAAAATAGCGTGTTAGGATTAGACTGCTATTCCGGGATTTTCTTCCACGTTTGCTGGTCGATTGTGGGGAGTGACGTAGTACAAGCAGTACGTGACTTCTGGGCGGGGATGCACATGCCAAAATCCATGACAAGTTTCCTTATAGTCCTCATTCCGAAACTTTAGAATTCATCATCGTTTGGTCACTACCGTCCAATATCCATTTGTTCATTCTCAAGCAAAGTAGTCTCCAAGGTACTAGTACTTCGGCTCTCCAGTATATTTCATTTGCTTATATCGCCAAATCAACCCGGCTTTGTCAAAGGCCGATTAATCTCAGACAATATCCTACATTCTCAAAAGCTGGTCCAACACATTAATCGCCGCACTCAGGGAGTTAATCTGATTTAAAAACTTGATATAAAAAAAGTTTTTTGATAGGGTCTCCCACTTTTTTTTGTTATCGATTTTACGGAGGTTCGGATTTAGGCTACACCTAGTGAATCTTGTGTGAATCTATTGACATCAAATTGGTTCTCAGTGCTTGTAAATGTCCTCCATACGGTATTTTTAAAGCAGAAAAATGAGTTAAACAAGGTGATCCACTCCCCCCCCCCCCTCAAATTTATTTTAGGCACGAAAGTATTTTCCCGTGGATTGAATCATGTTGTTGCTTATGGTAATGTACAACATTATTCTCTTCCACAACACTCCCTCCCTATAACACATGTTAGTTTCACTGATGACGCTATCATTTTTACAAACGGTGGAAAATGGAGCCTCGCGATCCTTATGCTTTTCATAAAAAAATATGAGGGAATATCGGGGCAGCAAGTGAATTTTTGTAATACCCACATTTATCTATCATCTAAAATTAGGGATCGACAAGCTGCAATGATACAATCTACAACTAACGTTGTGCAAGGCGTTTTTCCCGTGATATACCTGGGATGCCCGTTGTTTCAAGAAATGCCTCGAGTGGAATATTTTAAATCTATGGTCGACAAGGTATCGAGACGTATTGAAAAATAAGCTGCTAGATATGGCAAGACGACTTGTCTTACTTAAGAGTGTCTTGTGTTCTATGATACTACATGTCCTTGCTGCGACTAGCCCACATCTGCTTGTGTTGAACAAAATAGAACATTTGTTTGAGGGGGTTCCTATGGGGCAACTCGAACGGATCACATAGGAGCCATTGGATGGTTTGGAAAACGTCATGTGCAGACACTCCAAGCAATGACCTTAGTCTGATATTGATGAACCACTATCATCATGCATTTACAGTGAAATTATGGTGGAGTTTAGGACATCAGACTCTCTATGGTCGCGGTTTTTAAGGTCTGGTATTGCCGTGGCATATCATATGTCTCTCTGGATGAGCAACATCCTTCTTGTTCGACTACATGCCGCAAAATGATATCAATCAAGCACCAAATAGATGAGCATATTGGGTTGCTGGTCCGCCAATGCAACTTATCTTTCTATTTCGAGAATCACTTTGTAAGGTAAGTTGATGTAACTCATCCCTGGGGCATCAATGGACATCCAGCAAGTAGAGATTCACCAATATATATGCTCGGACGGATGGAATAAGGTGGGATTATCAAGTCACATACCAAGCCAAGTCCTACGATTTTTTCCAAAGGTTATACCTCAACCTGGACAAGATAAGTGGAAATGGGTGCTTGAGAATAATGGGGCTTACTCTCTTCGATCGGTGATCTATTCCATGCAGCTTGGCACGACCTCACTATTCACTTGTCAATGCGCCAGGCGAAGGAGCTCCCTTTATCATTATCTATACTCTTATGGCGTTTTCTCAACAATTTTCTCGCTCTTGAGAAGCCACTTTGAAGGAAAGGATATCAAAATATTACATGGTGTTCCTGCAAGAAAGGAGCTCCCTTTATCATTATCTATATTCATGGAATGCAGCTTAGCCCGTGCACTATGGCAGTACGCAACTACGAAAATGGGCAGTAGGGCACTATCCTTCTGTCGTGTACTCATTCTTCTCCACAAGTCTTGCTCAAATCATGGTGGCTTGCTGCTCTAAGGGGGGGGGGGGGACAAGCTTGTTGCCCTTATATATCCAGATCGGTTCTTTGGTTGCTATGGAAAGCGAGATGCAGATTCGTTTTTGAGGGGTGAATGGTAAATGTACATTTGATGGTCCAAGAATTTGATTCTTATGTGCAGGACCTCTGCTCGGCGAAAACTTGACTCTCACTCGTAGCCAAGTTTCTATGGTGCCAAGTGGCGTAAAAGCGATACGATGGTTGAACATACCCGCTTTTCCCTTTTCGGTAATACTGAATACTGATGGTGCTGCAAGAGGTTACCCGGGTGCAGCGAGTGTTGGTTGTGTTCTTAGAGACGATGCAGGACGTTTCATCGCAACATTTGCATGGTACATTGGCGAAAGTCACACAAACTCGAGGGGGAGGAGGGGGCATAAATAAAGTCCCTTGAGTAAGGATTATGTCTTGAAGCACGACTGGGAATTGAAGTAACCTCTTGGGAATTAGATGAATGCTTTACTTAGGCAATGTCCCAAGCTAACGGAGTTCCGATGATCCACATCTATAGAGAGGCCAACAAAGTTTTCGAAGGCTTGGCGAATATTCGATGGGACTCGAAACAGACTTTAATGTTTCTATAGTTTCACATTACGATTGGAAGTACGGGGATAAATCAATTTAGACAAACAAGCTCCGAATCACCAAAGCCACTGTTTAAATTAACTATTGTTTTTCCCTTTTCTAATTCCTTTTTTACCCCTCTGGTCTTTAAACCCATAATATTTTTCAATGAACATAGAAAAATGAAAGAAGAAAGAATTAATTGCACAAGTTTGGGAAGAGGTGAGAAGGTGAAACTAGAAGTGCAGAATTTTGTCCCTTTTCCTAAAAAACAAAAAAGGCTCGCATGCATTCGATGGTCTAGTACATGCAATTCTTTTAATGGCCCTTTAAAAAAGCGGGCATACCTACCCCACCCTGCTTAAGTTAAGCCCGCAGGGCGGGGACAGCGGGCATTCCCATTTTCACCTATTATAAGGGACGTAAAGAGCTCTCCGAACTTGCATTGAGCCGCCCATGTTCCTCCTGTTTCAAACCCCTTATCAGGGACGAAATTTTTTTTGTTAGAAAAAAATGTTTCATCATAGGAAAATGGGGACAGAAAAAGGAGTAGAAAGAATAATGAAACTAGTGATGGTCATTTAGAGAGTATAAGGGATGAGAAAATTAGGAAATTACTGTTGGGATGTTTGTTTTGGGTGCATGGGAAATGTGTTTACCATTGTTGATTGTGAATGTTTTCTGGAATGATGGGTTGAATGGACCTTTCTTCATTACAAATACTTTAGAATCCTGCTAATTTTCCCTTATTAGTGAAATTTTATGGGATTATTAATAATTAAATAATTGGGGTTTATTGGTTGGTAATCTTCTGTGTTTATTGGGAGAGGTAAAGCGGGGGTGGTGACGGTGTTGGGTTAGGAAGATTAATTTGGGTTAGGAAAAATGACATTTCAATCTTCTCTTACAAGATTTCTCCGTGCATTTACTAATTTGACAAATGGAGCACTCAAAAAATTATTTACCATTCAATGGTAAATAATTTTTTGAGTGCTCCATTTGTCAAATTAGATTAAAAATTACTTGTTTCCATGTATAGTTTGTTAGTAGTGCCCTATAACCATTAGCATATGTTGTACGTTTTATATCTTTCGAGCATGTAATTGAATTGCTAATTTTGCTTATGAACATCAAATGCGTGATTTGATAGTAAAACTCATTAGTTTATGTAATTACTATTCTAATTGTCCCTAGTTTTATGCAAGCTTCTTTACAATGAAATAAAACTAGTATGATGTTTGATTGATGATTATGTTTTACTAATCATGTGTAATGAATACAAATCATATCATAGATGCAATGTATTGAGATATTTTGTATCGGACGTGATCCGGTAGAAAAGTAATACTTCATGGTCCTTAGTCATAAGTATTACTTCCTCAATACTATTTTAGAATCCTTAGACATTATGTCTCCATTGAATCTAGCATGAATGGAGCCACGTTTTGACTTAGTCGGACATTACTTTTAATCGAGTAATCAATACGACTGATGATCGGATGTAGCGTCCTGTTATCATGGCTTGAATGTGAGAGGCATTGTAAGGAATTTGTCCCTCTCTATTATTAGAGAGAGATATCCATGGGCCCCTCGATAGGGAAAAACTATTTAAATGCATGGACGTACTCAAATGTATTTGATAAAGTGGTTATCAAATATTATTTGTTGGAACAGTTTACCCGAAGATCGAGCATAAATACAATTAAGCTTAATAAGGGTGACGACTACCATGCCTTATGCTTAATTAGGATATCGCGAGACAAAGGGATTAAATAGTGGATTGATATTAGGTTCCACCGTAAATTCATTCACTTTGGGTAGTCACAATGTCCTGCTAGGGACCACTTGTGATTTTTGAACACATACTACTACTAAGTATGTTTTCATTGCCATTGTGATATGAACCTATAGGGTCACAAGCATAGACGAGCAAACGAGCTTCATGTCCAAATTCAATGAATCTAGAATGTGTCTAGGTTCATTGTATCAAACATTTATTTTTCTGAGAATAATAAAGCGTTATTATTCGAATTAGAGATAAGGGGCATTTTCGGTATAGCTGGGATTACGTGGGAGTTATTATCCGATAAAGACTCCCACTGCCAGCAGAAGTCTAGAGGACGTGGGAGTTATAGACTCCCACTGCCAAAAGAGGTGGATAGGACGTGGGAGTTCTCCTTGGAACAAACTCCCACTCCCTATATAAACCTCTCTTGGCCGAAACCCTTGAGACTAATGCTTGAAGAGCAATAATACCATAACCTAGAAATCTGATTTCTTGATTTCGGCCTCCTTTTCTCTCTAGACAATTCGTAACCCAGAAAAACCGAAGAGCTAGCACTTGCTGCTTGTTTTGTCGCGTGGATACCGGTAGGGATTAATTCCGCAAGGGAGGACTCAAGGTGGTTGCTGTTGAGAGCCAAAAGATACCATCTTTAGCCGAAAAGCGTAAGTCCTTTTCGAGTTTTTCGATTCGTTTTTTTATGAGCGGGTCCTTCAGGGAAGGACTCATGAGTGTTTAGAAAGAGTTTCTGCCCCATGAATCCCTTCATAGTTGTCTTCTCTAAGTTTGGCGTTCAAAGTCTATCGATGAAGTTGACCTTGAAACCAATTTATCCCAAAAATAACTAGTCGATTATATTTCGGTTACTTTGAACTTAAAATAGCTTTTCGATTTGACGGCTCAAAAATTATTCTGTAATTTGAATAGTTTCACTCCTTCCTCACAATAGATATCAAAATCAGGATAAGTTTGTCGATTAGTATTTCATAAAGAAGATCTCGAAATCTAATCTTGCGTATGAATTTTTTTTTTGTTAAAGACCCTACATGTAAATTACTTTGTAGACTGTTAAATCCGACACAAATAAATTTTTTAAATGAAAAAGAAAAGAGTTTGGCTCCATACCGAGCCAAGAAACGACCCATGATGTCAATCTTCGTGCCAACTGTTGAACGTCTTTGATGGAGCTTGATCGAGGCATTTCTTGAATGACTTTGATTTTGTCAAGGTTTACCTCGATTCTTCTTTGTTAAACTAAGAATCCGAGACATTTTCCAGCGGGAACTCTAAAGATGCATTTCTTTGGATTAAGCTTAATGCCTATACTCTTAACTTTTTCAAATACCTCGATCATATCATTTTGCAAGTTGTTTTGTATCTTTTGTTTTAATGATCAAGTCGTCAATGTAGATTTTCATGTTTCAAACTAGTCTTTGGAGTTCAAGAACATTCAATGTGACTAAGTAGAACTTCACACTTCGGTCGACCGGCCTTCATCGGGTCGTCCGAGATCTAGGCTCGGTTGACATAGGTGATAGTAAAAAGTGAATTTTCCACTAAGTCTCAATTCAGATGCACTTTAACTCATGCCAAAATTATTTGTACTTAAATAAAATATTTGAAATACCTTTTCAAAAATATTTTAACATTGTTGATTGAAGGATCGAATCTAAGGTTTTAAAAACACAAGACATTCTATATGAAAAGGTTTTCTCGTGAATGCATGTCAAGTGTGAGCATATACTTTTGAGCTTAGAATCTAGGGTAATTAAAAGATATTTGAAGTTCTAATCTACCCTTGCAAATACCTTAAGCCTTCATGTTGTCTTCATGTAATTTATATCACTTTAATCTTCAATGTATAAGCATTGTCATATGACTTGTGCATTCATCTTGAAGTACTTGGCACTTCCATGATATCTATCACACTAACAATAACGTTAAAACCTCATCAACGGTTGTCGTTTTATCAAAATAGATAAACTAGCCCTTAGGGCTTACATGTGTTTTTCCAAACAAATTTTTATTAGGCAATTGTTGTATAAATTAGTCATTCAAGAGGGAGTGTTGTAAATATATAGTGAATGACTCTTCTACAAACACTAGAAGCCCTAAAAGCCCATGAAGTCTTAGAGCTTAACCTCTATAAATAGAGGGTTTTGGTTCACATCATTATAAACAAAGTATCAGTTTATGATAGTTCCATACTTCTCTTTTATTTTTCTAAACCTTTCCGCCCCTTTCTCTTTTTAATATTATACCACTAGAAAGCTTTTTAGTACTTCAGAAGATGTTTTTCTCCAGAATGTAGCGTAGCATCTTGGGCACAAATCAGAATCCAAGGAGGTTAGTCGTGTTATTATGAATTAGTAGAGCTTAAAGTATTACTCACTCTGTTCCAAATTGATGTCCACGTTTATCTTTTATCGTAATTAAATATAGTAGTTTGATTAAAAATGAGTTACCCTAATATATTTATTCATTGGTATTAATAGTACGACTCATAAGTTAGTGAAGCTATATTCCTTAAATATTGGAGGTTAGTTAAGGAAATTAGAAAAGTACATCCATTCTGAGCAAGCGGACATTCGCTTTTGGACAAACTAAAATAAAAATATAAAACAATACTACCTCCTTTTCTGACTATAACTTCCATTACATTTTTTTATATAAAAACAAAGTTTTGAAAACCTAAAGTGAGAGAATATTTTTTGGTTAAAGGAGAATTCTCTCTGCAATGCTCCGACATAGTCGGACAGCTACCATAGAATGCTAGGGTTTTCTATGCCCCTGTGCGTGTCTCTCATCGGTGAGAATCTTTCTTTCTCGATGTCACCATTACTCCGTAGAGTAGTTGGATTTGGTAATGTTTCTGGTACACAAGGGACTTGGGACTTGTTGGGATTTTGTCGATTTGATACTGGGTATTTGTCAACAAAAGCGTGGCGTGAGCTTGGTTAGGGAGGGGTAATAGGGTTTCCGGCTATGTATTCAGATCGGTAAAATTTGGGTTTTTATAATTGGCATTTCAATGGGTTAGTTAGGGACCTGAATGGCTATTAATTCATTTTTGGCCTTAAATTTTTGTGTATAGCGGGGTGTTATATTTCTGCGATTTTAAATTATAAGAAAAAAAAAACCCTCACGTGACAGCCACGGAGGGATATTATTGTCAAACCAAAAATACTCATAAGTCCCCATCACCATTAAAGACCATCCATTGAAGAACCTCCGCCTTCCGAACTTTCTTGTTACCGTCATCAATGGACTCCTCCATATTACTCAACTCAATATCTTCAGCAAGGTTCTCCACTTCCAGTAGTTGGAAGAAACCCAATACCAATCGTCTCATTATTTCACCTATTTCCATCTCTCTTACCGGTAAGCTACTTTCTTTCTTTCTTTTTACTTCAATATAATTTGGGCACAATTAAAATGCCTTGAAGGTGTTTTATAATTTGCAGGTTCATTTTTTTTTACTGTTTTAGGGCGGAGACTAACTGTTAGAGCAACAGAAATTGATACAGATAAATGGAAGCTTTTCATTTTGGGCTTTGTTTTATTTTTAATATGAATTTTTCTGGTTTTTTTTTTTTTTGTTCAGTACGGTGTGTTGAGGATCTAAGATGATGTATTCCTGAAACTTCAATTTGTTAGTAGAGCCTTAGGACCATTAACATATATTGTACGTTTTATATCTATTTGAGCATTTTATATGAATAGTTAATTTTGCTTATGAACATCAAATGCGTGATTTGATAGTAAAACTCATTTACTTATGTAATTACTTATTCAGTTGTCACTAGTTTTATGTAATCTATTTTACAAAGAAATAAAACTAGTATAATGTTTGATTGATGATTACGTTTTACTAATCATGTGTAATGAATACAAATCATATCATGAGATCTGATATATAAGGATACGTTGTATTGGGACGTGATCCGTTGAGAAGTAATACTTCGTGGTCGCTAGTCATTAGTATTACTTACTCAATACTATTTTAGAATCGCTTAGACGCTTATGTCTCCATTTGATTCTAGCATGAATGGAGCCACGTTTTTGACTCAGTCGATACATTGCTTTTAATCGAGTAATCAATACGATCGATGATCGGATGTAGCGTCCCTATCATGGCTTGAATGTGAGAGGCATTGTAAAGGAATTTGTCCTCTCTATTATTAGAGAGAGATATCCATGGGCCTCGATAGGGAAAGAGTCGTCTAAATGCGCAGCAGTGCTCAAATGTATTTGATAAAGTGGTTATCAGATACTATTTGTTGGAACAGTCTACCTAGAGATCGAACATAAATATAATTAAGCTTAATAAGGGTGACGACTACGGCAAAAAATCCTCTGTCCCCATTTGTGTGTGTCCCCGTGTCCCCAACCAATCACAATTCACCATGTGTATATATAATTGAAACAAATATTTATATAGTAAATTCTGATTGGTTGGGGACACGGGGACACACACAAATGGGGACAGAGGATTTTCACCCGACGACTACCATGCCTTATGCTTAATTAGGATATCGCGAGACAAAGGGATTAAATAGTGGATTGATATTAGGTTCAGTGTTGCAAATAGTGGATTGATACTAGGTTCAGTCGGACTAGTCGGGGATTAGTCGGCGACCCTAAATTACAACGTTATAAAATTATAAAGACTAAAACGTAATTTTTGAAAGTTATTTTGGACTATTTTACAAGTTATTTCTAAATTTAGGACTTTTTTGTAATATAAGTATTTGATAGGATTTATGTGATAATTATTTATATTGCCATTTTAGTCCAAGGTATATATAACCTCTTAATCCAACCCTAGGAAAAAGAAAAGTCATTTTTCTCTTTCCAGCGGCGCCGTTCTCTTCTCTGTCGCTTTTCTCCTTCTCAGACGGGTTTTTCCTTCTCAGCGCCCTTTCTTCTCTCTATTCTTTTGTTCAACGTGTGGTAAAGAATAGCTTCTCAGACTTTTTTCTCCAGCGCGCCATATGTCCAGTGTAGCAGATCCATCACCGCCGCCTGCGGTTCTTCTTCTCCGGCGCATCGCCGCCGCCTTTCTTCTCTACAGGTATGTATTTTCGCTCAATATCTTTGGTTTTCTTCCCGATTTTTGACCGACTAGATACTAGATACGACTTTTTGACCAATTTTTTTCAAAGACCCGATTTTTTGCCCGATTTTTTGAATTTCTAGGCGGCCACCGGCCTACTACCGACTAGTCGCCGGCTAATCGGCCGACTAGGCCGAGTTTTGCAACACTTATTAGGTTCCACCGTAAATTCATTCACTTTGGGTAGTCACAATGTCCTGCTAGGGACCGCTTGCGGTTTATGTACACATACTACTACTAAGTGTGTTTTCATTGCCATTGTGAGATGAACCTACAAGGTCACACGCATAGACGAGCTAACGAGCTTAATGCCCAGATTCAATGAATCTAGAATGTGTCTAGGTTCATGTATCTGACATTTATTTTTCTGAGAATAATAAAGCGTTATTATTCGAATTGTAGATAAGGGGCATTTTCGGTATTTGGTTAATAGCTGGGATTACGTGGGAGTTATTATCCGATAAAGACTCCTACTACCAGCAGAAGTCTAGGGGACGTGGGAGTTAAAGACTCCCACTGCCGAGAGAAGTTGAGGATGTGAGAGTTGGTTATGGGAACAAACTCTCATACCCTATATAATGATCTCCTTGCCGAAACCCTAGCCGATTAAGCTTTCAGCCGCAATTAACCAAAGAACACCCGAAATCAGATTTTGGATTCTGCCTTCTCCCTTTCTCCCTAATTCCAGAAACTCAGAAAAACAAAGAGCTAGCACTCGCTGCCCGTTTCGTCGCGTGGATACCGGTAGGGAGTAATTCCGCAAGGGAGGACTCAAGGTGATCATTGCATCCGAGCCATAAAGACAGGATCTTCCATACAAGAATCGGATTCTTGAGCCAAAAATTGTAAGTCCCTTTCTCGGTTTTTCGATTCGTTTACGTATGAGCGGATCCTTCAGGGGAGGACTCATAGGTGTTTGGAACGAGTTTCCGCCCATGAATCGTCTCAGTGGTGTAGCGCAGATTCGTCGTTCCGCTGACCTAAGACTTTGTGTTTGTACTCGTTGTTAATTTCATTGTGCTTTATGTGATTTTAGCATGGTGAATAGCATGGCCAACTATACCTCTTGTTTTACATATTTTTGGGTTGTAATTTTATAATACGGCCTGCGAGCCGTTTTTCAATGTTGTAAAATTGTAATCGCTTTCTTAGATTATTTTACTGCTTTACATTGAAGGCTGGGTATGCCCATGTAATTATGTAACAAGAATGGAGGACGCCGAGTCGAAGACTTTATCCATGAGATGGATATAGACTTAGATTGACCCTTGGCTCCCACAAGGCTCGTGGGAGTCATCATAGGATTAGGCCATGCTATCTCACGTTTAATTTTTGTGCTTTATATATTGCATGAGATGCTTGTATAATTGTATTACACGTTTTATTGTCTTATTCAAACCGAACGTTTTAACTAAGTCTTAAAATGCCTACCATACTCTAAGCACTCATTGAGCTTGGATCATCATTTTGTCTGCTTGCCAAAGCAACAGACAAGTGGTTATCTAAGCAAAGAGAGATGGGAAAATAGTGATTTCCATAAGCTTGGACATGGTTCAACTTAGCTAGGCCATCAAAATAGTTTTGGGCCTAGGGCATCAAATGGGAAAATGCCGGGACACGTAGATGTCATTCCCATTAGATGATTTTACTTTAATTATGGGTGTTAAGCCAAAGCTTTCCTATAACTATTGTAAAATGTTTTTCCCCACTATTTATCAAGTGTTGAAATTGTGGAAAATGTTTTTTGCTCAAAACTAATAACTATGCAAATAATTTAATGTAGATAATGGCAACCAATACATCACACAATTCATTGCGATTCATCATTGAGAAGGGAAAAACTAAGCGGGACCAATTTCCTTGATTGGGCCCGCAACTTAAGAATTGTCCTTAAGCAAGAAAGAAAGCTATACGTTCTTGATACGAACATTCCTGAACAGCCTGCAAATAACGCCCTAGAGCTGAAAGAGATGCTTGGAAGAAGCATTTCGATGACTCTAACGATGTGACTTGTCTCATGTTAGTCACAATGAGCACGGACCTTCAAAAACAGTTTGAAGGAATTGAGGCTTTCCAGATGATGGGCCAGCTCAAGGAAATGTTCCAAGAGCAAGCTCGTCATGAAAGATTCCTCACAATTAAGGCGTTAAATAGTTGCAAAATGGCCTGTAAGTGCACATGTTCTTAAGATGAAGGGCTATTTTGACCAACTTGAGAAACTTGGGGCTCCCGTAGGTCATGACATGGCCACATATATGATCTTGGGCTCACTCCCACCGGAGTATGACCAATTTGTTATGAACTTCAACATGCATGCCATGGAGAAAACCATGCAAATACACGGGATGCTCAAGCAGGCTGAACTAAACATTAAGAAGACCCCTGAAGTCTTAATGGTTCAAAAGGGGAATTTCAAGAAGAAAGGAAAGGGAAAGCCCATGGCCAAGAAGGGCAAAGGCAAAGGCAATGACAAGCCCAAGCCCAAGCCCAAAGCCAAGGCACCAAAGGAAGGGGTTTGCTTCCATTTCAATGAACCGAGTCATTGGAAAGCAGGCTGCAAACTCTATTTGGAAAGAGAAGAAAGCGAGGGAAAGACCCGGTTTGATTTGTCTCTCCGAGTATTTATGTTATTGAAATTAACATGTCTGCGCTACTTCGTGGGTATTAGATACGGTTGTGGATCTCACATTTGTGCAAATGTGCGGGGGGTTCAAAAAGAGTAGAACAACGGCAAAAGGAGAAGTGGACACGAGAGTAGCGAACGGAGCAAGAGTTGTTCTTTCGTGACTACTGAGACATTTAATTTAGTTTTGCCCAAGTGGCCTTATTATAGAACTGAATAATTGTCTTTATGTTCCAACTTTGAGTAGGAATATTATTTCAGTTTTTTGTTTGGATATTGAAGGTTTTGAATTAAATATTATGAATAAAATTTGCACCATTCATAAAGATCGTATCTTTTATGGAGATGCCTCTTTGATGAATAGGCTTTATGTTCTTAACCTCGATGATTCCATTAAAAGCCCCATCTATAACATTAATACTAAGAGGTTTAAATCAAATGACTTAAACCAGGCCTACTTTTGGCACTGTCGTTTGGGCCACATAAATGAGAAACGCATATCAAAGCTCCATTCAGATGGAATTTTGACATCATTTGACTTAGAGTCTTATGAGACTTGTGATTCTTGCTTGTTAGGAAAAATGACTAAAGCTCCCTTTACTAGACAAAGTGAGAGAGCTTCTGATTTGTTGGGCCTCATACATACAGATGTTTGTGGACCAATAAACACAAGCGCTAGAGGAGGGTTCCAGTACTTCATTACATTCACGGATGATTTCGGTAGATATGGCTACGTCTATCTAATGAAACATAAATCGAGAATCTTTTGGAAGATTCAAAGAATTTCAAAATGAAGTACAAAATCAACTTGGTAAAAGTATTAAGATACTTGATCGAGTTGAGGTGGCGAATACCTTAACCAAGAGTTTGACGAACATCTTAGTGGTTGTGGAATTGTTTCACAATTAACTCCTCTTGGCACTCCACAATGGAATGGCGTGTCGAACGGAGGAATCGCACCTTATTAGATATGGTTCGATCTATGATGAGTCAAACAAGTCTTCCAATTTCCTTTTGGGGCTACGCCTAGAAAGCTACTTTGCATTTATATTAAGCAGTACCTTCAAAAGCGGTTTAGAAAACTCCATATGAGATGTGGGTGAGGAAAGCGACCTAGTTTGTCCTTTCTCAAAATTTGGGGATGCGAGGCGTATGTAAAACACTTGTTATCGATAAACTCGCTTCTAAATCGACAAGTGTTTGTTTGTGGGATATCTAAAGAAACTAAAGGATATTACTTCTATCTTCCATCGAGAGAACAAAGTGTTTGTTGCTCGTAATGGTTTATTTCTTGAAAGGGAATTTATTTCCAAAGAGGATAGTGGGAGTAAGATCCGTCTTGAGGAAATTCAAGATCCCCCGAAACAACATCCGAACCAACTTTGGAAGTTCGAAGCAAGCTCGCGTCGCGTCTGAGCTTCAATCTTTGACACAAGGCCCCGAGGAGGTCGAGTAGGGTACATCAACGGCTCGAGAGATATGGATTTCGTGGTCGATGATCATCGGGTTGAACTGATTGATCAAGATGAACCCATTACCTACAAAGAGGCAATTCGTAGTTCTGAGTCAGATAAATGGCTAGAAGCTATGAAGTCTGAGATGCAATCCATGTACGATAACCAAGTATGGACTTTGGTTGACCCACCCGTAGGGTGTAAGGTCATTGATAACAAATGGTGTTTCAAAAAGAAAACCGACATGGATGGTAATGTACACACTTTTAAATCTCGACTAGTAGTTAAAGGTTATAGACAAGTTCATGGTATTGACTATGACGAAACCTTTTCCCCTGTCGTTATGATAAAGTCTATTAGGATTTTACTGGCCATAGATGCATATTATGACTATGAGATATGGCAAATGGATGTTAAGACTGTGTTTCTTAATGGAAACCTTCTCGAGGATGTGTATATGACACAACCTGAGGGGTTTGTTGATCCAACAAATCCTAGCAAAGTGTGTAAGCTTCAAAGGTCCATTTATGGATTGAAGCAACATCTCGAAGTTGGAATCGTCGCTTTGATGAACGTATTAAAGAATTCGGTTTCATCAAAAATGAAGACGAGCCTTATGTTTATAAGAAAGTAACTAATAATCCAGTATTGTTCTTTGTGCTTTATGTGGATGACATCTTACTGATTGGAAATGACATCCCCACATTAGAAAGCTTAAAAGCTTGGTTGGGGAAGTGCTTTTCCATGAAAGACTTAGGCGAGGCTACATACATTTTGGGTATAAGAATCTATAGAGATAGATCTAACAAAATGATTGGCCTAAGCCATAGTGGATACATTGACAAGGTACTGAAACAGTTCAGTTTGCAAGACTCCAAAAAGGGATTCTTGCCCATGTCACATGGCATTAAACTCAGCGAGAACTCGAGGACCTTACAAGGGAGGACCCAGAGCGCATGAGTAAGATCCCATATGCTTCGACCCATTGGGTCTATAATGTACGCCATGATATGCACTCGCCCGAGATGTCTCATTTGCTTTAAGTATGACTAGCGAGATATCAATCGACCATGGAGAGTCACATTGGACTGCAGATCAAGAGCATTCTTAAGTAATTGAGAAAGACTAAAGATATGTTCTTAGTTTACGGAGGTCGGGGAAGGAAGTGCAGTTGTAAATGGTTACACGGATGCGAAAGCTTCCAAACCGACATAGATGATTATAGATCGTAATCTGGTTTTGTGTTTTGTTTGAATAGAGTCTTTGTGAGTTTGGAATAGCTCAAAGCAAGAAACCGTGGCCGACTCTACATGTAGGCTGAGTATCTAGCTGCCTCTGCAAAGCAACTAAAGAAAGCTGTTTGGATCGGAAAGTTTGTTGATGAATTAGGTGTCGTCCCCTAGCATTGTGAACCCGGTGGACCTCTATTGTGATAGTGCTGGTGCCATTTCATAAGTTTAGGAACCTAGATCTCACTAGCGATCCAAACACATTCTCGGGCGTTTCCATCCGATTAGAGAGATCATCGGCGAGAGGAGGCGTTAGTATTTGCAAAGTTCATACAGACGACAACATTGCAGATCCATTGACCAAGCCACTCCCACAACCTAAACATGAGAGTCATACTAGGCCAATGGGATTGAGAATCATGTATGATTGGACCTAGGGCAAGTGGGAGATTGTTAGTACTGCCCTAGGACCATTAGCATATGTTGTACGTTTTATATCTATTTGAGCATTTCATATGAATAGTTAATTTTGCTTATGAACATCAAATGCGTGATTTGATAGTAACACTCATTTGCTTATGTAATTACTATTCTAGTTGTCCCTAGTTTTATGTAATCTATTATACAAAGAAATAAAACTAGTATGATGTTTGATTGATGATTACGTTTTACTAATCATGTGTAATGAATACAAATCATATCATAGATGCAATATATAGGGATACATTGTATTGGACGTGATCCGTTAGAGAAGTAATAGTTCATGGTCCTTAGTCATAAGTATTACTTCCTCAATACTATTTTAGAATCCTTAGACCTTATGTCTCCATTTCATTCTAGCATGAATGGAGCCACATTTTGACTCAGTCGTACGTTGCTTTTAATCGAGTAATCAATACGACTGATGATCGGATGTAGCATCCTATCATGGCTTGAATGTGAGAGGCATTGTAAGGAATTTGTCCCTCTCTATTATTATAGAGAGATATCCATGGGCCCCTCGATAGGGAAAGATTGTCTAAATGCATGGTCGTGCTCAAATGTATTTGATAAAGTGGTTATCGAGATACTATTTGTTGGAGCAGATCTACCCTAGAGATCGAGCATAAATATAATTAAGCTTAATAAGGGTGGCGACTACCATGCCTTATGCTTAATTAGGGATATCGCGAGACAAAGGGATTAAATAGTGGATTGATATTAGGTTCCACCGTAAATTCATTCACTTTGGGTAGTCACAATGTCCTGCTAGGGACCGCTTGTGATTTATGAACACATACTACTACTAAGTGTGTTTTTATTGCCATTGTGAGATGAACCTACGAGGGTCACACGCATAGGCGAGCTAACGAGCTTCATGTCAGATTGATGAATCTAGAATGTGTCTAGGTTCATTGTATCGACATTTATTTTTTTGAGAATAATAAAGCGTTATTATTCGAATTATAGATAAGGGGCATTTTCGGTATTTGATTAATAGTCGGGATTACGTGGGAGTTATTATCAGATAAAGACTCCCACTACCCAGTGGGAAGTCTAGGGGGACGTGGGAGTTAAAGACTCCCACTGCCGAGAGAAGTTGAGGATGTGAGAGTTGGTTATGGGAACAAACTCACATACCCTATATAATGATCTCCTGGCTGAAACCCTAGCCGATTAAGCTTTCAGCCGCAATTAACCAAAGAACACCCGAAATCAGATTTTGGATTCTGCCTTCTCCCTTTCTCCCAAATTCGAAACTCGAGAAAAAGCGGAGAGCTAGCACTCATTTGCCCGTTTCGTCGCATGGATACCGGTAGGGAGTAATTCCGCAAGGGAGGACTCAAGGTGATCATTGCATCCGAGCCATAAAGACATGATCTTCCATTCAAGATTCGGATTCTTGAGCCAAAAATTGTAAGTCCCTTTCTCGGTTTTTCGATTCGTTTACGTATGAGCGGATCCTTCTGTTGGAGTACATTTAATCTAAGGTGCGCCAATTCGATTGGGCCGGGCCGGGCCGGGATTGGATTGGGCCCTTAATCGGGTTGGGCCGACCAATATGATTGGGCCGACCAACCCATTTGGATCAATCAATTCGATTGAGTCGGACCGGGCCGGGATTGGATTGGACCCTTAATCGGGTTGGGCTGACCAATATGATTGGGGCCGACCGACCCGTTTGGACCGACCTTATGGCTGGAATATTAGACATAATTTCAGCTCTCATTATGATGGTTGAAGTGGTGGAGAGAGTGGAGGAGTGGTTTCCTCCATGATCTCCCACTTCCCCCATTATCTCACCCCACTCTCTCTTGATAGACTAGGAGGAAAATACTGATTTTCCATACCATTCTAATCAGTTTTTTCTCCAACTTTTGAAGCTTAGACAGAAAAGAGAAAAGTGAGTTTTAGAGAGAAAAAGAAAAGATAGATTTCTAGACTTGTTTTCTAGCTTTTTTCTAATAGGAAAGAAGTTAGAAATCCTGTATCTTGTTCTTCTGAAAAGGTCTGAAATACATACTCCATCGAAGAGTGTCTTCAAAGCTTCTACAAGGCGTTGGCTAGCACCAAGCATTAGAAGACCATCCCCGGAAGATCGAGTGGATACTGGGAGAGACGGAGCCTGCATTGTGGTGTTCCGTTCGTGACTACATACCGCTGAAAGCGTTTCAGCCATTCTAGCATCAATATAAGGTAAAACACTATCCCATAGTCGTAGGTTCTTACTCGTGGAAGATCCTGGTAGAGGCGGGTCAAGTTTTATTCCGCTGTGCACTTGTTTGTGCCCCGGTTATTCCTCTAACAGTGGTATCAAAGCCACTCACGAGTACCCTATAGACTTAATGTGTTATAGTGTTTGTATATAGATTTTGAATCTATGTTTTGCATGCCTTAGGATTGCTAGAAATGTTGTATATGATTTATGACATGTTTTTCATCATTTTGAATGTATGAAATTCGAGAGTTTCCAGTTTTGAAGTCATTCAAAAGCTGGAAAAACTCTCAGTTTCTAGCACTCGGTCGACAGGGACTCTGTTTGGTCGACCGAAAGCTAGACTATAAAGCTACCGATATTTGGTTCGGATCAACCGAGTTGGTCTTGATCGACCGAAGTGCACGTTCGGTCAGCGAGTACTCTCGAGTACTTTTTCGGTCGGCCAGAGCTTGGTGGCGGTCAACCCGAGCCCGACGATATATGAAATGTTACGTTTCTTTGGTTGCTCATTATTTTTTCATAAATTGTTATGTTAATTGAGCATGATGCATAGTAGTCGCCATTACCCTGTTGGTTTTATTTTATAATACGATCTGCGTATCGTGCCTATTTTTCTATCAAAAGTTGTAATTTTTCTTCTAATTAAATCCCCTTGAATGTAACTCGAGGTTTCCTTAGAATTATGTAATATTCTAGATTAGGAGAAGGAACAGCTGTGATGAAGATTTGGAGGCAACCAATTGAAGGTCAAGACGGTGTAGAATAGAATATTTTTCTTTTCACACCCTTAGATTGACTTTACGGTTTTTCCATTGGCTTGGAAAAACCGAATAGGATATGGCGATTACTATTGCATTTTACTTTTATGTATTGGATGCATATGTATATAAGCATAAACTGTTTTATTTATGCTTTTCTGGTGAGATTGTTAAAAACAAAACCCCTCAATTAAATATTAATTAGTGCCTTCCTTAGTTTGGCCCTCGTCAAGGCCTAGATCGACATTAGTATGGGACATGCCAAAGGCTGTGCATACGTGTCTATCCCGGGTGAGCGCGAAGGATAAGTTGTGATATCCGCCGACTAAAACTTAGGGTCCTAGTTAACTGGATTATCTCAATAGATGGATTGAGGATCTAGAGGCAAAAGAGTTGAGAAAAGTGTATAATGATACGCTTGAATAAATGTTATTCACTCAACTAACCAAGAATTACATAATTTGATGTAATTGGCAAACGTTGCCTACCTAAATAACTAAGTTTTGGGTGATCAGCCAAAGCTGACTCAGAATGAAGTGAAATATGGATCTTGGCCCGCTAGAAAGTTAACGAACTTTCCGAGTTGATAATGAGGGTTATTCACTCGAAGAAAATAGTGGGAGAAATCATTAAAAAGATAAAGACCTAATAATGATTTTAAATCGGTACTTACTTTGCATATGTATTTTGTTGTAGATAAATGGAAAATTCAAACCAAACACTATCATTGCGTTACGTCGCTTGAGAAGGACAAATTAGAGGGAGTTAACTTCCTCGATTGGTTCGAGAACTTGAGAATCGTTCTCAAGCATGAAAGAAAAGTCTGTATGTCCTAGAAACGACCTATTCTCGCTACACGAGAGGCTCGCGCTTGGCGACTGATAGAAGTGCTTATCGAAGCATGTTAGTGATGCTTTAGATGTGTCTAGCCTCATGCTTGTCACCATGAACTACGAGCTTCAGAAGCAACATGAGGACATGGAGGCTTATGAGATACTGGCACACCTGAAGCAACTATATCAGGGGCAAGCACGCCAGGAGAGATTCGATGTATCGAAATCTCTTTTTCAGTGCAAAATGTTTGAAGGAATGCCAGTAGGAACTCACGTTCTTAAGATGATAGGTTATGTTCAGAACCTTGAAAAAGCTGGGATTTCCTTTGGGACAAAAAGCTGTCGACTGATTTGATCTTGCAATCGTTGCACGAATCATACTGATCGGTTCATTACGAATTATCACATGAATGAAATTGACAAGCCATTACTGAGTTGTTGAACATGCTTGAGGACTGCAGAGAAAGAAATAGGCAAGTCCAAGCCCGACACCATCTTGATGGTGCAAAAGGGGCAAAAGCGAGAGGTTTTGTGAAATCGAAAGGCAAACCGAAAGGTAAGCCCCGAGGGCAAGCAAACCACTTTCAACAATGCAGCTGAAACCTAAGGGTGGTGTAGCCAAAGACTCAATCTGTCATCACTGTGGTGAGAAGGGTCACTGGAAAAGGAACTGGAAAAGCTATCTTGCAGGGAAAAGGCTGGAAAATGAGAAAGCAAATGTTGCTACGGACTCAGGTATTTATGTTGTAGATATTAATATGATTGATATCAATTTAAATACAACTACTTCTTGGGTATTTGATACCGGATGTGGTTCTCACATTTGTACTAATGTGCAGGGACTGCAAAGGAGTAGAGAGTTGGCAAAGGGTGAAGTGGAACTACGAGTTGGCAGCGGAGCACGTGTTGCGACCACTAGTTTGTAGGGACTTGTACTTTTACTTTGCCTTCGAGGGGCTTGTTTTGGGTTTAGAAAATTGTTTCTATGTACCTAGTTTAATTAAGAATATTATTTCAGTTTCTTGTTTGGACAAGAAAGGTTTTGAGATTTCGATCAAAAACCAACGATTGTCGTTATTTCTGGATAATATGTTTTATGCAAGCGCCTCTTTGATTAATGGTCTATATGTTTTAGATCTTGATATGCCAATTTTAAATATAAATACCAAAAGGATTAAAACTAATGATTCTAATCCGACATACCTCTAGCATTGTCGCTTAGGCCACATAAACGAAGACCGCATATCCAAACTCCATAAAGATGGGTTGTTGCAATCATTTGACTTCGAGTCTTATGATCGATGCGAATCTTGTTTGTTGGGTAAGATGACAGCATCACCTTTCACTAAGCTAGGTGAGAGAGCCGATGCTTTATTAGGACTAATACATAGTGATGTATGTGGCCACTTTTAATATACATGCGAGGGGTGGTTACCTCTACTTCATTACCTTTGCTGATGACTTCGGTAGGGTATGGATATGTGTTCTTGATGAAACACAAATCCGAAGCATTTGCTAAGTTTAAAGAGTTTAAACTTGAAGTAGAAAACCAACTTGGCAAGAGTATTAAGGTTCTTCGATCTGATCGAGGAGGAGAATACTTGAGTCAAGAATTCTGTGACTATCTAAAAGCTTGTGGAATCGTTTCACAACTTTCTCCTCCAACTACTCCACAATGGAATGGTGTATCTAAAATGAGGAACAGAACCTTATTAGATATGGTTCGTTCTATGATGAGTCACACGAGCCTGCCCAATTCCTTTTGGGGACACGCACTAGAGACAGCAGCTTTAACACTTAACCGCGTTCCATCTAAATCAGTTGCAAAGACGCCATACGAGTTATGGACTAGGAAGCGTCCCAGTTTGTCTTTCCTCAAGATTTGGGGCTGTGAAGCGTTTGTGAAACGCTCAGCTTCTATAAGCTGGCTCCAAAATCTGAAAAGTGCATATTTGTAGGTTATCCTAAGGAAACTAAAGGATACTACTTTTATATCCCTAACGAGAACAAAGTGTTTGTTGCTCGCACGGGAGTCTTTTTAGAAAAAAGAATTTGTTTCTAGAAACACAAGTGGGAGTAGCGTAGAACTTTACGAAGTTCCAGGACTCTCAAACTAGCACTAATGATGAGATGGAAAATGAACAGGACTCCATAAGTTGTTGTGCGGCGAGTGCGTGCCACAAAGCGAGTTGTGCGGCCCGAGCACTGAGTTCAAGAAACACAAGAATTGCGTAGAGTGCGGTAGAGTTCAGTCGTCCACCTCCCGAGAAAAAATTTGGATTTTTCATAACGAGAACATGGTGATGTTATGTTTGTGGATCACGATGAACCTTCAACCTACAAAGCAGGGACAATTAATAGCCCAGATTCGAGAAATGGCTTGAAGCCGTGAGATGCGAAATGGACTCCATGTACACTAACCAAGTCCGGATCTTGGTTGATCCACTGAAGGGGTAACTCCCATAGGGTGCAAATGGGTTTTTAAGATTAAAAGCCGACATGGAAGGGAATGTACAAACGTCATGAGGGCGGCTCGGTCGCGAAAGGTTTCAAACAAATTCATGGTATTGACTATGATGAGACCTTTTCCCACGTAGTTATGTTCAAGTCCATTCGATTTTGCTTGCTATTGCGACTTACTATGACTATGAAATCGGCAAATGGATGTCAAAACCGCTTTCCTTAATGGAAAACTTGAAGAGGATGTGTATATGACACGGCTGAAGGTTTTGTCACTCCGGGAGAATGCTAGAAAAGTATGTAAGCTTGAGAGATCCATTTATGGACTCAAGCGAGCTTCTCGAAAGGCTGGAACATCCGTTTTAATGATGCCGTCTGTGAGTTTGGCTTCATTAGAAATGAGGATGAGCCTTGTGTTTACAAAAAGGTTAGTGGGAGCTCAATTGTATTCTGGTTTTGTATGTAGATGACATACTACTCATTGGAAACGACATACCAACCTTAAAGTCTGTAAAGGCTTGGTTGAGAACGTGTTTCTCTATGAAATACTTAGGCGAGCTTGACTATATTCAGGGAGTCAAGATCTATAGAGATAGATCCGGGAGACTCATTGGCTCTAAGTCGAGTACATATATAGACAAGGTGCTAAAGCGGTTTAGCATGCAAGAGTCTAAGAAAGGACTTTGTCCTATGGCACATGGTACTGTTACAGTCGAAGGAACAGTGTTCTAAAACGCTCTGCGAATTAGAACGCATGAAAGAGATTCCTTATGCTTACGCCATAGGATCCATCATGTATGCCATGTTATGTATTCGCCCGAGATGTCTCGTTTTCCTTAAGCATTACGAGCGAGATACCGGTCTAATTACGGTGAACGTCCCACTGGATCTCGAGTCAAGAATATCCTCAAGTACTTGCGAAGGACTAAGGATACATTCTTGATTTATGGAGAGGCGGATGAGCTCGTTGTAAGTGGTTACACCGATGCAAGTTTCCAAACCGAGCAGAGATGATTTCCGATCGCAATCGGGATATGTGTTTAACTTGAATGGAGGTCTTGTGAGTCGAGCGCGATTCAAAGCAATCAACTATCGCTGATTCTACGATAGAGGTCGAGTACATAGCGAGCTTGTGAAGCGGCTAAGGAGGCGATTTGGATCAGGGAAATTTATTTCCGACCTCGATGTGGTTCCTAGTATTGCGAACCCGATAGACCTCTATTGTGACAATAATGGGGCTATTTCCCAATCTAAGGAACCTAGATCTCACCGAGAGGTCCAAACATGTACTACGGCGATTTCACCTAATCCGCGAGATTATAGAGAGAGGTGATGTGCATATATGTAGAGTAGATTCGGGTCGACATTGTCGCCGATCCAGCGACGAAGCCACCTGTCGCAGCAGCGAGCATGATCGTCACACTAGCTCCATGGGTATCCGATATCCGGAGGGCTGATCTTTCGAGGCAGATCATTAGTATGCCCTAAAGACCATTTATTGCAATTTGGGTCTTTAGTGCAAGTGGGAGATTATTGTAATAGTACCCAGTATTTATGTAATTTTTCATTTTGATGAATAAAAAAGGCATTAATTCCATTATTATTCATTATGTTTCTACGTTCTTAACAACATAAATAAATAATATGTCCTTAGAATATTATTCATAATTGTTATGAGATATTATTACAAAGCGTCCCCTAGTCGAACATTATTATGGAATCTTCGAGGACAATAATAATGCGCAAGACTAGTATGTGCGATGATTGATATAAGATATTGGATCGTCACATGGGTATATATGATTAGAGAATCATTATCTTTGGACGAGACCCAGACATGAGAAACACACCATGGATTGTTATATAATAGTCAACGGTGTTTCTCAAATTTTGACTGGGTTGTATATGAGATCCTTCGACTTGAGGTCTCACAAGAGTTCTTGCATGGCTAGTGTTATGCTTTGATAATGTTAAACGCTATCCGTAACTGGGTGAGCAATAAAGGCATTTATTGGGTATATCACGAATCTTGTTCGGGATGAGTGGGATGCAGAAAGGATTTGTCCCTCCTATATAGCAGGAGCGATATCTTGGGCCCCTTGATGGACTCTGACTAATTCATGGCCATGAACAAGTGAATCAATATATGATATTGATGTCATTTGATTAGTCTACTCGCGAATCAAGAAACTAAAAGGTTGGACAATACAAGTGTGACTTTTTCCATGACTTGTGTTCAATCTAGATATCAAGGACAAAAGGATTTAACTACAAATGTCAAATATTGTGATTATGATAAATCACCAGATATTTATGAATTGGGGGTAATGATGCGTTGCTAGATACCTCTCATTACCTGTGATATATGATGTCACGGCCAACATCATAGATACCTTCTGTGTCGCACTCATAGATCAACTGGATTGGGCTTGTTGGAGTACATTTAATCTAAGGTGCGCCAACTCGATTGGGCCGGGCCGGGCCGGGATTGGATTGGGCCCTTAATCGGGTTGGGCCGACCAACCCATTTGGATCAATCAATTCGATTGAGTCGGGCCGGGCCGGGATTGGATTGGACCCTTAATCGAGTTGGGCCGACCAATATGATTGGGGCCGACCGACCCGTTTGGACCGACCTTATGGCTGGAATATTAGACATAATTTCAGCTCTCATTATGATGGTTGAAGTGGTGGAGAGAGTGGAGGAGTGGTTTCCTCCATGATCTCCCACTTCCCCCATTATCTCACCCCACTCTCTCTTGATAGACTAGGAGGAAAATACTGATTTTCCATACCATTCTAATCAGTTTTTTCTCCAACTTTTGAAGCTTAGACAGAAAAGAGAAAAGTGAGTTTTAGAGAGAAAAAGAAAAGATAGATTTCTAGACTTTGAAAAACACAAGAGGGGGGGTGAATTGGGTTTTTATACAAATTTGCTTCTTTTTCTTGAAATAAAGAAATAAGGAACTAATATATGAAGCTTTGTAGAAATGAAGCAATGAGAGCAAGACAAGTAATTTAGAGTGGTTCGATTCACAAAGAATCTACGTCCACTACCTTGAGTATCTCCCAAGGATTTCCAACAATTTCACTAAGAAAAAGGCTTGTTACACTTGTGGCTAACTCACTAAGAGTTTTACACATATGAGCAATAATAAGAACAAGGAAGCATGGCAAAAAAGACTTAAAAAAAATTATTAAGAGTGACAACTAGTGTTTTAGAAGATAAACAGTGAGAAACCCAAACACTAGTGCTTTAACTTCTTTTGCCAACTCATTAGGGACTCTTAGAAGAGCCCTAAATACCTACCATCCTCCTGTCCTCCTTCCTTCCAACTACAACAAGACAGTTTTGAGAAAATTACTATATTAAGACATTTAAAAGCTCCCCCTCAAAACATGCCATTTTAAAGATAAAAACAAAGAAGAATATATAAAGAAAACTTCCTTAGGCTCCAGCAGTTGATAGCAGAAAAAATCAACATTGAATTTTGAAAGCTGCATGGATCTCGGTCGACCCAGAGCTACGGTACCTCAACTCGGTCGACCGAAGTAGGAGAAAAATTCTGCTGACATTTTTGCTGCATTACATGCTTGTCTCTCGAGAATTTATATCGAGTACTACATACACACCAAGGCGATCGAGTATTCCAATTATAAAAACCATAATCCATAAAGTTTTCTCCCCCTTTGGCATAATCAAAAAAGCCATAAATAACTAATTAAAGAAGTGATTAGCCAAAACATAAACAATATTCAGTACCACAATAAGTCATGCAAAAACAGTTCAAAATGTCAACATAAACATAAGCAAGTGCAATATCAAGGTCAACTCAATTTTTATCTTGATCCTCTTCACTTGAGATGTTAAGAGCCTTAGCCATTTTGTCCACTTTGGAGGACACTTTTCGAACATCGTCTTTTATGCACCCTATCTCCTTTGTCATGTTCTCCATTTGTTTTGCCATATTCTTCATGAAGGCAAATATACATTTGATTTTAGACTTCTTTGGAGGAGTGCCTTTTGATGATCCTTGTGATGTAGAATGGGATTGACCTTGTTGACTCTTTTCGGATGAGGAATGTTCACTTGAGCTAAGTGGATTGGGTGCTTCAAAGTCTTCTTGCTCATCATTTCTTGGTTGAGAAGATGCTCCAACCCTAGTTCCTTCAAGAGCCCTTTGCTTTTCAATCTTGATAAGTGTTTTGAGCATATATGGGGACACATTTCTTGGAAGGATTGAAGCTCCAAGTTCTTCATTGGTTGTATTCCGAATGAATTTCCATTGATTATCAATATATATCATCTTCAATCGGTGAAAACAAGCTTCATCTATTTTGATAACCCTTTGCTTCAAAGGATTATGTAAATCAAGTCCAAACTTAAGAAAGAGCCTACTAAGAACATTTCCATAGGGAATAAAGTTTCTTGAGCTTTTGATTGCGGCGAGGGAAATGTTGAAGAGCAAGATGAGCAAAATTTAATGCTTTCCTTTCAATAAGATGTTGCATTATAACCATTTGCAAGAAAGTAATTGAAGACTTGTGCCCTTTCACTGGAGTAACAAGGTTGGATACAAAAAAGTGCAAAATCCGACCAAACTCATCCAACTTGTCTATCTCCCTTTCCTTAGCATCAGAGAAACTACCATGAATACTAAATTCGGATTTAAAGTTCTTTAAGTTAAATAGCTCAATATCATCCGAATTAACGGTATTCTTGTAAAACCTCTTAGCATAATCCACATATTTTACCCCAATGGCTTCACAAAACATCCTCTCCGAGAAAACAAATTCCATTTTATTAACACAAGATCTATATTGAATTAAATCCTCATCCTCGTCACTGACTTCTCTCCTCAGATTAGCACCAAATTCATATACAATGGAGGGGTAGATAGGTTCATCAACATCAAAAAGATTGACCCAACCCATATCATCGAACAAACCCATAACAACATCTAAACCTTTACCTTGAATGAACATGCTTTCATCCCTAATATAGGTAGTCATAAAACCTCTTTTTGATGAATTAAGAGTCTCAAACAACTTCTTAGCTGAAGCATTGTAAAAGGAATTCGTTACCTTTGTAGTGTAGAAGTTTGAGGATCCTCCAACCTCAAAATTTGAAGGAGGTGACACCCTTGAAGGTGAAGACGAGTAATCGTCCTCCGAATGACTAGAATCATCCTCTTGAATCTTCTTCCCTTTTCCCACAACTTTGTGAGCAATTTGCTTGACCCTCTTCTTTGATGGAGCTTGAGATGGTTCTTTGAGTGAAATCCCTTTTTCAAGGGGTCGTTTGGGAAGATTTCTTGGTGGATTTTTCCGAGGAGGAGTAGTATCATCATCATTCCCTCTTTTGTTAGGGTATTTGGTTCGTACCATCTCGAATTTAGTTTGATTTTGTAGTGGGAATTAATCCGAGGTAAGAAGAATTGAGGCAAAATCGATGATAATTTACCCTCTTGAGGAATAAGAAGAGATTGGATGTTGATATAAGGGTTCAATTTGGCTTGGGTAGAGATAATTTAGGTTTTAGAGACAAAGAATTAGAGAGAAAACTGATTTTGAAGATGAAAGGGTTTATGAAATAAGAAAGAGATTCTCGGTTTATATCCCTGACCCGACAGACTCGGTCAACCGTTCCTAGATTCGGTCGACCGAGATGATTCCAGTAGCATCTTCGGTCGAGGGTTCTCTAAATTCGGTCGACGAGGTCACAATTCGGTCGGCCAGACTACGTGCTCGGTCGTCAGAGATATTCATCTTTTTGCTGCACACTTAATACACAAATCGAGTCACGGAATTTTGTGAATCAGAGGCAACGCCTTAAATATTCAAACCTTTCTACGCTAAGGGGCTTTGTGAATATGTCCGCAAGTTGTTCATCGGTGCAAATAAAGTTTATGCAAACATCACCTTTTACAACATGATCACGAATGAAATGATGTTTGATTTCTATATGCTTAGTTCGGGAATCTTTGAATGGGATTCTTTGTCAAATTTATTGCACTAGTATTATCACACAAGATAGGGACATGATGAAATGCAAGCCCAGAAGTCCACAAGTGTATGCATCATCCATAAGATTTGAGCACAACAACTACCGGCGGCTATATATTCCGCTTCGGTGGTGGAGAGAGATACACTTGCTTGTTTCTTGCTATACCAAGAGACTAATGCATGACCAAGAAATTGACAATGCCCACTAGTGCTTTTGCGCTCAATACGACATCCCGCATAATCGGCATCCGAATAACCTATCAAATCAAAAATGCACTTCTAGGATACCATAACCCATAATCATATGAACCAATAAGATATCTAAAAAATGCACTTAACGGCAACTAGATGAGATTCTTTAGGACAAGCTTGAAATCTAGCACATAAGCATACGGCAAACATGATATCCGGCCTACTAGCGGTTAGATAAAGAAGAGAACCAATCATACCTCTATACCTTGTTTCATCTACCGTTTTACCTTTTTCATCCTTGTCAAGCTTGATGGTAGCACTCATAGGGTGTGTTGCTTTCCTTAGCACCATCCATACCAAACCTTTTGAGTAGTTCTTTAGTGTACTTGGCTTGGTTGATGAAAATTCCTTCATCGGTTTGCTTGATTTGTAATCCAAGAAAATAATTGAGTTCTCCCATCATGCTCATTTCGAATTCATCTTGCATAAGCTTAGAAAATTCTTCACAAAGCACTTCATTAGTAGAACCAAAAATAATGTCATATACATATATTTGCACAAGTAAAATATCATGAGATGCATTTGTTTTAATGAAAAGTGTAGTGTCTACAAGTCCTCTTGAAAAAACAATAGAAATGAGAAATTTGCTCAAACGCTCATACCAAGCATGAGGAGCTTGTTTTAAACCATACATAGCTTTTGTAAGTTTATAAACATGGTTTGGAAATTTTTCATGCAAGAACCCGGGAGGTTGTTCAACATATACTTCCTCCTCAATAAAACCATTTAGAAATGCACTTTTAACATCCATTTGAAAAAGTTTAATACCTTTAAAACATGCAAAAGCAAGAAGCATTCTAATGGATTCAAGTCTAGCCACGGGAGCAAAAGTTTCCTCAAAATCAATACCCTCTTCTTGATTGAATCCTTGGGCAACAAGTCTAGCTTTGTTTCTAATGATCTCACCAAGTTCATCAAGTTTATTACGAAAGATCCACTTGGTTCCAATAATAAGGTGATCAATAGGTCTAGGAACTAAAGTCCAAACTTGATTTCTTTCAAATTGATTTAGTTCCTCTTGCATAGCTAAAATCCAAAAATAATCACATAATGCTTCATGAATGTTCTTAGGTTCTATAGATGAAAGTAAAGCAAGATTGTCAATGAAGTACCGCCTTGTTTTGACACCTTCGGATGGATCACCAATGATTTGCTCTTGTGGGTGATCTTGCTTGTAAATCCAATCCTTTGGTAGCTCATTTGTTGAAGGATCATTGCTTTGAGTAATATGGGGATTATCTTGAGTGATTTCAATGTCCTCCTTATCCTTAGGATTATCATCAAACATAGGAGCTTGTTGGATTTGATTTACACCTTCCAAAGGCATACCTATATCATCATCATCTTTTGTAGATATGTAAATGTTAGATTCATCAAATGATACATGCATGGACTCTTCAATACACATGGTTCTCTTATTGTATACCCTATAAGCCTTTTTGTTAGATGAATAGCCAAGAAATATTCCTTCATCGGATTTCTTGTCAAATTTTCCAAGGCTATCTTTGATGTTGAGCACAAAGCATTTGCAACCAAAAACTTTGAAATATGATATTGTGGGAATTTTTCCAAAAATAATCTCAAAAGGAGTTTTTTCCAACAAAAGGTCTCATAAAAACTCTATTTACAATATGACAAGCGGTGTTCACGGCTTGGCCCAAAAAATATTTTGGTAAAGAATTTTCACAAAGCATAGACCTAGCCATTTCTTGTAGAGTTCTATTTTTTCCTTTCAACAACTCCATTTTGTTGAGGCGTTTGAGGAGCCGAGAAATTATGAGAAATGCCATATTCATTACAAAACTCTTCAAAGAATTTATTGTTGAATTCTCCTCCATTATCACTTCTCAAGGAAACAAGTTTTAGCTCAAGAGTATTTTGTACCTTTTTTGAAAAGATTTGAAAACTCATGAAAAGTGTCATCTTTGTGTGCAAGAAAAAAGTACCCAAGTAAATCTTGAAAAATCATCCACAATTACAAATACATACCTCTTACCACCTAAACTAGTGGTCCTCATTGGTCCAAAAAGATCAAGATGAACAAGTTCAAGAGGTTTAGAGGTGGAAACCATTTGTTTAGGCTTAAAAGACGTTTTTGTTTGTTTGCCAAATTGACATGCATCACAAAGACGGTTTTTCACATATTTCATTTTTGGAAGCCCACGCACTAGCTCTTTTGAGGAAAGCTTATTTAAGAGATCCATGCTTACATGACCAAGCCGACGGTGCCACAAGAAGGCATCATCTTCATTTATGGATAGACATTTAAAATCACATGCAATAAGATCATCCAAGGTAAGCATATAAACATTTCCGGTTCTATTTGCCACTAGTACATTTTCATGAGATGAGCTATCAATTATAGAACAAGTCTTTTTGCTAAATGTAACATCAAACCCATTATCACAAAGTTGGCTAATGCTAAGCAAATTATATTTAAGACTATCAACAAGAAGAACATTCTTAACAAGAGTTGAAGAATCTTTACCAACATTCCCAATGCCAAGAATTCTACCTTTCTTTTTGTCTCCAAAAGTGACATAACCTTCATGGATGGGCTCCATGTCTTTGACTAATGCGGCATCTCCGGTCATATGGCGACAACATCCACTATCAAGGAACCATTGAGCCGGAGTGTTTACTTTGCTTGAAAGTACCTAAGACAAAAAAAGGAGTGACTTTTGGTACCCATATTTGTTTGGGTCCTTGAGGGTTAGATACGATACGCTTGATTCTCCATATAGTCTTAACTCCCATTTCAATCTTTCTTTTCACAAAACATCTATTGCTAGTGTGACCAAATTTACCACAATAAGTGCAACGAATAGATGGCTTATAATATTTGTAATTATGCTCATGGTATCTCTTTTGTTTATGTGATGAACTAGCAAGCACAAAGTGATTTGTAGGTGGTCTAGAAGAGCTAGCAATATCAATATGACATGAATGTGAATATCCTACTCCATGTTTATGGGAAGTACTAGCATGCACAAAATGATTTCTAGATGGTCTAGAAGAGCTAGTAATATCAATATGACTAGGATGTGAATATCCTAATCCATGTTTATCATTGGAAGTCCGTTGCATACAAAGAAGATGATCAAGATCTTTTGTTCCTTTTGAGAACTTATCAACAAGAGAAGTAAGTTCAACAACTTTGCTTTTCAAGCTATCAAACTCAACAAGCTTGGATTCTAGAGAAGATAATTTATCATATGCTTCATGATACTTTAATGATGAGGAGTTGCAAGTAGCAATAAGTTTCTCATTTTCAACTTTAAAACAATCAACATCATCACATAGTTTTTTGTTTTCATCAAACAATCTAGACTTATCTTCAAGCAAGGAATCAATTTTTAACTTCATTTCATAGTTTTGCTTTGCACATTTTCTTAATTGATCATACATGTCACATAAGAGCTCATTAGGATCATCCTCATTATCATCACAAGAATTTGAAATTGAAGGAGAAAGATGTACCTCATTACCGAAGGCCATGAAGCAAATATTTGCATTTTCTTCTTCTTTACTTCATTTTCACTTCCATCTTGATCCCATGTGCCTATCAAGCCTTTGGCATTCTTGGATTTGAAGAATTTCTTCTTTTTATCTTCCTTTGACTCTCTTTCTTTGATGGATGGGCACTCTCCTATGAGATGTTGGTTGCTTCCACATTCATAACATTTCATGCCATTTGGATTTTGTTTTCTTTTATTTTGGAGGAATCTCCTTCCTTTTCCGGAGAACATTTTCTTCATGCGCTTTACAACTAAAGCCATTGTCTCATCATCTAAATTTATATCTTCTTCATCACTTGATTGATTGGATTCATCTAGATCAAGAATAGTCTTTAGAGCAAGACTTTTCTTTGCTTTTTCAACATGATCATCCTTTTTTATGAGTAAGCTCATAAGTGAGAAGAGAACGATGAGCTCTTCCGTTGGATATGTTTTCAAGTCTTTGGCTTCTTCAATGACAAGAGCTTTGCCTTCCCAACTTTTTGGAAGAGAGTTGAGAATTTTTCTATTCATTTCACCCATTGAATATTCCTTTCCATATGACCTCAACCCATTTACCACATTTGTGAACCGAGTATTCATCTCATTGATAGTTTCACTTGGCTTCATAGTGAAAAGCTCATATTCCCTCACAAGCATATTGAGCTTAGATTCTTTCACTTGATTTGTTCCTTCATGAGTGACTTCCAAGGTTTTCCACATTTTGTGGGCGGATTTGCTTCCACGAACTCTATTGTACTCATCCGGATTGAGAGCACAACTAATGATGTTCATTGCTCTATAATTGAGAGTCATTTTCTTTGACTCATCTTCATTTAATTCATTGTCCAATTTTGGCATTTGAACACCATCCACCAACTTCATAGGAACATAAGGACCTTCTTCAAAGATATGCCATAAAGAATAGTCTATAGAACACACATAAATCTTGAAGCGGTCTTTCCAAGCATTGAAATTATTTCCATCAAAAAGAGGTGGTCGATTTGTGGAAGATCCCTCCAGATAAGCTAAAGCGGAATTCATGGCCATTATCTTTTCTTCTAGTGGTTAAACTAAAGATGAAGACGAGGCTCTGATACCAATTGAAAAACACAAGAGGGGGGGTGAATTGGGTTTTTATACAAATTTGCTTCTTTTTCTTGAAATAAAGAAATAAGGAACTAATATATGAAGCTTTGTAGAAATGAAGCAATGAGAGCAAGACAAGTGATTTAGAGTGGTTCGATTCACAAAGAATCTACGTCCACTACCTTGAGTATCTCCCAAGGATTTCCAACAATTTCACTAAGAAAAAGGCTTGTTACACTTGTGGCTAACTCACTAAGAGTTTTACACACAACCACAATTTACTCACTCACAAAGAGTACTTTCCCACACTAAGTAGGTTTAGACACAAGAATACCCTATCACTAAGAAAGGGAAGGATGAAGATATAATGATACAAGTTCTTCACTCAAAAGTGGAGTAAGTATACCTTTGAAGATCTTTACTTTAATGCTCTTAAACTTTTGTATTCAACACTTTTTGTCTTGCTTGTATAAAGATTGATTTTGGACTTTTCAAATCATCAAAAAAGAATAAATGCTTTTTGATAGCTAGAGCTTTTAAGAATATTCAATGTAGATTTGTCAAGGTTCTTGTTAGAAGAATATTCAGCTTTAGGGCCTTTATAGATTTCAAAAACGTCCAAAAAAACGACTTTAAAACGGTCAGATAACGGCTAGTTTTTGCAGAGCTCGGATGACCGAAACAAGTCTCGGATGACCGACTTGGAGCAACTCGGTTGACCGACCAAAAAGCTTCGGTCGACCGAACCATAATCTCGGTCGACCGACCCAAGCTTAGGTCGACCGAACTTTGACGAGAACAACTCTCGATAAATCCTTCGGTTGATCGAGAAAATCTCGGTTGACCGACTTTTCAGAGTATGAGAGATGATGTTTTGACCTTTGTTTTGAAATCTCTTGAAGTCTAAAAGGTTTTCCCAAATTGTAATAAATAAGAATACTTGGAAAACTTTTCTAAAGGACTTAACTTTGAAATCAAGGACTTTTTGAATATAAGATCAATTTTGAAACTTTATCCTTTGAAAACGAGTTTATAAAATGTGCAAGACTTTAGTGTTGTATGCTTAAGTTCATAAGAGCATTTTGGTTAGAGCTTGTAAGATAACGACAAATAAAACTAGAAGCTTTCCTAACCAAACCTAAGTCTTCAATCTTCAATCTTCAATCTTGTTGATATGTGCCTTGAAGATCTTGATTGTAGCTTGATTGAAGTACTTAGTGCTTCCACAAAGAGTTTCATTATTCTATCACAAAGATGTAAGACATTAAACATAACATCAAATGTTTGTCTATTATCAAAAATCGAGTTTGTTCGCCCTTAGGGCTTACAGACTTGTTTTCTAGCTTTTTGCTAATAGGAAAGAAGTTAGAAATCCTGTATCTTGTTCTTCTGAAAAGGTCTGAAATACATACTCCATCGAAGAGTGTCTTCAAAGATTCTACAAGGCGTTGGCTAGCACCAAGCAGTAGAAGACCATCCCCGGAAGATCGAGTGGATACTGGGAGAGACGGAGCCTGAATTGTGGTGTTCCGTTCGTGACTACATACCGCTGAAAGCGTTTCAGCCATTCTAGCATCAATATAAGGTAAAACACTATCCCATAGTCGTAGGTTCTTACTCGTGGAAGATCCTGGTAGAGGTGGGTCAAGTTTTATTCCGCTGTGCACTTGTTTGTGACCCGGTTATTCCTCTAACACCTTCGGGGGAGGACTCATAAGTGTTTGGAACGAGTTTCCGCCCATGAATCCCTTCACAATTTTTGTTACTGCTAATAATTTTTGTGCTCCTAATTATGCATTTGAACCTGGTGGTGGTGGTGGTTTTTATAATCCACTAGACTCTGGTAAAGAAGATGGAATTGAACCATTCAAGTTGTTATTACTAACATTCAATTGTTTAAGCTAAGTGGATTATGATTATGTAATTTTTCTAGAATTGAAATGGAAATTGAAAATTTTCTATCAAAATCATAAAAATGGAAATGGGTTTCATCAATTTCAGTTGATGAGATTGAGTAATGGTTTAATGTTGTTGTTGCTGGGATTTCTTGGAAATTTGGAGTGGTGTATTCGTGATGGAGCTCGCCGGAGATGGTTAATTTTGGGGAAGAAGCTCATCAGAGATGGTGGGAAGCTCCCCGGATGATTTAATGGAGAAGAATATGATTTTAACGGGTCGGGTCTGGTGGTCAGGGTTTGGGTCAGGCTTGTTGGGGGTAAATCGGTATTTTTAAAATTTCAGAAAAAAAATTGAGAAAATATACCAGAATTTTCGTCGGTAAGATTTTTATTGCAAAAAACAGAAGAAAACATTGTTTTAGACCGTAACACGAAATATTGAAATAATTGATGGTAATTTAGTGCATATTATTCAGTATAATAACATTGGGAGAGTTTCTTGTCGATCTCCAACTTAGTTTATTATGAAAGAACCCTGCATCTAACAGAGCATTTGGTACGCCAGATTGGAATGTAATGGAATCCATTTCCACCAAGAATGGCTTTCCACCCTAAATAGTTTTGGAATCCTCTTTCCACTCCATTGATTGGAAGACAAAGCCAAAATAGAATGACGATTCCTTTCACGTATTTGGAAAAACTATTATTTAATGTTGGAATGGAATGTGATTCAATATAACATTACTTAAATACCCTTTAACATATGTTGACGATAAAACTAATTAATTGCATAATGTATAAAATTTACTTGAAAAAATTCACACGTGTAACTTCTATGTTTGTTAAATTAGTGATTATATTCAAATGTGGTTCTAGGACAAATTCTCGTCAATTTTGCACATGCAAACTGCAATAAAGGTAAATCTACACTTTTAAACTTGTTCCCTAAGTAAATATAATAATACTTAACTACTCGACCCATTACTACCCAACCATAGCCCGACTAAAAAAATCTTCAATTTTCCTTACCCATAAATACCCGACCCTAATTTTATTAACCTAACCATAAAATAACTTAACCCAACACATAATAACTTAATTCATATTCACATGTGCCCCAAAGCATCCATTAGAAAAATCCAACTTTAAAATAAGGCTCTATATACCTGAAAAAAGGACTTTCATGTAAATATAACACAAAATGATTCTTATATTAACTATTGAGTCCGGGGACCATTAGAACTTAAACTACTATTTAAAATAACTTAATTCATATTAATTTGTGCCTCGATTCACGCATCAGGAAAATACAACTTTAAAATTCGCCTCTATATGCCTAGAAAATGGGCACTTTCATATAAGTATAACACAAAATTATTCTTGTATTAACTATTGAATTCGGGAGGTCAAAATCCAAAAGTACTACATATATTTGATTTTTAAAGAAAACACACACACACACACACATAATATGTGTGTGTGTGTGTGTGTGTGTGTGTGTAGAGCTATCAAGATGGGTAAATGCCCGCACCGGGAGCTAAATGGGCGGGTATCGACTTGTATTTATATGCACGTTTAATTGCGGGTATCAATGGGCTAGCCCCTGCGGTGCGGGCGCCCATTTATTTTTTTTTTGTATTTTTTATGGTTGAAGAATTCACCTACTGGATTGTTGAATATGATAGTTGTATAGTCTAACTGTGGCTTTCAGCAAAGATGTTCTGAAACTGTAAGAATGTTTTAGAGAGTAGCAATACAGGTGCACCTTTAACAAGGAAATAGTTTATCATCCACTAGAATGGCTCTTAAGAGAGACTATATAAACATATTATTAATAGATAACAACTTCTAAGTGTTAACAGTGACGATATGAGAAACTTAAAATGACTTTTATTCTAATTTAATATTGCAAACACTTCCACAATGAGCAAAAGAATATTTAGCTGTAAAAAAAATGCAGAGAATCCTTAATAAGTGAAGAACATATTCCAATTCACTCTACAAAAAATCTGACTGCCGAAAATGCTCTGTGCCTAACACATATATGCCCCAATGGCGGCGGCGCCTACCAGTGGGAGGGTTTGGCACAAGAAACCATTCAACCTAATGTCACAGGCGTCGCTTCTGGTCAAACATATGTCCACCCATAAGGGGAGCCGTCACTACTCGTCGAAGATGATGACTTACCAACTCTGGAAGAGCCATGGAAATTGGCTCTCGATGGTAAATTCTCACGTCGCGGACCATTAATTGAAACTCTACGGAGAGATTTTCATAAGCTATAATTCAAGGGATCATTTTGGATCCCATGGGCCGACTCCAGACACGTTGGCATTCATTGTGATCACGAGGAGGACTATTGTCGATTATGACGAAAGAGGGTGTGGGTGTTTAATGACACCCGAATGAGGGGATTCAAGTGGACGTATGATTTTGATTCGGTGGTAGAATCATACATTGTACTGGTGTGGATACGGTTGGATCGGGATTACCAATTAATTTGTTTAACAAAGCCTATTTGTTTTCTATTGCATTTGTAGCGGGTACACCACTCGTTTTGGATGAACTCACGGTAAATGTCACACGCCCTAGTGTTGCTAGGATTTTCATGGAACTGGACTTGTTGAATCCGTTGTGCAAGCGAATTTGGACTGCGCACGCTCGATCCGGGATAGGTTTGTTTCAAGCAATTGACTATGAGAATCTCCTGGCTTACTGCTCGACATGTTGTAGGGTTGGCCATGGCAACATGCATTTCCACAATAATGACAAGAGGAAACAAGAACTCTTAAGGCCTGAAGTCAACGCACGAAAGCATATGCCCTCAATCTTGAATAAAAAATCAATTTCCGGTGCAACCTCCGAAACATGGATGTTAAAATCAGGCAAAGTAGCATAATTTCCGACGAAATTGAATCCTAAGAAGGATGTAAGCGTGATAGGCCAAGCTTCCGAAGGGAACCCCAACCCTAATGGGAAAGGGAATGTTCATGCAAATATAGAAAAATAAAACATGGATAATCTCGGAAAAGGAAAGGCAGTTGCCACTCAGAATCCTACTCAGATTGAAATCCATATGGATATTGGAATTGAAGAACCAACAAGGAGGGAATGCTCAAAGTAGATGGAGTTTCTGGTGGATAGAATATGGTCCTGCAAAAGAAGGGGCTGAGGAGGGTGGTGATGTCACAGAGGTGATCGCATGCCACCCCAATTCAACAAACAAACTAGCGGTCAAAGATGACATCAGTATACATACTTGACTTTGGGATTAACTCCAAGGGTAACCCTTGGGAGTGGTTAAGCTGATTCAACTCTATTCTTGACCACTTCAACAATACTTGAAGTTCCAAAAGAGGCTTGCTCAACAAATGTTATGAGGCCAAAGGATATGTCGAAGTGCTTAGACCGAGCATATTGGAAAGAATTCACATTATTCTCAAAACAGATAGTTGATAGCCTAAGGAAGAATGGATCAGCCGAGGCCTTACAAGAACCAGAAGACTCGTATACAACCATAGGAAGTGTCAAAGTGGACTTTAGCCAATATCAGCTACACGAAACGCAATTTGAGACTGAACCATCTAAGCTTAAACAGAACAAGAAAACGATATCAGATGGAGAGGTCCGGAAATCATCCAAAATTGCTCAAAAAGGCCAGCGACCTAATTTATGGGTATGTTTACTTACCTTTTATGTTATTTTCCCTTATTTTATGGATTGAGTTGTATGGAATATGAGGAATTGGTAATGATGAATCTTTACCCGAGTTAAACAGCTACGTCGGGAAAGTAATTTGTCTCTTATAGTGCTGCTTTTTACAATGTTGTAATTAATGGATCCTCCATAAATTACATCAAGGCTTGGTTTTTATCACAGTTATGGTAATTGTAGTAGTAAAAGTTTCTTTTTTTGGAATGGATTTCTGGATGTGTCTATTTGTGGGGAATTTTCAGCAAGTTCTTCACATCAAGATAAACAACTTTTATGGGGTTACTCTCTATTGTTCTTTTTTCTATGCACGCTGCAACTATACTCAAAGGCGCGAGCAATGGGAATGATTGGTTGCTTTTGCATCAGACCTATCTGATCTGTGGCTAGTTGGCGGTGACTTCAATGTCGTGTTGAGGCAATCTAAGAGCTCTGGGTCCATTCCAGCAGTCTTACCTATGGCAGAATTTTCTGAAGCAATCAATGCTTGTGGTTTGTTAGAGGTGGCTTGTTCTGGAAGCCCAATCACATGGTGTCTTATCACAAAACCTCATTTGCTGTGATGTCTGGATAGAATACTAGTGATACGGTACCAACCTCGGGGCTGCCCAAGTCAAAGAAGCTCATACATAGACTAATGACGAGACCTAGAACACGGAACGTGATTCAACTAACTACATCATTGACACGAGTTCTAAAGTATAAAGAGGATGCTAAGTTACATCTAGGAATGTTGTACGAGTCAACCTCTTAAGTTCACAAGTGTACAATTAGGCCCTACCTAGCTAAGAGGCTAAGAAGGGCATTTTATTAATCTTGCAAGTTGATGGACAGCTTTGCGACAGTTTGGCATAATGATTACGATCTATGTATCCAATGGACCTGATTTAAGTTGCATATTAAAGATAAGAGACATATCTAAAAATGTTATGTATATCACAAGATCAGATTCTGCCAGCTTGGAGTGCGAAATTGTCACGCAACCTGATCCAACAATCTGTCCAGAATTAGGGACGAATTTTAGTCTTTTTGTACAATTAAAGTGTATGCTAGACTTTAATTATTTTCCAAATATATTATTTACTTTATTTAGAGTATTTAGGCATGTATTGCAAGTAGTTGCTATAATAAAGGATATGTTGTCCATAGTTGGTTATCTAGTTGTTAAGAGTCCCACATCTACTAGGACTCTTCACATCATTAGTTAATTTTCAGCTTTGTTAGTTGTTTTAACCGCCTATAACCAAGAGAATAGGACATGTTGTTCAATATCTTGTTTATGTAGTTTACTTGATAGAAAGTTGTTTTCCAAGAGTCCTACTTCTTCAAGGATTCTTCTTCCTATTGTTGTTAAGAACCGAAACTCTCTATTTAAGAGATGGTTCGGCCTACATATTATTTATGTTAGATATATTGATATTTTGGTAAGTTTATTCATTAGCTTCTTGTGTCTGAACTTCTTTTAAGAATTCATTCATTCTTGAGTTACTGTATCAACAAGTTTAGTTTCTTTTGTTGTGGTGTTTCAGCCTCCATTGTTAATTAGCCTTCCTTTGATTAAATTCCTTAGAAACTAGTTCGAGAATTAGAGAAAGATCCGGTACAATCAAAGCTGTCGAACCTTTGATACTTAGTACCTCACGGTTCTTCATCAACTAGTCAACACCGCATGGAACAATTTGTTCTATAGCACTATGGTTGAACACTTACATCTGTCAGCATCGGATCACTTCCCCCTAAAAGTCTCAACTCGGGTATCAGACATTCATTGGAGTTCAGCGCTTCAGTTTCAATCTATGTGGACAAAACATCATCAATTTCTGGAAGTGGTCAAGGAAAGCTGGATAGCACAGCCTATAGGAATGAGATGGATTTCTTTTCGCAATGGAACTTGTCTAAGTTCAGGAATGTGAATGAAAGACTGAAGAAGTCCGAGGCCACTTTAAGGAAAGCAGAAGGCATACGATGATAGTCCGGTCGAGGTTCATCGTGTAATGCTTGCAGATGCCCGGGAGTGCTACAAAAATATATTATGGAGGAAATGTATTGGCGGAAAAAATAAAGATTTAAGTGGCTAGCTGAAGGTAACTAACTCTAACTCTAAATACTTCCATGATGTTTGTAATAATATGAGGATAAGATGCAAATTGTGAAAATACAAAGTGATAATGAATCTAGGTTATCAACACAAGAAGGTATCGGTCGTGAGGGGGCTTGCTATTTTGGGCATTTGTTCGAAGAAGATGCACATGTGGATGCTACTTATCCTTTGTTAGATGTTATACCATCACTTGTCTCAGCAGAGGATAACACAACCATGAGTTTCTTGCCGGATGCAAAAGAAGTTCGCGTAGCCGTATTCTCCTTTGATAAAAATAGCGTGTTGGGATCAGATGGCTATTCAGGGATTTTCTTCTACGTTTGTTGGTCGATTGTGGGGAGTGACGTAGTACAAGAAGTACGTGACTTCTGGGCGGGGTTGCCCATGCCAAAATCCATGACAAGTTTCCTTGTAGTCCTCATTCTGAAACGTCAGAATTCACCATCGTTTGGTGACTACTGTCCAATATCCATTTTCATTCTCAAGAAAAGTAGTCTCCAAGTTACTAGTACTTCGGCTCGCTAGTATATTTCCTCGTTTTATATCACCAAATCAATCCGGTTTTGTCAAAGGCCGATTAATCTCGGACAATATCCTACTTGCTCAAGAGCCGGTCCAACACATTAATCGGCGCACTCAGGGAGGCAATCTGATTAAGAAACTTAATATAAAAAGTCTTTTGATAGGGTCTCCCACTCTTTTTAGTTATCGTTTTTAAGGAGGTTTGGATTTTGCCTACACCTAGTGAATCTTGTGTGCAATCTATTGGCATCAAATTGGTTCTCAGTGCTTGTAAAGGTCATCCACTGGTATTTTAAAAGCATAAAAATGAGTTAAACAAGGTGATCCACTCTTCCCCCCCTCCTATTTATTTTAGCCGCGAAAGTATTTTCCCGTGGATTAGATCATGTTGTAGCTTCTGGTAATGTACAACATTATTCTCTTCCACGACATCTCTCCTTATAACACATCTTAGTTTCGTTGCAAAAATAGCTGTGGTGGTTGCCACGTCAACCAGGACGGAAGTCCCACTTCCGTCTTGGCCTCGGGACGGAAGTGGGACTTCCGTCCTGGCCAGAAATGTTGTCTTCGCTATTTTGAGTGCCATGTCATGACCGAAATGGAAAAGTTAGGCCAGGCCCATGCAAAGCCCATAAAGTTATGCCTGCGTATGTTCATGATGGGCCGATGGAGGTTTCTCATGGGCCATCTGTGCCAACCCTAGAAGGATTGAATTGTGGGTCGACTAATTACAATGTGAGGGAATCCACTGGGCTGGGTATTTTTATCATGGGTCTTGACTCCACTGGGCAAACCAAAGCTTTAACTTTTATTTTTTGCAGCAGTGGGCTGAGTACTGGACCAGGCCCAAAAGGAATCTCTCAATTTAACACTAGGCTAAGCTGCGGTGGCCCACATGGATTGTAATTGGGCAGTGTGGTTTTTCCAATTGGATAATATATTTCTAAAATAAAAATTGGGGACCTAGATTTATCCCCAAATTGGAAACATAAGCCTACACACGTGGACTATGATGTTGATGATTTATTATTTTCTACGGGGGCTCCTGCCGTTAAACAGGGAAAGGTGGAGGTAGCAAGTTGGCCTATGAATTTCTTGTCCTTGAATTGTTCGGGACTTAACAACTTCAGGGCAATGAATGATTTAGCATGGCTTATAATGGCTCGCTTTTCTTATAGTTTTTTTCATTTTCATAATAAAGTCGTTTGTAGACTCCATGATCAATATCATGCTAGCATTAGGTTTTATTTCATGTTATAAATTAAGATTTATTTCAAGTTTTTATGTAAACAAACAATAGGGGCGACCATCTCAAATTTGGAGAAACATCCCTTGAGGTAGAGATTTGCTATAGCATGGTTTCGAATGGAGGGTCGGGAGCGGACGTTATGTTCGTATCTGGCGTGGTCGCTGGCTCACTACTCAATGCCTTTTTCAGCTGATCTCCCTTCCTATTTTTATGAGTTTTGAAAGTTTGCAGACAAGAACTCTGGAAATTGTGGAAGACATCTGGTTTGAATGTGACCCCGATTTTGTTTTCTTTCTGTCATAGAGTCTGTATGTAAGGGCCACCGCAACAAAAAAGGTCTTTTGCGACGTTTGTCATACGTCGCAATAAGTCAAAAAAACATCGATATAGATCTATACCAACATTTATTACAAATGTCACGTAAACGTCGCATTTGCCTGTGTCGTTATGATTTTTTACGACATTTGTTACAAGCGCCGGTACCTATCTATTACGACGTTTGTTGCGTCATATTAAATTGTATCAAAAGGTACTTTTACCAACATTCGTCAATAATCGCAACATGTCGTCTATTCCGACGTTCGTAAATATCGTGAATAAGTAGGTATTATGACGTTTTTAAATAGTCACAACAAAATACCTATTCCGACATTCGTAAATTTTGAAACCAGGCTGGCCGAGCTGAGCCAAGCCGAGTCGGAGCCTAGACAAGTTGAGCCGTCGAGTCTAGCCTCCTTTGAATAATCGGAGTCGGAGTCGGAGCCTAGAGACAAGCCGAGCCGTTGAGTCTAGCCACCTTTGAACACGCGACCTCCGGCATGTATGTCGTGCAATGGGCCGCTGAGCTAATTGATCATTTGTTATTTGTTTGTCCTCCTATTATATTTATTATAATGGAATTTTGGATTTTGAACCTTTACTTATTTTAATTTCTCTTTGTGTTTTGATTTTGTTATGAATCAAATTAAAATTAATATACTCTCATTAAAAAATTAATAATTAAATGTCTTTAATTTTTCTTTAAAAAAAACATTTCAAAAACATAACGACGTTTGCAAAAAATGTTGCTTTAACTTACTCTTTTTTGTTTTAAGCGACGTTTGATAAAAACGTTGATACAAAAAGTCACAAAAAGGTATTTTTGTTGTAGTGGGCATAATACTGCGTATCTTAGGAAATATGTTATTTAGAATTTTCTATGCCAATAAGCCAAGCAATGCTCTGGCTTATTTTCAAAGGGTATGAGATCCTTTGAAATTTCACCTCCCTAATGTAATTCTTAATATCGATTAATGATATTACCATTTTCTTCACCCAAAAAAAAAAAAAAAACTTTCATTACATGCTGCGAAAATTAAGGAAGCAAAAATTAAGATGTTTTTGTAATCAAAACATCAATATTACACTGGTATACAAGCCATATTTAAGAGAGTAATATTGTTATTTTGATTATAAAAACATTTTAATTTTTGATTCCTTAATTTTTGCAACATGTAATGAAAGTTAAGATTTATTTAAACAAACACTCGTTCTGAGCTTAGAAACACCTGTTATGTTTTTTACACTTGTCTTGAGACTCATGATACCTATTCTCAGCCTCATTTGAGGTGTTCCGTATGTACTAAAAAATAAATATTTCTCATACGATTTGGAACGAATTCGGAGACACTCCCTAGGTTTTTTCTCAATAAAAAAAATAATAAAGTGTTTTAAGTGATTTTAGTTTTCATTGGCTCGTTTTCAACCACCATTTTCTTGGAAATTGCCCCTATATCTTTTTCCCGCTCTGGCTCCTATGCTGAAAAAGAATTGTTCAGTATATACGGGCCAAATTGTCAGCCATTGGAGCTTGTACTTTTGATCCAACGGCTGGCTGTGATGCAGGGGTATTAAAGGATAAATTTGTTTGGCTGTTAGTTTAGGTGGGAAAATGAAATTTCAAATCCCTATTTTCTCTCTCTTTTACTTTTAGTTGGTAGAAGATAATTGCAGATCCCTAAAATCTCTCATTTTTCCTCTCTTCCCTTCTCTCACTGGTTCATCATCTTTCTTCCTCTCTCTTTCGTCTTTTTGTTAAAGCAAATGATCTATTCAATAGAAAATTATAAAGTAACGGTGGAAGAATATGTAAATAGCGTTGAATGGAAAAAATTCAGAGCTTTTCTTGACAAGAACGATGTCCCTCACAATGGCCACATAATTTCGCTGAATGGAAAAGATTCGGAGATTTCTCTTTTAAAGCTAAAATATCGAAGCAAATAGTTGTTCTTTGTGATGAATCAAAAAATTGTGGATTTTTTTTTTGTTTTATAAATGAAATTGTTATTTCTGTTGTTTATCGTGTTATTTATTCCTAATATTTGGAGTTTATCATGAAATAGAGTTGGAGGGATTCGAAGATAAGCACAATGAGCAGAATGTTCAGAATGCAAAAACAAGTGTTCTATGACAGAAACCTACTTTGTATGTCAGAACACCTGTTCTGTAATCCAGAACATGTGTTCTGTTAAAAACAAAACAGGTGTTCGATATATCAAGCAAGAGGGCAAACAATTTCTGACAAAAATGTAAGGGATTAATGGGGTTACATTACCAATTTACCTTAACTTTTTTTTCTATCTATTTTGTATTAAGATATTACACCTCTGATGGTGAAACTGGAGTTCCACCACCCCGGCTAGAGCTGAAAAGGAGGAGCGATACAAACAGGTCAAGGAAGAGGTTAAATAGAGTTGTTGAGCTAAAAAGACAGCATGTAGGGGCCAAGAATATTAGGCATCGAGTAGAAGAGGTAGAAGACACTTCCTACTTAGATGAAGAAAACATTCATCTTAGACTTTGAGCATTAGATATATTAAATATGTAGCTTGTTGGTGTTGAACACCTTAAGCATTAGACTAGTTATTTTCTTGAGCAAATTCAGTTGTTCAATTCACATGTTCTATGATATTGAACACTTGTTTTTTGATTGTGAACACCTGTTTTTTGGGGTGTGAACACCTATTTTTTAGTATGAACATATGTTCTTTGAGTATGAACACCTATTTTTTTAGTGTTCACATCTGTTATATGATTATGAATACATTCTGTATTGGTTATGAACACCTATTGTTTTGATTATGATAAGCAACGAACTTTTTTAAGTCTACGAACATTTGTTTTAATTTTTTGATCTCTTGTTTTTTTTTTTGTAATGTAAACATGTTTTATTACTGTGAACTCATGTTCTTTTTATTGTGAACACCTATGTTATTTTATTGTGAACAACTGTTTTAAAATTACCAGCACTACATAATTCATAAAATGACCAAAAAATACAAACCATTAAACAATAAAAAAAACTACAGTCTATTACCACAATAAACATAATTGAAATCCAAAATATTCATTTTTGGGGAGTGAACTTCTAAAATTGTTATTTTTCTTCCATCTGAAAGATATGCATCATAGTTATTGATTTAAAATTTTAACCCATCTTCATGAAGACCCGAAAGTTTTATTTGGGGAAAACCCCAAAATTCTTATTAAAAAATTTTTCAAGATGATTTTGGCTTTGATACAAAGTTGCGGACATTGAAGAACAACCATAGAGAAATAATTGTTATGTAAGTTGAAGAATAATGAGGAAGAAGAATATGATTTTGAGGAAGAAGAAGATGAAAATGCGTCACTTTTGATTTTTTGGATACATTGGGAACATAATTAATGATGCAACTATTTGCATATTATTTTGTAATTTCTTTTAATTAAATTACTTATTTACCCTTTTAACCATCATTTAAATCGCAGCCGTCGATTCAAAATAAAATTGAATCAATAGTCAGATCCATGTTCCGCGCGTGCGTATTAAAGGCTGTTCCACGTTGGAGCCGGACGGATCTTTTCCTCTCTGCTCCAGGCCCCGGTTGACTTGGATACTCTTGAAGTCGTCTCTGCAATTCCCTTCATTCATTCTTTAGCAGAAAAATACTGGAATTTCACACGCAATTCTGCTACCTTACGAAACATTCACTAAGAATTTCCCACAATTAATTATCATCAAGAGAGATCCACTGATCAATATACTTTTGTTTATCTTTTCACTTCAGATTTCATCTAAGCAAACGCCATTCAAGAATCTCACATTCTTCAAGAATTTCTTCATTCCAATCGTCATTCTTCAAGAATTTCTTCATTCGAATCGTCACGGTCTGAAGTTTCCTTTTCGAGCTGGGTTTTCTACCGCAGGTATGATTTAGAATGGTACTGATTAATTTAATTTTGCTACTCTTTTACGATGTTTTTTTCTTAGATCCTTTTATGAATCCTGAATCTTGAATCATAAAGGATTGATGATCTCAAACCCTGGATTACACACATAATTTTGTATATAAAAAGAAGTTAGGAACCAAGGAGAATAATTAGAAAAAGGAAAAGAAATGATATTATAAGGTTGAAGATTCATTTGTTAATAAATTAAATAGTTAGATTTCACTTCTAACTTAAGAAATCGTATCCATGTTAATGGGTGAAAATCCTCTATCCGCATCCCTGTCCCTGTCCCCAACCAATCAGAATTTACTATATAAATATTTTTTCCAATTATATATACATACGGTGAATTGTGATTGGCTGGGAATATGAATAGGAACAGAAACGGGGACATATGATTTTTAGCCCATGTTAATTATGGTACACTAGTGATTAGAAATGAACAATTTGAAAGTTTTAAATGCATTGAGAGCCACTTTTTCATTTTTAGTTAGTTATTTTTCTCCCTATATGATTTGTATGTTTGAGGTAAATTGCTTCATACTCAAACTTTACTAAAAGTATTATGGTTTTCAAATTAGAGTCACTTTATTTTATTTATTTCTTAAATGGGGAGGAGGAATTATTAAATTTAATAGCAGAACTATCATACTTAAGTTCCGGTGTTTGGATGTCTATCTTTAGTACTCCCTCCATTCCTAAATATAAGACTCTTTAGACAATTTTAAAAAATTAAAAAATTTATCATTTTCACCAAAAGATTTAATATTACCCCTCTCTCACTTCTATAGCATAAGAAAAGAAAGAAAAAATAGGAATGACAGATGCGGCAAATAAAAAAAATGTCGAGTATATAATTGGAATAAATTGTTGACAACTAATAAAAGAACCTTAAACGACAATTAATTTGGATACCTATAAATCTCCTAAACGACAATTAAATGGGAATGGAGGGAGTATCTGTTTTATTTTCCTTGTATTGATGATATAAAATGTAAAGTTTGTAATTGCGTTTAGGAAACTTTCTTGTTCTTCCTTTTCCTTATCATAACTTATTTCTTTTGGTATTTGTGGATAACAAAAAAATGAACTAATTTTGGCAGGCTAAATCAAGTAGTTGCAGGTTAAATTTCATCAAGAAATTAATGTTCTCTGTTTTTGTTTCTCTAGTTCATGTAATGAGTTTGGTTGTATTTGGTTGATTTCATGTTGTAAAAGTTGCTGGTACAAGCGCATGAAAGTAAGTTCTCAAGTGTATTATTATATGGAGTTTGCTTATCATGCAGTAAATAGATTACATGTTCAGTTTTTACTTGTTTATATTAAGGTTTTATTTATATTTTTTAATTTTTCTATCAGCAGCTTCATCTTTTGAATATGTAGTTTCTTGGTATTGTAGACTAGTTTAAAAACTGGCATGGTTCTTTTTTCTTTTTTGGGTTTAAGGATCAGAACCACTGTTATAGCATGATTATTTTCCATCAGGAGTTAGAATTGGTGCAAGATGGCTGATGCTACGGTAGAATTTCTCTTGGCTAATTTAAAGGAGTTGCTACTCTACCATGTTGACCTACTTTCTGGGGTGAAAGATCAAGTTGAATCTCTTTACAGGGAGCTGAGCTTGATGAAAGCTTTCTTAAAAGACTCTAGGGAAAAGCGTAGTGAATATGAATATGTTAGGGTATTAGTTCGACAAATTACAGATGTGTCTTATGAAGCAGAAGATGTCATTGACACCTTTGTAGTCAATGCCTCCATGCAGAAGGCAAGAAGTACCATGAAAAGAGTTTTTCATGTGTTTGATCATTCAACAAGGATGGGGAATGTTGCAAGAGAAATTGAATCCATCAAAATTAAGGTTAAGGAGATTTATGATAAAAAGATGTTTGGAATTGAAACCTTGTATAGTGGAGAGTGTTCTCGTAAAAATCCACCAAAGAAAAAACCTATGGTTGAAGTAGAAAATGTTGTAGGCTTTGATGATGAAGCAAAAAAAATTGTGGGTCTACTAACTGTAGGGACAGATCATCTAGAAATAGTTTCAATTGTTGGCATGGGAGGGCTTGGAAAAACGACTTTAGCAAAGAAGGTTTTTGCTGATGCTTCTATTGAATATCGCTTCTATAACCGTGCTTGGGTTTATATGTCTCAACAATATAGTAGAAGAGAGGTTTTTCTCGAAATTTTAGATGCAATGGGCTCGAGGACTGATCAGATGTTAAAAATGAGTGATGATAGGTTGGCAGAAGAATTATATGGACATCTAGAGAGCAACAGATATCTTATTGTCATCGATGATGTGTGGACTAATGATGCTTGGGACGATATTAGAATGGCATTCCCGAAAACTAGTAATGGGAGCAGGATACTGTTAACAAGTCGTAATACTGAAGTTGCCAAGCATGCAAACCCTTATTCTGATCCTCATCAGTTACGTTTTCTAACAGATGAAGAAAGTTGGGTGCTACTTGGCAGAAAGGTTTTTCGGGAAGGAAGATGCCTGTCTGAGCTTGAGGATCTTGGGCAGTCTATAGCACAAAAATGTGACGGACTGCCACTCGCTATTGTGGTAGTTTCAGGACTCCTATTGAAAAAACCAAAAACTCGTGATTGGTGGAAAAAGGTCGCTGAATGTGTGAGTGCTTATGTTGCTAAAGATCCAGAGCAGTGCAGGAATATTTTAGCTTTGAGTTACAATCATTTACCTGATCACTTGAAAGCATGTTTCATCTATTTTGGGATTTTTCCTGAGGACTTTGAGATTCCTGTTTGGAGATTGCTACGACTCTGGGTTGCCGAGGGATTCATCCAACAAACAGGACATGAATGCCTAGAGGATACAGCTGAAGAGTATTTAGAGGATCTTGTTGACCGAAATTTGGTATTAGTGGCAAAAAGGAGAACAAATGGCCGTATTAAGTCATGTCGAATTCATGATATGCTGCGGGATTTATGTTTGAGGGAAGGTGGGGAAGAAAACTTTTTGCAGGTGTTCAAAGGGTATGCACCAGACCATTCCCCTTTCTCAACAATGCAAAAATACTATCGTCGGCTTTGTGTCCATCAACATGTTCTAGAGTTCATATCTTCAAAGCCTTCTGGTCCTCATGTTCGCTCTTTCTTGTGTTTTGGTTCAGATGAAAGAGATGTGCCCAGAGAACATACATCATTCATCCATGAGGCCTTTAGATTAGTTAGGATATTGGACTTGAGATCAATTTCTTTCTTACGCTTTCCAAATGAGATAGTACAACTGGTTCATTTGCGATTGCTTGCCATTCTTGGTCATTTTAAGGTTGTTCCCTCGTCAATATCCAGCCTTTGGAACTTGCAAACACTAATTGTTGGAACAACATGGCGCAGCCTTGATATTCAAACAGATATATGGAAAATGTTGCAGTTTAGGCATCTGCATACAAGTGGACTAACTTACTTACATGGTCCTCGGGCCGAAACACGGAAGGATCACGAAGATCCTTCTGTGCGAAGAAATATTCAAACTATTTGTACCATCTCCCCTGAGTGTTGCAAAGAGAACATATTAGCAAGGACTCCCAATCTGAAGAAACTAGGAATCCGTGGAAAGTTAGTCATGCTTACGGAGATGAATCTGTTTGATAATCTGGCTACATTAGATAAACTTGAAACTCTGAAGCTGTTAAATGACACATTCCCTCTTCACCCTTCCCAATGTAACATACCATTTCTTCCACCTTCATACAAGTTTCCACCAAACTTGAAGAAGTTAACTTTATCGGATACCTTATTGGATTGGGGACATATGTCTGTTCTTGGTATGTTGCCAAATCTTGAGGTGTTAAAGTTAAAAGACTTTGCTTTCAAGGGAAGTCGATGGGAACCATTAGACGGGGGGTTTCGCCTACTTAGAGTTTTGCAACTTGGGAGGTCAGATTTGCTGTATTGGCATGCTTCAGGTCATCATTTCCCTAGACTTGAAAGTGTGGTTCTTAAACACTGCAGTAGCCTCGAGGAAATCCCCCATGGCTTGGGAGAAGTCTCCGCTCTTCAGAATATGGAGCTATATTGGCCTACACCAGCTGCTGCAGCTTCTGCCAGGTGGATTCAGCACCAAAAGCAGCAAGATCATATATTGTTTAATAACAAGTTCAAGCTTCATATATATCCTCCAGATATTTGAATCACTACAGTATTGGATATTCATATTCCTGTCCTGCCCACATGAGGTAACAGTTGCATTTATTTCTTTTTAGTATTTATTTATCGTTGCACTTTTTAATTTCCCTGTTCTTATTTATGGGATATGATATTCTGTAAAAAGAACTTCCGAACAAATGATGTTCGTGATTCGTAATAGAGAATAAAATTTAGAAACAAAAGCACTGCACTCCATGTATTCTATTAATCACGCACACTCGTTTACGTAGATGACTTGGGAAGGAATAAGAGGCTTGAAGTTAAAGGGATGGACTCTTCATGGTTTACCAGTCAGATATTCTATTTCCTTTTTATCTTGTCATTGTTGCTTGTATTAGTAACTTGAAATAATAAACTTGTTATTTATAATGACAAGATCATGTTGTAACAGTTCTAATTTCTGAGATCATTAATTTGTTGCTAAATGTTATATATGATGCTTCAATCAATCAATAAATTTCTTGCAGCTTTACTTTATTTCTTTGTTGTGACTTTAGTGTTGCATTATGATTGTGATTTCAACTTTCAGAATGTCGATGAGAGTTGGATGTCATAGGCTATTGATCTGATTAACATATAATAACCTAATTATAATGACCTAGAGATGAGATAATGACTATTAATGCCCCTTACGTATGTTTCAAATGTAAGTGTTAACCCTCGATAATTTTAGGTGCTATTTATGCCCCTGACTATTTACGGGGAGCTATTAATGCCCAAAATCGGCGGAATCCGGCGAGAGATGGTGGCATAGCACTCGTGACACTCACACATGCGAATGTTAAGGGGTATAATAGTCAAATTACTCAGTCATCTTCAACCTCCAACCTCTAGTCTTTCACCTTCTTCTCCAATTGTTTTCTTCTATTTTTTTTACCCAAATTCCAAAAACCCTACAACTAATTCCTTATATTCATCATCTTCCAATTGATTTCTTCTAATATTTTTACCCAAATTTCAAAAACCCTATAACTAATTTCTTTTTGATGATACACATTTCTAAACCCCAACTCTACAACAAACTCTCAAGAAAGGTCAAAAAATCAAAAAGAAAATAACCATGAATGAACAAATGTGCCTCGAAAATATTCCTTACTAGAATATTAGAAGATTTAAACTGGGTTATTTTTGAAAATATTCCTTAGGCACATGACTCTGCAATGTGCCTAAGTACGTTTTCTTGGAAAAAATGCCTAAATGCTTTGAAAATAGTCAAATATTGGTGTTTTTTGGGCTGAAAATTGGAACATTTTAAGTGGGTTTTGATTATGAGGAACGTTTCGGCTACAAATCTGGGTGGTTGTTTGGAGTTTTTGCTATCCCAAAATTTGGAGAACAAGATTATATAGTTTTTTTCATCATCAACCATCATTGGTAGTTTGCTTTTCTAGTGTTCTTGGTGATTCAAGAGGTTGAAGAAGGAGAAAACCTCTTTTGATCCGTTTTAACCCGCCTTAGCTTGTGGATTGTGTTTGCGGGGTCAGGTTTTTGTTTAAATATCACAAGTATTCGGGTCATGGATCAGGGCAATTGAATGAGTCGGATGTTACCCATTTAGCACCGATTGTGTGGACTATTTTGCCCTTGAAAATGTGCTTGTGCGGGCTGCACATGTGCAAGGCCGCCCCCTCTCGCCGGATTCCGCCGATTTTGGGCATTAATAGCTCCCTGTAAATAGTTGGGGGGCATAAATAGCACCTAAAATTGTCGAGGGTTAACACTTATATTTGAAACATACGTAAGGGGCATTAATAGCCATTATCTCCCTAGAGATTCTACGTTAGATCGGAAGGGCATGAAATGATCGTAATTTGAAACGTATATCCTACTTAATTTAAAAATATTAATTAATTTCAGTACTCTTCTAATTTCTTTTGATGAAATCTGAAATTTTTTAGAATCTTATGATATTTGTTAGTATTAACAAATATTCATCACAGGAAAGAAGCACAGGAAAATGATATTCTATTATGTGTCTTAGAATTCTGAAACTCAATTTCTCCCATCAAAATTCATTCAATAACATTGATTCTAACATTGATTATTTGATTCAATGACTTAATCGATCAAATCAGAGTTTAGGGTTTCGAATTACCTTTTCGTTTTTAAGGCGATGGCGGGGAGGAGCTCGGAGATAATATTAAAAAAAAAAAAAAACAGAGGTAAAAATTAAAATTGGGATCCATCGAGGAAGAAAAGCAATTGGTGGGCATTTGAAGATGGAAGATAGAAGAGGTTTGAGTAGATTGACGAAACTACAGAGTTGAATAAAGAAGATTGAACAACACAGTTTGAGTTCATAGATAATTTTTATTTTTGACTAAAATGAAAAAAATCCATTTTTTAAAAAAAAAATTGGATTGGGTTTTAGCTCAACCCTACCCGAAAGGGAAAATAGCTAACTCTGACAAATCGTCCGATCATATATTCTCGAGTCCGATCTCACGAATTTACATTGATTCTACTCAGGATCTAACACGTATTCTTAAAACTCGTAGGATCGTACAAACATACGAGTCAACTCTCGTGATTGACTGCATTGGTAATGACCATGAAAGCATGAGTTATTTGCTCTATGCTTCCGTGTTCGATCCCATGAATTTACACCAATTCTACTAAGGATCTAACACGTAGGGATCCTTAAAACTTGTAGGATCCCGTGATTGACTTCATTGGTAATGACCATGAAAGTATCAGAGAGTTCTCTTCTATGTGTTTGTGCTTGTGTCTTTTTTTGGGGAGGCAGAGAGGGGGTTGGGGTGTTGGGGGTGGGGAGCTCAGGAAGTTGACTTGGGGTGTCTTGTGGTGTTGGTTCGAAAGTGTCTCAATTGATTAGGGCCTTGTTGGATTTTGTTGTGTTATGACATTGTTGATCCTTTTGTCATTAATGTCATTCTTGTAACAGTAACATTTAGCACTCACTGCCTTTGTTAGGAAATTAATTCTACCAATTCTAGCCCTATAAGTAATAATAATGAAGTAAGTAATAAAGGGATACAACGATTTACGTGGTTTGGTGTTTAGTCTTATATATATGTATGCCCTAAGGGCTAGTTTCTCTATTTTGATAAACGACCAACAACTGATGATGATCTAACGTTACTTGTTAATGTGATAGATCTTTACGGAAGCTCTAAGGTCTTCAAGATGAATCCACAAAGTCAATGACATACACAATGAAGACTCAAGATATGCCAACATATGAAAAACCCTTGAAGATTTAGGTATACTAGGGTAGATTAGCATTTCTACGTCTTGTAAACCCTATGATCTAACCTCAATTAATATGTCTCACATTTGTCATGTATGCACCTAAAATGTTTTCAAATGGAATGTCTTGTGTTTTGAAAACCATTATTTTGATCTTTCGATCAACAAAGTCTCAAGTCCAACAAATTTTGAGATTTCCGAGAAGAAACTTTTATAAGGGAGAAGGATGTGATACCCGTGACTTTTTGAGTTTATTTTGTCTGAATTATTTGCTCCAACTTTTTTTATTATGTTTAGGTGGGGTAGAATGGCATGATTAGGAAGTAGGGGGGATCTAAGTGTTAATATAAAATTTTAGTTTGTTGGTAGTTATGTTTAGGAGAAAGGGAGTTAAGATGGGAAGAGTTAGTTTTGGCTGGAGGTTTTAGAAAATAAAGAAAGAGAAACTAAGCTAGAATTCTATGAAGCAATCTTAAGACATCAGGCAAAAGGATCATTTGTGCTCTAATCATTCTCAAATTTTAACCAAGGTTAGAAGACTTCTAGGACTACAACTGAACGGTGAATATTGGAATTCAATGGTTAGTTTATGAGTTATTGATATCGAAGTAGATGTTTGATCTTTTGGGGAAAAGAAAGAAGCGATATTTGAAGTTTGTGTTAAGCATTTAACGTTAGATTCTTACACTCCTGTGTTTTCTGTCCAAATTGCCTAAAATGGAATTTCTTTTAAGTTATGGAAATGTGATGAAAAGATTTCTACAATGATTCTATTGCATCAAAGTTGGATAAAGCGTTGAATTCTATTTGCATGGTTTGCATGTTCTATTTGCCAGATTTTTCTGCGTTTGATATGTGAGTAATTGAATGTTTGGTTATTCTGTAAAGTCAATAGGCGGTCACTCTCAATATAGAGCTCTTGTTTGTAAATGTATAGCAAGATAATAATTATGTTTGGCTTGGACCCTAACAGGAGTAAAAAGTAAGGGTTGTTAACAGTTGTTGTGGAACTCACAAGGGTGAGCGATGACATAATGGGTTGTATCCTTAAAGCTATGTCCATTTCGTTCGTGGATGTACCCGAATCCATGACAAGTATGGCCTTCCCTAACGGGTAATAACAGTTAGGGGCTGTTAGCAGTTGGTATACAATTGTAAACGAACAATTGAGCTAGATTGTGTCAATTATGTGTTGTATGCAAGAACGATACTCGTAGTAAATGATTTTATGTATGTCTGTCTTATATGTTATGAGTAGTTCATGGTTCTTGTAGCACAAGTTCTAATGTACAAGTATCCGTTATGAAAGAGTATGGTTTTGCTCAATTGTTGTTCATGTTGTTCGTCTGTTTGATATGGTATATGTATGTATTTCTGGGAATTGGAGGCTTTATATGCAGAAAACGAATTTTCCTTTGAAGTTTTGTACAGAAAAATGGCCTTTTTGGAAGTTATGGACGATTATGAACGATGGACAATGTACTTCATCCGCAATTGTGGTACGTTCCTGCGGATGATAGGTCAGATGATGCATCATCAGCAGCCTCTGTCCGCAGGTCTGTCTGGAAAGGTTTTGTAATATTTTCAGCTCATTTTAAGAGTTATGTTTGTTCTTAAAGTTATTCCAAGTTCTTTACAACTACATTTTTTTTAATGAAAACTGAATATTTTATTGATGAATAGAAGTGGCATAAGCCGAGTTACAGTGAGCACAAGCTGTGACTCTCCAATGGAAGAGAGTCAAGAGACAAGTATGTCGGTGTGGATCGATTGTCGCACGCAATATTTGCCAATGAGTCTGCCACTCTATTGACTTCCCGAAACACATGAGAGATCGTCCCGCTTTCCATATGTGATATCGTAGCTTGAAAGTAAGAATCCAGCGCCCATGATGAGACTTTGCCATTTGTCACGGATCCAACCAGAAATTAGGAGTCCGATTGTACTAGAATATCCCGATAACCCAATGTTTGCGCCAATAGTAGACCCTTTTCAAGTGCCTCGACTTCAGCCCGCGAATTACTGATATGATTACCAAGAAAATGCGATGAAGCTGCTATAAAATGGCCATTTCCATACCTCAAAATTCACCCTAGTCCAGCCACTCCCGGGATACCTCGTGATGCTCTGTCAATGTTTAGAATGACTCTTGAAGGATCAATTAACTGTGATTTCCACTTAAATATCTTCACTGCTCTCGGCACCATCCTTTGTCCCGGATCAAAAGGAAAGGCAATGTGCTTCGCCATGCAAAGTGTTAGTAGTGCCCTAGGACCATTAGCACATGTTGTGCGTTTTATTATCTTTTGAGCATGTAATTGAATAGTTAATTTTGCTTTTGATTATCAAATGTGTGATTTGATAGTAAAACTCATTAGCTTATGTAATTACTATTCTAGAAGTCCCTAGTTTTATGTAATGCTTAATTACTATGAAATAAAACTAGTATGATTGTTGATTGATGGTCTTGTTTTACTGATCATGTGTAATGGATACAAATCACATCATAGATGCAATATATATAGGGATACATTGTATTGGACGTGATCCGTCAGAGAAGTAATACTTCATGGTCTTAAGTCATAAGTATTACTTCCTCAATACTATTTTAGAATCCTTAGACCTTATGTCTTCATTGATTCTAGTATGAATGGAGCCACGTTTTGACTCGATCGGACGTTACTTGTAACAGAGTAATCAATACGATCGATGATCGGATGTAGTGTCCCTATCATAGCTTGAATGTGAGAGACATTGTAAGGAATTTGTCCCTCTCTATTATTAGAGAGATATCCATGGGCCCCTCGATAGGGAAAGATCGTATAAATGCATGGCAGCTGCTCAAATGTATTTGATAAAGTGGTTATCAAATGCTATTTGTCGAAAGCAGATCTACCCGGAGATCGAGCATAAATACAATTAAGCTTAATAAGGGTGACGACCACCACGCCTTATGCTTAATTAGGATATCGCGAGACAAAGGGATTAAATAGCGGATTGACATTAGGTTCAGTTGTAAATTCATTCACTTTGGGTAGTCACATTGCCCTCGCTAGGGGGCCGCTTGTGACTTATGAACTCACACTAATACTATGTGTGTTTTCATTGCCATTGTGATATGAACCTACTGAGGTCACACGCATAGACGAGCTAACGAGCTTCATGTCCAGATTCAATGAATCCAGAAAGTGTCTAGTTTCATTGTATCTGACATTTATCTTTCTGAAAATAATAAAGTGTTTATTACTCGAATTAGAGATATGGGCAATTTCGGTATTTTACCTATAGCTGGGATTACGTGGGAGTTATTATCCGATAGGGACTCCCACTACCAGCGAAAGTCTAGGGAACGTGGGATTCTGAGACTCCCACTGCCGAGAGAAGTTGAGTAGAGGTGGGAGTTGTTCTAGTAACAAACTCTCACACTCTATATAACATCTCTTAGCCGAAACCTAGAAGGCTAATGCTTTTCAGCCGAAATACCTTAGTATCCAAAAAAGAGTGTTCCGCCTCTCCCTTTTCTCTCGATTCCCGAAACCCCGAGAAAGGCGAAGAGCTAGCAATCGTTGCCCGTTTTAGTCAGCGTGGATACTGGGTAGAGGGACATTCCGCAAAGGGAATTCCGTTGGTGGCAGATTAGCATCCAAGAAACGTCATCCTCCATTCAAGAAGTAGCTTCTTGAATCCAAGAAACGTAAGTTCTTTATTGCTATTTTCGAATTGTTTCATATGAGCGGATCCTTCAGGGGAGGATCCATGGGTGTTTGGAACGAGTTTCCGCCCATGAATCCCTTCACAAAGTTGCCTTGTTTCCATTTATAAATCCTTTTTGAACAAAGTTAAAGTCGTTCCGCGACCATCAAAGATGAAACGACGTCGCGCTTTCCATAAAATCCAACAAACGTAACTCGAAACATTGATTGACATATTCTTTTGTCCTCCTGTTCCCCCGAACAACCAACCGCGAAGCATTCCGTGAGCATCTTGATATTCCGCTAGTCTTAGGTAATGTCTCACCATATTCGCTGCATATTGCCATAATCCGCTTGCCAAAGCACAGCTCCAAAAGACATGAGAAAAAGAGTCTGCTCCTCCACGACATGAGCACCATGAAACAGAGTGTATCCCCTGTTTCCAAAGGGAGAAATATGTTCAAAAATCACCACAAAAGTATAGTTAAAGATAAAGGTAAAAACTTTGACCAAGCCAATTTACGAGATAGAGAGCTAGCATGACCCGCCCTTTCTAATTCAATCACAGATTGCATAGTAAATGCCCCATCCGGCTCTAGCATCCAAATAAATCTGTTGTTTTCGGGTCGAACCCACACTTTTGGGAAACCATCTAACATTGTGTTGGGAATGCTTCTCAATAAGTCTCCCCGTTTCCATCCATTTGAATCAATATATTTTCTAATTTCTTGTCCATTTGTTGAGTTTTCAATTGCTGGAAATTTACTTATGAGGCTGCCCTCTCGAGTGAAGTTTTCATACCAAAACAGTGATGTTCCATTCCATATGAGGATCCCTATGGAAGTCTCGGCTTTCGGCTTGATCATCATCATATTTCTCCAAGCTTGGGAACTGTTTGGACTTGCATTGCACAAGTAACATGAACCAATATGTGCCAATAGCGAGACTTCATAAACTGCGACCACAACGAATTTCTTGTCCTAACCCTCCACCAAATCTTATAAGAGAAGGGTCGATAGTCCGCCAAAGAGACCATTACTAGATAGTTCATTACAAATTCGCTTCCACGACATCCAATGCTTCCTCGATAATCTATTAGAGCTGCCCCATAGACAATTTGAAAATAATTTCTCCACCTTGTCTAGGACCAGCTTTGGAGGAAATGTAGCTGCCAATAGATGTAGAGTCATAGAATAAAGAACATGTCTTAGCAATACCAAACGACCCGCCATATCCAATAATTTTTGCTGCCATCCTTCAATTCTATTTGCAATCTTATCCACCATAACTTGAAAATAAAGCACTTTACAATGCCCACTAAATAATGGAAGCCTAAATAAGTGATTGGAAAATCACTTTGAATGAAACCCGTCACCTCTTGAATGATTGTGGCTTCTACATCTAAAGCCCGAGATGAGGGAAGGAAAGAACTCTTCCCCCTGTTCACTCGTTGTCCCGAGATCATCTCATAATCATGTATAAATTCCATAAGCATTGTGAGACTACGCTTTCTGCCGTTGGTGACTAAAATGACATCATGAGCAAAGCTCAAATGAGAGACTTGCAAACAGTTTCGTGGAAGAGCATATCCGATAGTATGACCTTGAGCTAACATTAAATTAAGCCCTCTTGAGAAAACTTATGCCGGCAATATAAACAAAAGGGAGAAAGTGGGTCGCCCTGCTTTACTCCACTTCCCGATTTGAAAAAACCACATGGTTGACCATTGACAAGCACCGAGAAAAAATTCGAGGTCAAAGAATTCCGAATAAGATTAATAAAATGAGCTCGAATCCAAAGCGATGTATTACAGAGAGAATAAAGGAGTGCGAAACTCTATCAAAGGCCTTCATCATATCGAGCTTTATAATAAGATTCCCTCATCTTGTTATTCTATTAATTTGTTGAACCATCTCTTGGGCCAATAAAATATTATTCGCGATCAACCTTCCTTTAACAAAACCAGCCCGATTTGGAGAAATTAATCTTGGTAAAATATCCGCCAATCGAGAGAGAGAACCTTGTATATGACCTTACTCACAAAGGATCATATAGAAATATGCCGAAAATCCCCAAATGTGATCGGGCTTGCGTCTTCGGTATAAAAACAATGAGTGAGTTGGAAATAAATTTCGGGAGTGGCAAACCTGCCAAAAACATATCTCACCGCTTGCAATACATCTTGACCCACAATATTCCAACAGGAATGAAAGAAGACACCCGTAAATCCGTCAGGTCCTAATGTGCTATTCTTATCCAAAGAGAATACCGATTGACAAACTTCTTCAAGAGATGGTAAGGCTGTTATTGTGTGATTGGTGTTCTCATCCACCAGAATGGGAACGACTTCCAGCAAGTCATTTTGTAGAACAACTGAATCATCCTCATCAAATAGGGTCTCAAAAAATCGCGTCCCTTCGTTACCAATGTCAGCTTGCTCCGTGATGATCTCCCCCCGCTCATTCTGAATTTTCGCAATATACATTTTTCCTCCGGTTTGTGCATAAAGTATGAAAAAAATTGCGGTAGCATTCCCCTCCGCTAACCACTTAACTCGCAATCTTTGTGTCTAGAAAATTTCCTCCATGAGAATACAATGAGCATATTCATCTCAAGCAGCTATGAGAGCTATTGAATTTTCAGTCGTATGATCTCCATCAAACTCCATTTCCTCACTTTTTACCCGTTCCATAGCAACCATTACTTTGTCCTCCACACTGCCAAACATTTCCTTATTCCAAATAGCTAAAGTAACTTTTAGTCTTTTAAGTTTCTAGCATAAGATGTCCAAACCATTCCCATATGTTTCCATCCCCAGCATTCCCATATGTTTCCATCCCCAAACGTGATACCGTTTCTTGAAAAGTTTTATGTTTAGTCCACATTGATTGAAATCGGAAGGCCGAAGTGGGAGAATAGTTTGATATCCGAATTGAGGTGCGAAGCGGGCAGTGACCTGATATCGTTCTTTGGAGATGTTCAACTCGTGTATCACCAAACACAGAGTTCCATTGTGAGTATACTAGAACATTGTCTAATCTGCGAAGCAAATGGGGAGAAGCACTTCGACACCACGTATAAGGGCTACCTGAAAAAGGCACCTCAAGTAAACCGCAATCATTAACTGCCTGCGTAAACTCCATAATAGGAAAGGTGGCTGGAACAGAACTAAAACTTTTGGATTGGCGTAAAACAACATTGAAATATCCACCTATCAACCATGGGGACACATTCTGAGAAGCAAAAGTAGACAAAGCATTCCATAGTTCGCGCCGTTATGTGTATTGACAACGAGCATACACAAACGAGCAAAAAATTGGTGAACCTGCAAAATTATGTATTTTGACATGTACAACCTATTCTGTATCCTCGTTATTTCAACATCCAACACCCCATCCCATAAAATCCAAATTTTACTAGTCACATTACAATAACCGAAATCAAACCCCAATTTAATACGATAGAAAGCAAGATGAGAAAGTCGTGCCACAGGTTCAAGTAACACCAACATTGAGAGTTTATCCTCTCGTCGAAGTCGCTTTGCATTAGCCAACGATGCCTCATTAGCTATCCCTCTTATATTCCATATAACACAATCCATAAACAAACAATTGTGAGAAAATTTAAAGAGCAGAGGATACCTCCTTAAACTTTGGGGGGAAGTCCTTTTTGGGCAAACTTGTCAGACTTCCTGAGATCTCCGTCCAATTACGCCTTTTTATTGAGTTTCATAGGGGGCTTGTGGCCTTCTCAATGGGATAATCGCTCAAGTTAACCACATCTTCCACATTGTTTCCACCAGCCTCTTGAGCCACAATATCTGCCTTGACTTCTTGAGCCACAATATCATCTCGGCTTATTGAGCCACAATATTCATCTCGGCTTCTTGCATTGGAGGCATGCAAAGATTCTTAACAAAATCCGCAAATTCCTTCCATATTTCTCGTGATACATTGGTGAGACAGTCTTTGATACGCTAAAATTTTCGGAACAAGCACTCTGATAAACCTCCATCGGAGAAGACGTATTCTTGAACAAATCCATATTATTCTGACCTTTCTTAGATCCTCCAATTGGGGCCAATTCCAAAATTTAAAATTCCCAATCGAATCGCAATATCATCATTGACTAGGACCGGTTTCTCCGGATTAGCGCCCGCAATGTCATCAATTATATCAATCCCATGTGTCTCCAAAACCTCAATAGGATTATCATGACTAATCCCACTAGGACTCGGATTATACAGTGGTGGTGCATTCACCAATTCGGCTATCCTTTTCTCAGTATGACTGAGATTAGTTCCTTCAATCACTAATTCGGCTTTTTCTTTCCAAGTAGGACTAGGATTAGTTCCTCAAAATCCAGATGACTTCTCCCCAAGTCCCTAGTCCTAAGCAATGAAGGAATGGTCCCTAAAGGGATTCATGGGCAGAAACTCGTTCTAAACACCCATGAGTCCTCCCCTGAAGGATCCGCTCATACCAAAACGAATTGAAATTTACTTACAAAAGACTTATATTTTTCGGCTAAATATTCTGTCTTTCGGATGTGTGCGACTGCCACCAAGAGTCCTCCCTTGTGGAATTACTCCCTACAAGTATCCACGCGACGAAATGAGCAGCGAGTGCTAGCTCTTCGTTTTGATGTTCAAAAGCAAAATTAACTATTCAAAGACATGCTCAAAAAGATATAAAACGTCCAACATATACTAATGGTCCTAGGGTACTACTAACAATCTCTCACTTGCCCTATGTCCAATCATACATGATCTTCAATTCCATTGACCTAGTATGACTCTAATGTTTAGGTTGCGGGAGTGGCTTGGTCAATGGATTTGCAATGTTGTCGTCTGTATGAAATTTGCAAATTTTAACGTCTCCTCTATCAATGATCTCTCTAATCCGATGGAAACGCCTGAGATTGTGTTTGGATCGTTGGTGAGATCTAGGTTCCTTAGCTTATGAAATGGCACTAGTACTATCACAATAAGGGTCCACTGGGTTCACAATGCAAGGGACGACACCTAATTCATACACAAATTTCCTTATCCAAACAGCTTTTTTACCTGCTTCAGAGGCAGCCAGATACTTAGTTTCTGTTGTAAAATCGGCCACGGTTTCTTGCTTTGAGCTCTTCCAGCTCACATCACCACCATTAAAACAAAACACAAAACTAGATTACGATCTAAAGTCATCTACGTCGGTCTGGAAGCTTGCGTCTGTGTAACCATTTACAACCAGACTTCCTTCATGACCTCTGTAAATTAAGAACATATCTTTAGTCCTTCTCAAGTACTTAAGAATGCTCTTGACTGCAGTCCAATGTGACTCTCCAGGGTCAGATTGATATCTGATAGTCATACTTAAAGCGAACGAGACATCCGGGCGAGTGCATATCATGGCATACATAATAGACCCAATGGCTGAAGCATATGGGATCTTACTCATGCATTCTCGATCTTCCTTTGTGGAAGGTCCTTGAGTTCTACAGATTTTGATGCCATGTGACATGGGCAAGAATCCCATTTTAGAATCTTGCAGAGTGAACCGTTTTAGTACCTTGTCAATGTATCCACTCTGTCTTAGGCCAATCATTTTGTTGGATCAATCTCTATAGATTCTTATACCCAAAATGTATGTAGCCTCGCCTAAGTCTTTCATGGAAAAGCAGTTCCCCAACCAAGCTTTTAGGCTTTCTAATGTGGGGATGTCATCCACATAAAGCACAAGGAACACTACTGCATTATTAGTTACTTTCTTATAAATACAAGGCTCGTCTTCGTTTTTTATGAAACCAAATTCTTTAATTGCTTCATCAAAGCGACGATTCCAGCTTCGAGATGCATGCTTCAATCTTTAATTCTTTAATTCTTTAATTCTTTGAAGCTTACATACTTTGCTAGGATTTGATGGATCAACAAACCCCTCAGGTTGTGTCATATACACATCCTCGAGAAGGTTTCCATTAAGAAACGCAGTCTTAATGTCCATTTGCCATATCGCATAGTCATAATATGCGGCTATGGCAAGTAAAATCCTAATAGACTTTATCATAACGACAGGAGAAAAGGTTTCGTCATAGTCAATACCATGAATTTGTCTATAACCTTTAACTACTAGTCGAGATTTAAAAGTGTGTACATTACCATCCATGTTGGTTTTCTCTTTGAAACACCATTTGTTATCAATGACCTTACACCCTTCGGGTGGGTCAACCAAAGTCCATACTTGGTTATCGTACATGGATTGCATCTCAGACTTCATAGCTTCTTGCCACTTATATGATTCAGAACTACGAATTGCCTCTTTGTAGGTAGTGGGTTCATCTTGATCAATCAGTTCAATTGATGATCATCAGTCACGAGAAATCCATATCTCTCAGGCTATTGATGTACCCGACTTGACCTCCTTAGGCCTTGTGTCAAAGATTGAAGCTCAGTATCAGCACGTGAGCTTGAAGTTTTAGAGCTGGTTCATATGTTGTTTGAGGATCTTGAATTTCTTCAAGATGGTTCTTACTCCCACTATCCTTTTTGGAAATAAATTCCCTTTCAAGGAATAAACCATTACGTGCAACAAACATTTTGTTCTCTAATAGATGATAGAAGTAATATCCTTTAGTTTCTTTAGGATATCCCACAAACAAACACTTGTTGGTTTTAGGAGCGAGTTTATCAGATAACAGGCGTTTTACATACGCCTTACATCCCCAATTTTTAGAAATGACAAACTATAGGTCATTTCCCAGTCCATATCTCATATGGAGTTTTATGAACCGCTTTAGAAGGAACTCTATTCAGTATGAATGCAGCAGTTTCTAGGGCGTAGCCCCAAAAGGAAATTGGAATACTTGTTTAACTCATCATAGATCGAACCTTATCTAGTAAGGTGCGATTCCTCCATTCCGATACACCATTCCAATGTGGTATGCCAGGAGGAGTTAATTGTGAAACAATTCCACAACCCCTAAGATGTTCGTCAAACTCTTGGTTAAGGTATTCACCACCTCGATCTGATCGAAGTATCTTAATACTTTTACCAAGTTGATTTTGTACTTCATTTTGAAATTCTTTGAATCTTCCAAAAGATTCTGAGTTATGTGTCATTAGATAGACGTAGCCATATCTACTGAAATCATCTGTGAATGTGATGAAGTACTGAAAACCTCCTATAGCACTTGGGTTTATTGGTCCACATACATCTGTATGTATGATGTCCAACAAATCAGAAGCTCTCTCACTTTGTCCAGTAAAGGGAGCTTTAGTCATTTTGCCCAACAAGCAAGAATCACATGTCTCATAAGACTCTAAGTCAAATCATGTCAAAATTCCATCTTGATGGAGTTTTGATATTCGCTTCTCATTTATGTGGCCCAAACGACAGTGCCAAAAGTAGGGTTGGTTTAAGTCATTTGATTTAAACCTCTTTGTATTAATGTTATAGATGGGTCTTTTAATAGATTCATCGAGGTTAAGAATATAAAGCCCATTCATCAAAGAGGCATCTCCATAGAAGATACGATCTTTATGAATGGTACGAATTTTATTCATATTATTAATTTCAAAACCATCAATATCCAAACAAGAAACTGAAATAATATTCCTACTCAAAGTTGGAACATAAAGACAATTATTCAGTTCTATAATAAGGCCACTTGGCAAAACTACATTAAATGTCCCTATAGCAACAACAACAACTTTTGCTACATTTGCTACTCTCAGGTACACACTGAAGGGATTCATGGGCGGAAACTCGTTCCAAACACCCATGAGTCCTCCCCTGAAGGATCCGCTCATATGAAACAATTCGAAAACAGCAATAAAGAACTTACTTTTGCGGATTCAAGAAGCTACTTCTTGAATGGAAGATCACGTTTCTTGGATTCTTTGCTGTCACCAATGGAATTCCCTTTGCGGAATGTCCCTCTACCGGTATCCACGAGATGAAAACGGGCAGTGATTGCTAGCTCTCCGTCTTTCTAAAATTCGGGGATCAGAGAGAAAAGGGAGAGGAAAGAATAGAAAAGGTTTTTTTTTTGATTCTATATGGTATTTCGGCTGAAAACCTTAAACCTCTAGGTTTCGGCCAAGAGATGTTATATAGAGTGTGAGAGTTTGTTACTTGAACAACTCCCACCTGTACTCAACTTCTCTCGACAGTGGGAGTCTCAGAATCCCACGTTCCCTAGACTTTCGCTGGTAGTGGGAGTCCTTATCGGATAATAACTCCACGTAATCCCAGCTATAGGTAAAATACCGAAATTTCCCCTATCTCTAATTCGAATAATAAACACTATATTATTTTCAGAAAGACAAATGTCAGATACAATGAAACTAGACACTTTTTGGATTCATTGAATCTGGACATGAAGCTCGTTAGCTCGTCTATGCGTGTGACCCTGTAGGTTCATATCACAATGGCAATGAAAACACACATAGTATTAGTGTGAGTTCATAAGTCACAAGCGGCCCCTAGCAGGGCATTGTGACTACCCAAAGTGAATGAATTTACAACGGAACCTAATGTCAATCCACTATTTAATCCATTTGTCTCGCGATATCCTAATTAAGCATAAGGCATGGTGGTCGTCACCCTTATTAAGCTTAATTGTATTTATGCTCGATCTCCAGGTAGACTGTTTCGACAAATAGCATTTGATAACCACTTTATCAAATACATTTGAGCACGGCCATTCATTTAAACAGTCTTTCCCTATCGAGGGGCCCATGGATATCTCTCTCTAATAATAGAGAGGGACAAATTCTTTACAATGTCTCTCACATTCAAGCTATGATAGGACACTACATCCGATCATCAGTCGTATTGATTACTCTGTTACAAGTAACGTCCGACTGAGTCAAAATGTGGCTCCATTCATACTAGAATCAATGAAGACATAAGGTCTAAGGATTATAAAATAGTATTGAGAAAGTAATACTTATGACTTATGACCATGAAATATTACTTCTCTGACGGATCACGTCCAATACAATGTATCCCTATATAAATATTGCATCTATGATGTGATTTGTATCCATTACACATGATCAGTAAAACAAGATCATCAATCAACAATCATACTAGTTTTATTTCTTAGTAATTAAGCATTACAAAAAACCAGGGGTACTCCTAGAATAGTAATTACATAAGCTAATGAGTTTTACTATCAAATCACACATTTGATAATCAAAAGCAAAATTAACTATTCAATTACATGCTCAAAAGATAATAAAATGCACAACATGTTCTAATGGTCCTAGGGCACTACTAACAATCTCCCACTTGCCCTAGGTCCAATCATACATGATCCTCAATCCCATTGACCTTGTATGACTCTCATGTTTAGGCTGTGGGAGTGGCTTGGTCAATGGATATGCAATGTTGTCGTCTGTATGAACTTTGCAAATACTAACGTCTCCTCTTTCGGTGATCTCTCTAATCAGATGGAAACGCCTGAGAATGTGTTTGGATCGTTGGTGAGATCTAGGTTCCTTAACTTGTGAAATGGCACCAGTACTATCACAATAGAGGTCCACTGGGTTCACAAGGCTAGGGACGACACCTAGTTCATCAACAAACTTCCTAATCCAAACGACTTCTTTAGTTGCTTCGAGAGCGACTAGATACTCGACTCTGTTGTAGAGTCGGGCACGGTTTCTTGCTTTGAGCTCTTCCGACTCACAACACCTCCATTCAAACAAAACACAAAACTAGATTGCGATCTATAATCATCTACGTCGGTCCGGAAGCTTGCGTCTGTGTAACCATTTACTACAGGACTTCATTTCACGACCTCAGTAAACTAAGAACATATCTTTAGTCCTTCTCAAGTACTTAAGAATGCTCTTGTCTGCGATACTAATGTGACTCTCCGAGGGTCGATTGATATCTTCTAGTCATACTTAAAGCAAATGAGACATGCAGGGCGAGTGCATATCATGGCGTACATTATAGACCCAATGGTTTGAAGCATATGAGATCTTACTCATGCACTCTTGGTCCTCCCTTGTGGAAGGTCCTTGAGTTCTGCTTGAGTTTAATGCCATGTGACATGGGCAAGAATCCACTTTTTGGAGTCTTGCAAAGCCGAGCCGTTTGAGTACCTTGTCAATGTATCCACTCTGGCTTAGGTCAATCATTTTGTTAGATCTATCTCTATAGATTCTAATACCCAAAATGTATGTAGCCTCGCCTAAATCTTTCATGGAATAGCACTTCCCCAACCAAGCTTTTACGCTTTGTAATGTGGGGATGTCATTTCCAATCAGTAAGATGTCATCCACATAAAGCACAAGGTACACTACTGCATTATTAGTTACTTTCTTATAAACACAGGTCTCGTCTTCGTTTTTGATGAAACCGAATTCTTTAATACGTTCATCAAAGCGACGATTCCAGCTTCGAGATGCTTGCTTCAATCCATAAATGGACCTTTGAAGCTTACACACTTTGCTAGGATTTGATGGATCAACAAACCCCTCAGGTTGTGTCATATACACATCCTCGTGAAGGTTTCCATTAAGAAACGCAGTCTTAACATCCATTTGCCCTATCTCATAGTCATAATATGCAGCTATGGCAAGTAAAATCCTAATTGACTTTATCATCACGACAGGGGAAAAGGTTTCGTCATAGTCAATACCATGAACTTGTCTATAACTTTTAACCACTAGTCGAGATTTAAAAGTGTGTACATTACCATCCATGTCGGTCTTCTTTTTGTAACACCATTTGTTATCAATGACCTTGCACCCTATGCAGGGTGGGTCAACCAAAGTCCATACTTGGTTGTCGTACATGGATTGCATCTCGGACTTCATAGCCTCTAGCCACTTATCGACTCGGAACTACGAATTGCCTCTTTTGTAGGTAGAGGGTTCATCTTGATCAATCGGTTCAACTTTGATGATCATCGATCCGCGAAATCCATATCTCTCGAGTCGTTGATGTACCCGACTCGACCTCCTCGGGCCTTGTGTCAAAGATTGAAGCTCGATGTCGGCACGTGAGCTTGCTTGAACTTCTAAAGTTGGTTCGAGATGTTGTTTGGGGGGATCTTGAATCTCACTCGAGATGGATCTTACTCCCACTTTGTCCTCTTTGGAAATAAATTCCCTTTCAAGGAATAAACCATTACGAGCAACAAACACTTTGTTCTACGATGGAAGATAGAAGTAATATCCTTTAGTTTCTTTAGGATATCCCACAAACAAACATTTGTCGGTTTGAGGGCGAGTTTATCATATAACAAGCGTTTTACGTACACCTCGCATCCCCAAATTTTGAGAAATGACAAGCTAGGTCGTTTCCTAGTCCATATCTCATATGGAGTTTTTTGAACCGCTTTAGAAAAAACTCTATTTAATATAAATGCAGCAGTTTCTAGGGCGTAGCCCCAAAAGGAAATTGGAAGACTTGTTTGACTCATCATAGATCGAACCATATCTAATAAGGTGTGATTCTCTGCATTACGACACGCCATTCCATTATGGTGTGCGAGGGAGGAGTTAATTGTGAAACAATTCCACAACCACTAAGATGTTCGTCAAACTCTTGGTTAAGGTATTCGCCACCTCGATCTGATTGAAGTATCTTAATACTTTTGCCAAGTTGATTTTGTACTTCATTTTGTAATTCTTTGAATCTTCCAAAAGATTTCGATTTATGTTTCATTAGATAGACGTAGCCATATCTACTGAAATCATCCGTGAATGTGATGAAATGCTCGAAACCCTCCTCTAGCACTAGTGTTTATTGGTCCACAAACATCCGTATGTATGAGGCCCGATAAATCGGAAAGCTCTCTCACTTTGTCCGAGTAAAGGGAGCTTTAGTCATTTTGCCTAACAAGCAAGAATCACAAGTCTCATAAGACTCTAAGTCAAATGATGTCAAAATTCCATCCGAATGGAGCTTTGATATGCGTTTCTCATTTATGTGGCCCAAACGGCGATTGCAAAAGTAGGTCTGGTTTAAGTCATTTGATTTAAACCTTTTAGTATTAATGTTATAGATGGGCCTTTTAATGGAATCATCGAGGTTAAGAACATCAAGCCCATTCATCAAAGAGGCATCTCCATAAAAGATACGATCTTTATGAATGGTGCAAATTTTATTCATAATATTTAATGCAAAACCTTCAATATCCAAACAAGAAAGCGAAATAATATTCCTACTCAAAGTTGGAACATAAAGATAATTATTCGGGTTCTATAATAAGGCCACTTGGGCAAAAACTAAATTAAATGTCCCGGTAGCTACAGCAACAACTCTTGCTCCGTTCGATACTCGAGGTCCACTTCTCCTTTTGCGGTGATCTACTCCTTTTGAACCCCCTGCACATTTGCACAAATGTGAGATCCATAACAGTATCTAATACCCATGAAGTTGGAGCAGACATGTTAATTTCAATAACATAAATACCTGGAGAGACAGTCAAACTGGCCTTTCCCTTTTTCTTCTCTTCCAAAAAGAGCTTGCAGTTCCGTTTCCAATGACCTGGTTCATTGCAATGGAAGCAAACTCTCTCCTTTGGTGCCTTGGCTTTGGGCTAGGGCTTGGGCTTGTCATTGCCTTTGCCTTTGCCTCTCTTTGCCATGGGCTTTCCCTTTCCTTTCTTCTTGAAATTCCCTTTTTGAACCATTAAGACTTCAATGGTCTTCTTAATGTTCAGTTCAGCCTGCTTGAGCATCCCGTGTATTTCATGTATGGTCTTCTCCATGGCATGCATGTTGACGTTCATAATGAATTGGTCATACTCCGGTGGGAGTGAGCCCAAGATCATATCTGTGGCCATGTCATGACTTACGGGAGCCCCAAGTTTGTCAAGTTGGTCAAAATAGCCCTTCATCTTCAGAACATGTGCACTTACAGAGGTGCCAGAGGCCATTTTGCAACTATTTAACGCCTTAGTTGTGAGGAATCTTTCATGACGAGCTTGCTCTTGGAACATTTCCTTGAGCTGGCCCATCATCTGGAAAGCCTCAACTCTTTCAAACTGTTTTTGAAGGTCAGTGCTCATTGTGACTAACATGAGACAAGTCACATCGTTAGAGTCATCGAAATGCTTCTTCCAAGCATCTCTTTCAGCTCTAGGGGCATTGTTTGCAGGTCGTTCGGGGAATGTCCAGTATCAAGAACGTACAACTTTCTTTCTCGCTAAGGACAATCCTTAAGTTGCGGGCCCAATCAAGGAAATTGGTCCCGCTTAGTTTTTTCCTTCTCAAGGACAGATCGCAATGAATTGTGTGATGTATTGGTTGCCATTATCTACATTAAGTTAATTGCAAAGTTATTAGTTTTTGAGCAAAAAACATTTTCCACAATTTCAACACTTGATAATTTGTGGGAAAAAACATTTTACAATAGTTATAGGAAAGCTTTGGCTTAACACCTATAATTATGGTAAAATCATCTAATGGGAATGACATCTATATGTCCCGACTTTTTCCCATTTTATGCCCTAGGCCCAAAACTATTTTGATGGCCTAGCTAAGTTGAACCATGTCTAAGCTTATGGAAATCACTATTTTCCCATCTCTCTTTGCTTAGATAACCACTTGTCTGTTGCTTTGGCAAGCGCAGACTAAATGATGATCCAAACTCAATGAGTGCTGAGATTATGGTAGGCATTTTAAGACTTAGTTAAAACGTTCGGTTTGAATAAGACAATAAAACGCGTAATACATTCATACAAGCATCTCATGCAGTATATAAAGCATAATAATTAAACGTGAGATAGCATGGCCTAATCCTATGATGACTCCCACGAGCCTTGTGGGAGCGAGGGTCAATCTAAGTCGGTATCCATCCCATGGATAAAGTCTTCGATCCAATGACCTCCGACCTTGTTACATATTTGCATGGGCATACCCGACCTTCAATGTAAAGCAGTAAAGCTAATCTAATAAAGCGATTACAATTTTACAACATTGAAAACGGCTCGCAGGCCGTATTATAAAAGTACAACCAAAATATGTAAAACAAGGGGTATAGTAGGCCATGCTATTCACCATGCTAAAATCACATAAAGCACAATGAAATTAACCACGAGTACATACACAAAATCTTAATTCGGGGGGAACGACGAATCTGATTCTACATCAGCTCATCGAATGAGTTTTTCCTCCGAGATTTACCCTTCAATTACCTTACTTACATAATCGGATTATGTATTGGTTAATCGGATTAACATAAACAGTTTATGCGCAATAACAGAATTTAATCAAATTAATTTCAGATTCACAGAAACGGTTTATGCAGAATCAATATTCACATAAACAGTTTATGCCAAATAATTGAATTAAATACACAGAACTGAATCATGCCTACGCAGTTCATGCATAATCGAAACCCGAAAACAGTTTATATCATAACAGTTCATATAACCGTATAAACATGATTAAACCGAGAGAAATTTATGCATATATCACATATATTCATCAAAAGATACATTCTTTAAACGCATTTAAACAGTTTATGCATCTTTCATGATCAAAGAAACGATTTTTCTGTTTTCAAACATACACATATCAAATCGGAATAGATAGTGTTACTGTCTGATGAACAATATCGAATTCGAGTCGTATGAGCAAGGCTCTGATACCAATGGAGGGATTCATGGGCGGAAACTCGTTCCAAACACCCATGAGTCCTCCCCTGAAGGATCCGCTCATATGAAACAATTCGAAAACAGCAATAAAGAACTTACTTTTGCGGATTCAAGAAGCTACTTCTTGAATGGAAGATCACGTTTCTTGGATTCTTTGCTGTCACCAATGGAATTCCCTTTGCGGAATGTCCCTCTACCGGTATCCACGAGATGAAAACGGGCAGTGATTGCTAGCTCTTCGTCTTTCTAAAATTCGGGGATCAAAGAGAAAAGGGAGAGGAAAGAATAGAAAAGGTTTTTCTGATTCTATATGGTATTTCGGCTGAAAACCTTAAACCTCTAGGTTTCGGCCAATAGATGTTATATAGAGTGTGAGAGTTTGTTACTTGAACAACTCCCACCTCTACTCAACTTCTCTCGACAGTGGGAGTCTCAGAATCCCACGTTCCCTAGACTTTCGCTGGTAGTGGGAGTCCTTATCGGATAATAACTCCCACGTAATCCCAGCTATAGGTAAAATACCGAAATTGCCCCTATCTCTAATTCGAATAATAAACACTTTATTATTTTCAGAAAGGCAAATGTCAGATACAATGAAACTAGACACTTTCTGGATTCATTGAATCTGGACATGAAGCTCGTTAGCTCGTCTATGCGTGTGACCCTGTAGGTTCATATCACAATGGCAATGAAAACACACATAGTATTAGTGTGAGTTCATAAGTCACAAGCGGCCCCTAGCAGGGCATTGTGACGACCCAAAGTGAATGAATTTACAACGGAACCTAATGTCAATCCACTATTTAATCCCTTTGTCTCGCGATATCCTAATTAAGCATAAGGCATGGTAGTCGTCACCCTTATTAAGCTTAATTGTATTTATGCTCGATCTCCAGGTAGACTGTTTCGACAAATAACATTTGATAACCACTTTATCAAATACATTTGAGCACGGCCATTCATTTAAATAGTCTTTCCCTATCGAGGGGCCCATGGATATCTCTCTCTAATAATAGAGAGGGACAAATTCTTTACAATGTCTCTCACATTCAAGCTATGATAGGACACTACATCCGATCATCAGTCGTATTGATTACTCTGTTACAAGTAACGTCCGACTGAGTCAAAACGTGGCTCCATTCATACTAGAATCAATGAAGACATACGGTCTAAGGATTGTAAAATAGTATTGAGGAAGTAATATTTATGACTTATGACCATGAAATATTACTTCTCTGACGGATCACGTCCAATACAATGTATCCCTATATAAATATTGCATCTATGATGTGATTTGTATCCATTACACATGATCAGTAAAACAAGATCATCAATCAACAATCATACTAGTTTTATTTCTTAGTAATTAAGCATTACAAAAAACCAGGGACTCCTAGAATAGTAATTACATAAGCTAATGAGTTTTACTATCAAATCACACATTTGATAATCAAAAGAAAAATTAACTATTCAATTACATGCTCAAAAGATAATAAAACGCACAACATGTGCTAATGGTCCTAGGGCACTACTAACACACACTACAAGAAAACAGTTAAATAGCGACTGTCGTTACCGTCGGCATTCGGTTGCTATTCAAGTTTACCGACCGATTGCCAACCGATTAACGTGGTCGTGTATTTATCGTCGCTAAGCTATATATCGACCGATTACCGACCGTTATTAGAGAGACCGATTATTCTGTCGCTATATTACGACGGATAGGCGACCGACTCGAATACTTGGTTGACTTTTAACACTGACTTATACCGACCGACGACCGATGAAATAAGTACCGACAGAATGGGACGACCGAATACCGACGGTAATAACGCGACCGATATTATTTGGGCTCTATATTGCGACGGAATGGAGACCGTACAAAATACTTGGTTGACTTATTGACATTGACTTATACCGACCAATGGCCGATGGAAAATACACCGACAGAATACCGACTAGATATTCCGTCGGTAAAGTGTGATGGAATAGCCACCGACTAGAATTTATTTGACTTTGACTTTAAGCTAATACCGACTAGATATTCCGTCGCTAACTTGTTTTGAATTTAAAAAAATAAATCTGAAATATAATTAAATCCCTATATAAAAATCTGCAATAAGAAACAGAAAATCCAAAACAGCAATACAAACATAACCAATGACAAACAGAAAATCTCAAATAACAAACATAATCAATACAACCCAAAAATAACATTACATAACCAATGATCTCACTAAAACCACAAATTTACACATCTTATTTACATTACAACAATCAAAGCCTACAGTTCTTATTTAAATTACAAGAATCGAAGGATGCACTTCTAATTTACATTACAACAAGCAAAGTGTGCACTTGTTATTTAGATTACAACACAACCAAAGTTTACACTTCTCTAATACTCTTTTCGTCTATGAGTTGAAACCTGAAAATTCAAGAATAAAATTAACATTTCAAATACGTCAATTAATTTATGGTCATAAAGTACTAAAAATAACACAACAAATATTACTCATCTTCAATATGTGGAAGTAAAAAAACCTAGTTGTGAAGCGTGAAAGAGATTAATAACACGAGAAATAAAGGTTACAATAAAAGAAGAGTTAAAAATTAATACTTGTATTTTTGCTATTCATAATCATCCTCCGACATGATTTCATCCTCATCATCATCTTCATCAACACGACTCGTATCGGTCACAAGGACAACTTCAATTTCCCCCTGACCGGTGTGTAAGTTGACCAACTTCAGTAATAGTTGGATCAATGCGACTGGTCTCCTCCTCGCGTACTTCCTCCTGATACGGTACCAGAACACCAGGAACATCAAATAGACGTTGTTTGGAACGACAAACAACCAACCAATCAGCCCTAGATGATGCCTTACTACCCGAATAAGGTGTGTAGTAGACTTATTGACATTGAGAAGCAAATACAAAGGGATCGTAACCCTGGTACGTTCTTTTCCTATGGATTTCTACAAGTTTATATTGAGGATGCACCCTAAGACCTCGATTTGGAGTAGAATCAAACCAGTCGCATTTGAAAAGAATAATTTTTTGGTGAGGTACTCCAGCAAGTTCAACTTCAATGACCTGCTTTAACTCTCCGTAATAATCTCCTTTAACCCATAACCCGCTGTTTGTCGTTCCTTTTCCTTCGCTGTGGGCTTTTGTGTGAAATCTATAACCTTTAACAACGTAACCAATGTATGACATCACTCTCCTTGACGGGCCCCATGACAGTTTTTTCAACAACATTTCAGAGTGTTGCGGAATGCTACGTATCTGTTTAGAACAACAAAAGTTAAATTAATTTAGTTTAGGCATTTTTAAGACAACTACATTTCTACACATTACAAAACTTACATGAGTTCCAAACCATTTGGAAAAATCATTATAAACCCGGCTTTGAAGTTCTTCCTCCGTTATATGTGGTGTTTGGTCATTTACTTCACTGACAAATTTCCTAAGTTACAAATTAATGATCATATTATTATTTGCCTACTTTGAATTATATAACAAAAATGAAGCAATAGATAGGTTTACTTACTAAAGATATGGTTCGACCTCTTCATAATTCATCAAGATATAATTCAGGGCCGTTTTATAATCTTTATCAGATAATAAAATATTTTCTTTTTTTCCAAATGATCTTCCCGGTAAGTTACAAATTGATAATAATTCAGGTTCAGGTTCAGGTTCACTTGTCTCGTCATCTCCATCATTTCGCCCAACGGTTGTAACTTTCGTTTTCACGTGGGGTTCGAAACAATAGCTAAAGAATGTAGCAGCTTCTTCAACCAAGTATGCATTGCAAATTGACCCCTCAACTCTGGCCTTGTTTTTTATCTTCTTTTTTAGATGGTGAAGATATCAATTAAAGCATAAATAGTTAATCACATCGTAAATACGTACATGAAAAATTAAAATGAAGTTGAGATAACTTAAGACATTGGTTGTTACCTCTCGAACGGGTACATCCACCTAAACTGTACCGGGCCACCAACCATGGCTTCGTACGGAAGGTGAACCGGCAAGTGTTCCATCACATCAAAAAGTCCCGGAGGAAATATTTGCTCTAACTTGCACAATAAAATAGCAATAGTGTCCTCCAATTCTTGCATATGTGCCACACTCAACTTTGGGGAACACAAATCTCTATAGAACAGACTAAGTTCAGCCAACGGTCCCCAAACACTTGTCGGTAGTACTTCTCTAAGTGCTATAGGGATAAGTCGCTCCATGAATACATGAGAATTGTGACTCTTCATTCTAGACATTTTCAACTCTTTCATATCAACGCATCGCGCCAAATTCGATGCATATCCATCTGGGAGCCTTAATTCTTTAACCCACTGCAAAACCATATATTTTTGTGCCTTGGTAAGAGTGAAAAATGCCTTCGGTTTCGTTGCTTTACCTCGGCTATCTTGTTTAATTTTCAATTCAGGGCCGATTGCAATATCTTTCAACATCCGCTCTAGCCTTAACATTGTCCTTAGTTTTACCTTTCACGTCCAACACGGTGTTAAAGACGTTATCAAACACATATTTTTCACTATGCATGACATCAATGTTGTGTCTTATCAGAAGTGTCCGCCAATAAGGTAAGTCCCAAAATATGCTACATTTGGCCCAACTGTGATATTGACCTCTGCCTTGCTCTTTACCAATCTCTTCAGTTGTACCGGTAATTTTTGGATAATCTCTAACTCTAAACCACATTTCATCACCAGTCAGGCGAGATGGCGGGTCTGCTCTCTCATGTCGCCGGTCCTTTCGGAATCCCTTTGCATCTCTTCTAAATGGATGATCAGGTGACAAGAAGCATCTGTGGCAATCGAACCACGATTGTTTCCCGCCAGCATGTGGAACACTTGTGTTTCCTCCATACAATATGGACAAGCGTGAATGCCAGTTGTACTCCATCTACTCAACATTCCATATGCTGGGAAATCACTAATTGTCTAGAGTAATGAAGCTCTCAGTTTAAAATTTTCTTTTTAGAGATGTCATAAGTTTTTGCACCTTCACCCCATAGCTGATTCAATTCATCGATGAGAGGCCGCAAGTACACATCAATCTTGTGTTTTGGATTTTGGGGTCCAGGTACAATGATAGTTAAGAACATTACATTGTTCTTCATACACATCCAAGGGGGCAGATTATAAGGAGTTGGAATAACTGGCCAAGAAGAATATTGCTTCCCTGACATGCCAAAAGGTGCAAAACCATCTGTACATAACCCAAGCCTTACATTTCGAGGTTCCGCTGCAAATTCAGTATGTGTTCTATCAAAATGTTGCCAAGCTTCCCCATCCCTTGGGTGATTCATTATTCCCTATTCTATCTCACTGTGTGAGTGCCATGTCATGTGTTTTGCAGTTTTCTCAGATGCATACAATCTTTGCAATCTCGGAGTAATTGAAAAATAATACATCTTTTTTGCAAGCAATCTCTTTTTGTCGTGTATTTTTTGATTTCTTTTTCTTAATATACCTAGCATGACCACAAAACTTGCATTCTCTACTCTCAACATCATCTTTCCAGTACAACATACAACTGTTAAAACAAACATCTATCTTTTGCACCGGTATTCCAAGACCTTTAACCAATTTCTTTATTTGGTAAAAGTCGTCTAATGCATTATTTTGAGGAGGAAACGCCTCTTTCATCAACTGCGCAAATTTATCTATAGTAGTTTCAGATAAGTTGTCTTCGGACTTAATACTCAAAATTCTAGCAGTCATTGATAGATGTGAATGGTTTGTACAACCTCCGTACAGTGGGCTATCAACAGCCTTCAACATATCATAGAACATTTGTGCTTGTGGATTGGGGGGGGGAGGGGGGGGGGGGTTCTTCAACGTCCCTATTTTCCGGCTCATTAAAACTGGGTCCGGCAGCATCAAAAACCAACTCTCGATAATTGTTTCCGGTCTTATGTCTTCTAGAATTATCCACATCATGAGAGGTTTCATTAATAAACGGAATTTGAGGCATTGGAAAGAATGCCTCACCGTGACATGTCCAATTATAATAATTAGACACAAATCCATTCATAACAAGATGATACTTGACCATATCAGGTACATGCAAATCCTTATTTCTACAACCCGCACAAGGACACCTAATCCCATCATTTTTTACAGACATACTAATAGCGAAATTCACAAATTGTTTCACTCCCGCTATAAATTCTGGACTATGACGGGATCCACCATTAGATGTTGAATCTATATACATCCAACTACGGTCCTCCATTATAAACACAATATCTGCATATATCAAGTCTTCATAAGTAAATGCATAGAACCTTATGTTTGATAATTTCGAACTTTTTTATGTACTATGTTATTAATGGCATCTTATCTTAATTTTTGTCAAGGTTTACAATGATAAAGAATAATGTCAAGGTTAAAGTGTAATAAACACCAACAAGTTTATATAAAGTAAAGAAACATTGGTCCATCATAAATCAAATATATATTGTAAGTATATTTTCATAATCATTTATGGACATAAACAAATTTAATCTTTAATTTCGAAAAAAGAAGAAGAAGAAGAAATGTCAAGGTTAAAGTGTAAGAAACATCAACAAGTTTATTCCAAGTAAAGAAACCTTGGTCCATCATAAATCAAGTATATTGTAAGCATATTTTCATAATCATTTATGGAAGAAAAAATAAATTTAATCTTTAATGTGGGAAAAAATAAGAAGAAGAAGAAGAAGAAATGGAGCACCTAATTCAGAGTGGTGGTGGTGGAGCACCTAAAGCCGACCGGTGGTGGAGGACCGTCGGAGTTCAGGTGAAGCCGGGGAGGGGGGAGGTGGAGACAATGAGAGAGGAGGGTTTCGCAGGTTTACAAGTGAGTTTCTTTTATTGGGTATTCTGTTTTACAGCAATTTCAAAACAGAACTGTGTCGTTTCATCTTAAATCGTGGCGACCGATTACCGATCGTATTCAATCGTGGCGACCGATCACCGACCGTATTAAATCGATGCGACCGATTACCGACCGAATACAGATTACGGTCGGGAAAATATCAAAGCGGGAAAATGTCGGGAAAATGGGCCGACCGAATGCCGACCGTATATGCAATATCGGTTGGTATACGGTCGTCCAATTTTACAGTCGCGACCGAATACCGACCGATATTGCATATACGGTCGGCATTCGCTCGCTTGGAATTAAAAAATTAATAAACCTGGGCACTTAATGATCTACTAATTGAATTGAAATGCCCCGTGTCTAAACAAGTTTTAACATTAATGTGTATAAGTTTAACTATTCAATTTAATGTGTGTGTGTGTGTGTGTGTGTGTGTGTGTACATATGAATTCATAAAACTTGTTTAGACAGGGGCATGACAATTCAACTAGTAGATCATTAAGTGATGGAGTTAAAATTTTTGTAATTTAATTTCAATAAACAAATAATTACTAAGAATTTCGTATTAGTTCGTACTCGCATGCTTGACGATGCAAGTGGCCGGGTTTATTAATTTTTTAAGCCGGAGCGACCGAATGCCGACCGTATATGCGATATCGGTCGGCATTCGGTCGCCCTGTTTAAACGTGGGCGACCGAATGCCGATCGATATTGCATCTACGGTCGGTATTCGATCGGCCCATTTTCCCGCTTTGCCGGGTTTTTTTTATAGAAACATTATTGACTGCTTTTAATTACTATTACAATTTCATATGTGTGTGTGTGTGTATATATATATACACACACATTAATCATAAAACTTGTTTAGATACGGGGAATGACAATTCGACTAGTGGATCATTAAGTGCCCGGGTTTATTAATTTTTTAATTTTGAGCGACCGAATGCCGACCGTATATGCAATATCGGTTGGGATTCGGTCGCCCTGTTTAAACGTGGACGACCGAAGGCCGACTGATATTGCATCTACGGTCGTATTCGGTCCGCCCATTTTCCTGCTTTGCCGGGTTTTTTTTATAGAAACATTATTAACGGCTTTTAATGACTATTACTAATTCATATATATATATGTGTGTGTGTGTGTGTGTGTGTGTGTGTATATATATATATATAAACACGCACATTAATCATAAAACTTGTTTAGACACGGGGCATGACAATTCAACTAGTGGATCATTAAGTGCACGGGTTTATTAATTTTTTAATCCGGAGCGACCGAATGCCGACCGTATATGCAAAGGGCGACCGAATACCGACGGAAACTGAGATAGCGGTCGCCATTCGGTCGCTAAACCCTAACCCTATACTCTAAGATGGTCGCTATTCCGTCGCCCATAACAATATTCCAGTGTCAGAAATTTTAAAGAAAGTATACACCCTGCCACAAGTCATAAGCATATAAATAACATACAAGTCAATATTCCATCAGAAAACTTAACTAGATCACAATTACGCAAATACCATAAGCATACAATAGTGATAATAACAAGCATAGTTCAACATTAAACCAAAAAAACATAACAAAAGTCGAATAATATTCTAAAAAGCCTACAATATCTATTGACGGCCCAATACATCATCTACAGCTAAGGGATCATCATCATAATCTGAATCTAACTCATCGTAATCTAAGTTGCTCAATATAGCGTCTAGCTCAGCTGGACTTAATATAGCGTCCCTATTTGAAAACATCTCAAATAAGGTACTAGCTAATGCCTTATTTTTCTTCTTTTCTCTCCGCGCATATTCTCTCTCTTTGTCTTCAAATTTCTTCTTTCATTCTTCGTTCAGTTCTGTTATTTTGTGTTCCATTTCTGAGTGGGATACCGACTGACTACCTCCCCTCATTGCCTTAACCACATTGGAGAAGGAACCGAGTCCTTAAACTCGTCCCTTTTTTAGCCCGCCAACTGCCTCCACAGAGAGCGCAATCTGAGTCGGCAAATCGGGTGGTGGCTGGCCTGCTTGAGTAGCTTGGGTTGCGGCATTGTCATAAACAGAATGGAACACTCCCTGTTAAAAAAATGTAAGGTTATTGATAAATGCAAGTAAATAACTAATATAAAAAAATGGAACCAGTTTGGAAATACTTACCGATAGGTGTCTACAATCGTCATCAACATATTCCCTTTTCTTCGAGCCGGTATGGTGTTGATGACACCAATCGTAGCTATCCGGGAATGGGATTGAATGTCCCGCCTCCTTTTCCTGTTTATAAAATGTATTAAAACATTAAATACGTAAATAAAAACACAAAATTTTAATGAATTTTAAATTTTTTACAATTACCAGTCTCTGATGATGCTCAATGTGGCTAAGGGAACCACCCGTATGCTTCATTGGGCCTTTGCCGCCCCTCCCTTCCTTCCGGTTGATTGCTTCCTGTTTAGACTTGGCTTGAAATTCTGGAGTTGCCCAATACGTTTTCAGTCTGTCCGAAACCCATTTGGGCTTCTTATCATTTTTTCGATGGTCACTCATGATACCGCTGAGTCTCCTGTTAAGTATCGTGCGCCAACCTCTCTTGACCCCCTCCTCATGCTCAGGAGACCATCGATAACTTTTCTATTTTTTGAAATAATGTTAGATAATTAAAATTGATAGACTTGTAAATTCGTTACAATTGATACACTTAGCGTAAACTCTTCCCACCACATATTTTCTTCGTTGTCAATAGAAGTACAGAAGTACCTGAGATCTCAGAGACAAATACTTACTGGAATCCTCTGACCAGAAAAAAAATTCTAATATCAGCTCAATTGTAATTAAGATTCAGCAGGTTAGATCAATTGTAATCCCAATATCAGCTCAATCCTAATATCAATTTTGCCCTTTTAAACCCTAAAGATAGGTGAAATTTATCCAATGTGAATCATCTTAACAAGAACTGATGAGAATTAGACTCTAAAGACAGTTAAAAATTAAAAATTAACCATGAATCAAAATTTTACCTTGACGAGAAGCACATTTCAAAATTGATTCACTGCATTTATGAATCCGCACAGAGGGGAGGGGATGATTGGAACAGCTGGGAAGAAGAAACGGCGTCAATCGGAGGTGGAGGTGGCGATTGGAACAGTTGGGAGGTGGAGGTGGCAGGGTAGTCGTCGGAGGAGGAACATGAGTAGGAGCAGGCGGTGGTCCTCGGAGCAGGAACATGCTGTTGTTACTACAGGATGTTGGACCAAATTGGGGCAGGAGCAGGCGGTGGTCGTCGTTGTGGGCTGTTGTGGCCGGAGATGGCGACGGAAGGAAAGATTTCGTAGAGGGGGGAGGGGTTTTCGCAGAGAGAAAATTAGGGATTTTGATGGATTTGGAAAGTTTTCTTTCCTATTTTTTTAGAGAATTAAAATATCAAAACGACGTTGCTTTGCACTTAACGACCGAATCCAAAAAAAAAAACGACGTCGTTTTGACAATTCAGTCGTTAATCCATCGTTAATGTATTCCGTCGATATTCTGTAGTTAAATTCCGTCGGTAACGGTAACAGAACGACGTCGTTTTATGCACTTCATTTATAACTTGAAAAAATTACACCGTTATTTATTCCGTTGGTATTCTGTTGTTAAATTTCCGTCGGTATTCGGTTGTTATATATTCCGTCGGTAAACGGTCATTAATATCCGTCGGTATTCGGTCGTTAAGGGTGAACAAAACGACGGCGTGTCAATTTGGTCAACGGGGTCGATGTGGCCGACGGAATAATGACCGATTCTTTATCGGTTTCTATGCGATCGGTGTTCCGTCGCTAAATTTGTGACCGAAAATTTCGGTTGCTATTTAACTGTTTTCTTGTAGTGACACTTCTCCTTTTGCCAGTGATATACTCCTTTTGAATCCCTGGACATTTGCACAAATGTAAGATCCACAACCGGTATCTAATACCCATGAAGTAGGAGCAGACATGTTAATTTCAATAACATAAATACATGGAGAGACAGTCAAACTGGCTTTCCCCTTTTTCTTCTCTTCCAAGTAGAGCTTGCAGTTCCGTTTCCAATGACCTGGTTCATTGCAATGGAAGCAAACCCCTTCATTTGGTGCATTGGCCTTGGGTTTGGGCTTGGACTTGTTATTACCTTTGCCCTTCTTGGCCATGGACTTACCCTTTCCTTTGTTGTTAAAATTCCCTTTTTGAACTATTAAGACTTCAGGGGTCTTCTTAATGTTCAGTTCGGCCAACTTGAGCATCCAATGTATCTCATTTATGGACTTCTCCATGGTATACATGTTGAAGTTCATCACAAATTGGTCATACTCCGGTGGGAGTGAGCCCAAGATCATATCTGTGGCCATGCCATGACATACGGGAGCCCCAAGTTTCTCAAGTTGGTCAAGATAGTCCTTCATCTTAATAACGTGTGCACTTACAGAGGTGCTAGGTGCCATCTTGTAACTATTCAACGCCTTAGTGGTGAGGAATCTTTCTTGACAAGCTTACTCTTGGAACATTTCCTTGAGCCGACCCATCATCTGGAAAGCCTCAACCCCTTCAAACTGTTTATGAAGGTCAGTGCTCATTGTGACTAACATGAGACAAATCATATCGTTAGAATTATCACAATGCTTCTTCCAAGCATCTTTCTCAGCTCTGGGGGCGTTGTTTGCAAGTTGTTTAGGAATATCCGTATTAAGAACATATAGCTTTCTTTCCTGCTTAAGGACAATCCTTAAGTTGCGGCCTCAATCAAGGAAATTGGTCCCACTTAGTTTTTCTTTTATAAGAATGGATCGCAATGAATTGTGTGAAGTATTGGTTGCCATTATGTACATTAAGAATTATTTGCAAAGTCATTTAATTAGTTTTTGAGCTAAAAACTTTCCACAATTTCAACACTTGATAAATAGTGGAGAATACCATTTTACGATAGTTATAAGTGAGCTTTGGCTTATCACTCATAATTAAAGTAAAATCAACCTATGGGAATGACATCTATATGTCCCGGCTATTTCCCATTCTATGCCCTAGGCCCAAAACTATTTTGATAGCCTAGTTAAGTCGAAACATGTCTAAGCTTATGGAAATCACTGTTTTCCCATCCCCTTTTGCTTAGATAACCACGTTATCTGTTGCTTTGGCAAGCAGAAAAAATGATGATCCAACCTCAAGGAGTGCTTAGGATATGGTAGGCATTTTAAGACTTAATTAAAACGATTTAGTTTGAATAATATGTTAAGCCCTTATAAGACAAGAATATAAGCATCTCGTGCAATATACAAAATATAAAAGTAAACGTGAGATAGCATGGCCTAATCCTATGATGACTCCTACGAGCCTTGTGGGAGCCAAAGGTCAATCTAAGTCAATACCCATCTCATGGATAGTGTCCTCTATCCAGCGTCCTCCAGTCTTGTTACATAAATGCATGGGCATACCCAACCTTCAATGTAAAGCAACAAAACTAATCTAAGAAAGCAAGAACAATTTTACAACATTAAAAAGGACTCGCGTGCCGTATTGTAAAATTACAACCCAATAAATGTAAAACAAGAGGGGTATAGTAGGCCATGCTATTCACCATGCTAAAACTCACATAAAGCATAATAAATACGGTAACGAGTACATATACGAAGTCTTAGGTCAGCGGAACAGGTTTATACGATATAAGCTATACGCATAAACAATTTATGCTTTAGTTAATCAGATTAATAGAATGAGGCATACAATAACAGTTTATGCGTAATTAATCATATTAATAACATACGACAGCAGTTCATGCAATATAATCGAATTTAAAAACCAGTTTATGCATATATCACATATATCATAATCAAAGAAACAATTTTTTCTATTTTTTTTTCACACATACCATCCCAAATCGAAATTGATACTGTTAGCCCAAACGGCAAAATATTCTATGTTGTTTTGATGATAACAAACCATTGATAGTTCTAATGTTTGTGTGAGCATGTTCTTCTTAATAGGATCCTTAACACTCGCATCAACATTGATGAAAATGGTAAGTTAGCTTCTTGTGTAAACTAAGGTATGTATAATACACACAAGAAAGCTACATGATGGAAGGAAGGAGGATGGTTGGGAAATAGGGCTCTTCAAAGAGTCCCTAATGCATATGGCAAAAGAACTTAGAATGCTAGTGCTTATGTTTCTCGTTCTATCTTGGTTTATCTTATAAGCACTTAGCTTTACACTTATTTGTTCTTATATCCTTTTGCCATGCTTCCTTGTACTTAAAATTGTCCATATCCTATCTAATTACATCAAAGTTTGTCATAATAAAAAAGGGAGAGATTGTTAGCCCTAAGGGCAATCGAACTCGGTTTTTGATAATGGACAAACACTTGATGTGGTGTCTAATGTTTATATCTTTGTGATAAAATATCGGAACTTATATTGGAAGCTCTAAGTACTTCAATCAAGCCATGATCAAGATTCAAAGTCATATCATTCAAGGCTCATCTATCAAGATTGAAGATTGAAGACTTAGGTTTGGTTAGATTAGCTTTGTCATTATAAGTCTTTATCTTATATAGCTCTAACCAAAGCTCTCATGAACATAAGCTCTACACTCAAGTCTTGCATGTTTTCATAAACACGTTTTCAAAAGGCTAAAGTTTCAAAATGATTCTCATATGTGTTCATATCTCAAAAGCCTTTGATTTTAAAGTATAAGTCTTTTAAAATGGTTTTCCAAATGTTCTTAGTTGTTACCTTTTGGGAAAACCTTTTAGACTTTAAAAGATTTCAAAACGTGTGAAAAATCAACATCTCTCACACTCAGGAAGTTCGGTCAACCGAGCTCAAGCTCGGATCAACCGAAGAGAAAGTGAGAGGTCTGATGATTTGGTTCGGTCGACCTTAGCCATTCTCGGTCGAACGGGGTCATCAAAGTGGGTCATCCGACCCTTGTCCGGTCAACCGAACTCTGTAAGAAACTAGCCGTTTTTTTACCGTTAAAGAGTCGTTTTTCAGCTTATTTTGAAATGTATAAATACACCAAAGCTAGAGAATGACTCCAAGGCTTGCACATCAAAGTTTCATTGATTTCTTATCAAGTCTAAACACCTTCAAAGCAAAAACACTTGATCTCCATGATCTAAATCATTCAAAGGTGTTATTTCAAAAAGCAAGACAAAGAGTGGAATTCATATGTTCTATAGAGCCAACAATTCTTGTACTTCAAAGGTATATATCTTTCACTTAGAAGAGTGAACAACCTTTTTCTTAAACTATCTCAATTCCCTTTCTTAGTGATAAGGTTATTCTTGTATAAGTCCTACTTTGTGTGGGCAAATTGATAAGTCCTACTTTGTGTGGGCAATTGACTCTTAGTGAGTTTTGTATTGTGGTTGTGTTGTAAAACTCTTAGTGAGTTGTCCACAAGTGTAAAATCCTTCTTAGTGAAGTTGTTGAAATCCTTGGGTGCGGCTCAAGGTAGTGGATGTAGATTTTAAGTGAATCGAACCACTCTAAATCCTTTGTCTTGTTGTTGGTTTTAGTTTTGCATTTGCTCATCTTGCACAAACTTATACTAGCATTGCTTAGATTCGAAAAAGTTCCCTAGTTCGACTAAAACCCAATTCACCCCCCCCCTCCTTGTGTTTTACAATTGGTATTAGAGCCTCGTCTTCATTTTTAGCTTAACCGCTTGAAGTAAAGATTATGGCCGGTAATTCCGCATTAGCTTATCTAGAAGGGTCTTCCACCAATAGGCCACCACTTTTTGATGGAAATAATTATGAGGCTTGGAAAGACCGTTTCAAGATATGTGTGTGCTCTATAGATTATTCTTTATGGCATATATTTGAAGATGGTCCATATGTGCCTATGAAAATGGTGGATGGTGTTCAAGTGCCAAAGCCGGACAATGAGTTAAATGAGTTTGAGTCCAAGAAGATGACTCAAAATTACAAGGCAATGAACATTCTTAGTTGTGCCTTGAATCCGGATGAGTACAACCGTGTGCTTGGAAGAAAATCCGCACACTCTATGTGGAAAATGCTTGTAGTTACTCATGAAGGCACAAATCAAGTCAAAGAGTCAAAGTTGAATATGCTTGTTAGAGAATTTGAGCTATTCTCCATGAAGCCTAATGAATCTATCAATGAGATGAACTCAAGACTCACCAACATTGTAATTGGGTTGAGGTCAAATGGCAAGGAGTATACTTCCGGAGAAATAAATAGGAAGATTCTCAATTCTCTACCTAAAAGTTGGGAGACAAAAGCTCTTGCCATTGAAGAAGCCAAGGACTTAAAGACATATTCACCGGAGGAACTTATTGGCTCTCTACTCACCTTTGAGATAAAGAAAAGGAAAAATGTTCCTAAAAAGGGTATTGATCTTAAATCCATCCTTAATCATGAAGAGGGAGAGAAATTGTTCTTTAAAAAAGACCACATATGTCTTATGGCATTTGGTAATGAGGTACATCCTTCTCCCTCTATTTCAAATTCTTATGATGATGATGATAATGATGAGGATGATCCATGAGCTTTTAATTGATATGTATGATCAATTGAAAAAATGTGCAAAGCAAAACAAAGATATGAAGCTTAAAATTGAATATTTGCTTGATGAAAGATCTAAGTTGCTTGATGAAAATAAGAAGTTGTGTGATGATGTTAATTGCTTGAAATGTGAAAATGAAAGTCTTATTACTACTTGCAATACATCTTCATTACAATACATAGAAGCTTGTGATAAATTGTCAACTTTAGAAAACAAGCTTGTTGAATTTGATCTTTTGAAAAACAAAGTGAAAGATCTTACCCTTCTTGTTGATAACTTTAATAAGGGTAAGAAAAATCTTGATCAAATTCTTAGTATGCAACGTGCTTCTCATGTTAAACATGGTCTTGGTTATATTGCTAATCATGTTGATATTGCTAGCTCTTCTCTTAAACCTAAGAATCATGTTGTAAATGCTAGAATGTCACATAGGCCAAATAGACTTGTTAAGCATGCTCACAAATCTTCTAAGCCACATATTCATTGCACATATTGTGGAAAACATGGTCACTCTTGTGTTAGATGCCATGTTAAGAAGAAGATTGAAAGGGGAGTTAAAACCATTTGGAGAGTTAAGCTCACTTCAACTAACCCCCATGGACCCAAACAAAAGTGGGTACAAAAAGCTACTCTTCCCTTGATCTTATAGGTTCTTATAAGTTAGATGTATGCCACAAAGCTTCAATGGACTTGATTCGAAGAGAAGTGGCATTGGGGAGAAGTCAAAGGAGATGTGTCTAAAGAAGAAATTCAAAAGCACTCCTTAACACTTGGATTCTCAAAGCTCAAATGTTAATCAATTGGAGAACCAAGTTGCTTAGATACAAAGAGCAAAGCATCAAGTGATGACAAGAGCCTAAATTGTCAATACAATGTCTTCATCACTTGGTAAGAAAGCAAAGGTATCAAAATCACCTTCTCTTAACACTTTAATTAATGTGTTTAAGTGTTTTTGATATATATACATGCTTGCTCTTATATATGTTGCATCTCACATTCTTGAATGTTATATTCATATAGATAACCTTTAGCATGTTCTTTATTGACCATGTTGAGTTTAGCTAAGGTATCTATGAGATGTAGCTTATGCAACTTGATTGATTCTTGTATTGTCATGTCATATTCATGTAAGAATCCTTCTAGTTGTTTTGGTTTTTGATTTGCATAATCCTTATGCATATTTGTGTTACTTGAGATTTTGAGCTAATCATGAAGGACCTTTAAAAAGGTACCATATTTGTTCTCAAGAAATCCTTGTAGGTAACAAAGAGTTCTAAGCTTCAAGAAGAAGATATGAACTACAAGGAATGGCACAAATGAGCTAAGACTCCAAGAAAAGAGTCAAATGCCAAGGATCACAAGATTGTAGAGGGTTCATCAAAGAAAAGTCACCCATCAATGATGACTCTACAATTGTCATGAAAAGAAGAGGAGATTGCTTTCATTTCATCAATCAAGGATGAACAACAAAGAAAATGGAGCAATCACATGTCAACCTTGTTAGTAGTGCCCTAGGACCATTAGCACATGTTGTGCGTTTTGTTATCTTTTGAGCATTTAATTGAATAGTTAATTTTGCTTTTGATTATCAAATGTGTGATTTGATAGTAAAACTCATTAGCTTATGTAATTACTATTCTAGTAGTCCCTAGTTTTATGTAATGCTTAATTACTATGAAATAAAACTAGTATGATTGTTGATTGATGATCTTGTTTTACCGATCATGTGTAATGGATACAAATCACATCATAGATGCAATATATAGGGATACATTGTATCGACGTGATCCGCCGTAGAAGTAATACTTCATGGTCTTAAGTCATAAGTATTACTTCCTCAATACTATTTTAGAATCCTTAGACCTTGTGTCTTCATTGATTCTAGTATGAATGGAGCCACGCTTTTGACTCGACTCGGACGTTACTTGTAACAGAGTAATCAATACGACCGATGATCGGATGTAGTGTCCTATCATAGCTTGAATGTGAGAGACATTGTAAGGAATTTGTCCTCTCTATTATTAGAGAGAGATATCCATGGGCCCCTCGATAGGGAAAGATCAGTATAAATGCATGGCCGTGCTCAAATGTATTTGATAAAGTGGTTATCAAATGCTATTTGTCAAAACATGATCTACCCGGAGATCGAGCATAAATACAATTAAGCTTAATAAGGGTGACGACCACCATGCCTTATGCTTAATTAGGGATATCGCGAGACAAAGGGATTAAATAGTGGATTGATATTAGGTTCCGTTGTATATTCATTCACTTTGGGTAGTCACAATGTCCCTGCTAGGGACCGCTTGTGATTTATGGACTCACACTACTACTAAGTGTGGTTTCATTGCCATTGTGAGATGAACCCTACAGTGGTCACACGCATAGACGAGCTAACGAAGCTTTATGTCCGCATTCAATGAATCTAGAATGTGTCTAGGTTCATTGTATCCGACATTTGTCTTTCTCGGAAATAATAAAGTGTTTATTATTCGAATTAGAGATAGGGGCAATTTCGGTATTTTACCTATAGCTGGGATTACGTGGGAGTTATTATCCGATAAGGACTCCCACTACCAAGAGAAGTCTAGTGGACGTGGGAGTTGAGGACTCCCATTGCCGAGAGGAGTTGAGGACGTGAGAGTTAGTTCCGGGAACAAACTCTCACACCCTATATAATAAACTCTTGGCCGAAACCCTAGACCCCAATGCTTTCAGCCGAAATACCCAAGAAGCCGAAATAGTTTCCGCCTCTCCCTTTTCTCTCTAATTCCCGAAACCTTAAAAACGAAGAGCTAGCAATCGCTGCCCGCTTGTCAGCGTGGATACCCGGTAGAGGGGACATTCCGCAAAGGGAAGTCAATCGATGGCAAGCAATACATCCAAGAAACGCTAACCTCCATTCAAGAAGTAGCTTTTTGAATCCAAAACCGTAAGTTTTTCCTTGCTGTTTCTTGCTGTTTTCGAATTGTTTCATATGAGCGGATCCTTCAGGGGAGGATCCATGGGTGTTTGGAACGAGTTTCCGCCCATGAATCCCTTCAAACCTCTCAATGAGCTTCAAATGGTAGTGATGATCATGAAATAGATCACACAAAAGGCCTCAATGGACTTGTTGATAAAGAAGATCAACCATAATGGTACGAAGTCTAAGCTCAAGGAGCATTGAGGTACAATAGCTTAACTCATCTCTTGTTAGTGATCATTATTTTGTTTTTGATCCTTATGTGCTATAACCTACCTATATGATGAGTTTAGTTATTGACTAAGAGAGTTTGTACCTATTTGCTTATGGTTTATGTACATCATGTCTTGCTTGTCAACATGCTAATTGTGTATTCCAAACTTGACAAGAATGATGGTTTAAAAGCATAAACTTGTCTATTTAAACTCTTTTTTTATGTGCATGTGTTCTCTTATCTTGAGAATGTGTCTTGTGCTCAACGTATATCTCTAGATCTTAATTGCTAAGAGTACAAACACTATCACAATTGGTATCAAGATCTTCAAGAATGCACATATCTTATCTCTTTGGTGCTTGATCTTCACTTGCATATGCTTAACATGATGTGTTTGATCTTTATCATGTTAAATTGGTGCATCATTTAGAGATAGTAACACTTGTTGGCGTGTTTTTCAACTTTCATATCTTTTAGCCAATATGTGTTAGTTATTTTGAGAGTTATATGAGTTTTTACTTGTTCTTATTCTACATGTGTTCTCCCTAAATAACTATGAGATCATATTCTTTACAAGTGGTATAATACTTTCATATCCTTTGTGATCTCATTAAAGTTTTGGTTAGTCTTGCTTCAAGAGTTGTTATACTCATTTAGCTAACCATTAACTTATTAGAGGAATGTACTCGAATTGTCATCTTACACTTCCTCTAAATCTTTTGGTTGTGATACATGTGCTTATCTTATGAATTCATGGTATCACTTCCACAAGTACTTTGTTAGCTATATTTTCAAACATGTTTTACATATTGGTCAATTGGTATCAAATAGCTAACATCGTATACTTGATAAACAGGGAGATTGTTCTTTAAGGTTTATTCCTTATCTCCTTTGTTTTTAGCTTAGGTTGATATTCTTTTTGAGCCATACATGACCATCTTTTGGATTTATGTGTTATTATGGACTCCTTGTTTTTTAGAAATCAACCAAGCTTATTCATAAGTAATCCTTCTTCAAAATGTTTTTTGGTCTTTAGGTTTGATCTTTTGGTTCTTATCTTATCTATCTATTAGACCATCATGATTCTCCATGGTTTTTAAGTTTTTCTTTATATGGAGAGGATTATTAAATTTCATCAAGCTTCTCCAATATTAATCTTTACTTTTCGTTAAAATGCTTTTCTTATTGGCGCTCTGATTTCCCTTTTTTGATTTTGACAAAAAGGGGGAGAAATTTTAGTGTTGCAAATGTGCCAAGAGAAGTAATTTACAAAAGGAGAAAGCTTAGAACTTGCAAAATGGGAGAGATAAGGGATTCTTTAATATAGGGGGAGTAGACTATTTTTTGAAAACATCTACTTGTCTGAATCCTCAATATCCTTATCTCATGCATACATTTGGTATCTTATTTTTGCATATTATTCCCATTTGCATCAATGTTTTGTCATCATCAAAAAGGGGGAGATTGTTAGCCCAAAGGGCAAAATATTCTATGTTGTTTTGATGATAACAAACCATGGATAGTTCTAATGTTTGTGTGAGCATGTTCTTCTTAATAGGATCCTTAGCACTCACATCAACATTGATGAAAATGGTAAGTTAGTTTCTTGTGTAAACTAAGGTATGTATAATACACACAAGAAAGCTACATGATGGAAGGAAGGAGGATGGTTGGGAAATAGGGCTCTTCAAAGAGTCCCTAATGCATATGGCAAAAGAACTTAGAATGCTAGTGCTTATGTTTCTCGTTCTATCTTGGTTTATCTTATAAGCACTTAGCTTTACACTTATTTGTTCTTATATCCTTTTGCCATGCTTCCTTGTACTTAAAATTGTCCATATCCTATCTAATTACATCCAAGTTTGTCATAATCAAAAAGGGGGAGATTGTTAGCCCTAAGGGCAATCGAACTCGGTTTTTGATAATGGACAAACACTTGATGTGGTGTCTAATGTTTATATCTTTGTGATAAAATATCAGAACTTATATTGGAAGCTCTAAGTACTTCAATCAAGCCATGATCAAGATTCAAAGTCATATCATTCAAGGCTCATCTATCAAGATTGAAGATTGAAGACTTAGGTTTGGTTAGATTAGCTTTGTCATTATAAGTCTTTATCTTATATAGCTCTAACCAAAGCTCTCATGAAAATAAGCTCTACACTCAAGTCTTGCATGTTTTCATAAACACGTTTTCAAAAGGTTAAAGTTTCAAAATGATTCTCATATGTGTTCATATCTCAAAAGCCTTTGATTTCAAAGTATAAGTCTTTTAAAATGGTTTTCCAAATGTTCTTAGTTATTACCTTTTGGGAAAACCTTTTAGACTTTAAAAGATTTCAAAACGTGTGAAAAATCAACATCTCTCACACTCAGGAAGTTCGGTCAACCGAGCTCAAGCTCGGATCAACCGAAGAGAAACTGAGAGGTCTGATGATTTGGTTCGGTCGACCTTAGCCATTCTCGGTCGAACGGGGTCATCAAAGTGGGTCATCCGACCCTTGTCCGGTCAACCGAACTCTGTAAGAAACTAGCCGTTTTTTTACCGTTAAAGAGTCATTTTTCAGCCTATTTTGAAATGTATAAATACACCAAAGCTAGAGAATGACTCCAAGGCTTGCACATCAAAGTTTCATTGATTTCTTATCAAGTCTAAACACCTTCAAAGCAAAAACACTCGATCTCGATGATCTAAATCATTCAAAGGTGTTATTTCAAAAAGCAAGACAAAGAGTGGAATTCATATGTTCTAAAGAGCCAACAATTCTTGTACTTCAAAGGTATATATCTTTCACTTAGAAGAGTGAACAACCTTGTTCTTAAACTATCTCAATTCCCTTTCTTAGTGATAGGGTTATTCTTGTATAAGTCCTACTTTGTGTGGGCAAATTGATAAGTCCTACTTTGTGTGGGCAATTGACTCTTAGTGAGTTTTGTATTGTGGTTGTGTTGTAAAACTCTTAGTGAGTTGTCCACAAGTGTAAAATCCTTCTTAGTGAAGTTGTTGAAATCATTGGGTGCGGCTCAAGGTAGCGGAGGTAGATTTTAAGTGAATCGAGCCACGCTAAATCCTTTGTCTTGTTGTTGGGTTTAGTTTTGCATTTGCTCATCTTGCACAAACTTATACTAGCATTGCTTAGATTTGAAAAAGTTCCCTGGTTCGACTAAAACCCAATTCACCCCCCCCCCCCTCTTGTGTTTTTCAGATACGTGTTATGATGTGATTAACCTAATCGAATTCGAATAGTATGAACAAGGCTCTTGCACCACTGAAGGGATTCATGAGCAGAAACTCGTTCTAAACACCCATGAGTCCTCCCCCGAAGTATCCGCTCATACCAAACGAATCGAAATTCACTTACGAAAGACTTACATTTTTGGGCTAAAGATTCTGTCTTTCGGATGTGTGCTGCTGCCAGCAGAGTCCTCCCTTGCGGAATTACTTCATACTGGTTTCCACGCGACGAAATGAGCAATGAGTGCTAGCTCTTCATTTTGGAATCGAGAGAGAAAAGGAGGCTGAAAAACCGGAAATCTGATTTCGGGTGTTTTTGTTTATTGCGGCTCAAAAAACTTAGTCTAGGGTTTCGGCCAAGAGAGGATTATATAGGGTGTGATAGTTTGTTCCAAGAACAACTCCCACGTCTTATCAACCTCTTTCGGCAGTAGGAATCTTTAACTCCCACGTCTTGTAAACCTCTACTGGTAGTGGGAGTCTTTATCGGAAAATAACTCCCACGTAATCCCAGCTATAACCAAATACCGAAAATGCCCCTCCTTAATCTCTAATTCAAATAACAACGTTTTATTATTCTCAGAGAAATAAATGTCAAATACAATGAACCTAAACACATTCTACATTCATTGAATCTGGATATGAAGCTCGTTAACTCGTCTATGCGTGTGACCCTGTAGGTTCATATCACAATAAAATGACAACACACTTAGTAGTAGTATGTGTTCATAAATCACAAGCGGTCTCTTGCAAACACTGTGACTACCCAAATTGAATGAATTTACGGTGGAACCTAATATCAATCCACTATTTAATCCATTTGTCTCGCGATATCCAAATTAAGCATAAGGCATGGTAGTTGTCACCCTTATAAAGCTTAATTATATTTATGCTCGATCTGCAGGTAGACTGTTCTAACAAACGGTATTTAATAACCACTTTATCAAATACATTTGAGCACGACCATTCATTTAGACAGTCTTCCCTATCGAGGGCCCATGGATATCTCTCTCTAATGATAGAGAGGGACAAATCCCTTACAATGCCTCTCACATTCAAGCCATGATAGGACACTACATCCGATCATCAGTCGTATTGATTACTCGATTAAAAGTAACGTCCGACTAAGTCAAAACGTGGCTCCATTCCTGCTTGAATCAATGGAGACATAAGGTCTAAGGATTCCAAAATAGTATTGAAGAAATAATACTTATGACTAAGGACAATGAAGTATTACTTCTCTAACGGATCACGTCCGATGCAATATATCCCAATATATTGCATCTATGATAAGATTTGTATTCATTACACGTGATTAGTAAAACATAATCATCAATCAAACATCATACTAGTTTTATTTCATTGTAAAGAACATTACATAAAACTAGGGACAGTTAGAATAGTAATTGCATAAGCTAATGAGTTTTACTATCAAATCACACATTTGATGTTCAAAAGAAAAATTAACTATTCAAAAGACATGCTCAAAAAGATATAAAGCGTACAACATATGCTAATGGTCCTGGGGCACTACTAACAGTCCCTTCCTCAATCCTTATCCCAGATTTTTGGGGATTATTTTGATTTGTTTCCTTCCCAATATTATTCACCACCGGAATATATTCTTTTAGATTATGTGATGCCGGAAAGGTAACAATTTTTCCATTTTTTAGTATTTTGGAACCAGTATCACCATCCAAGATCATCTTCCATAATTCTTCCTAGCGAGACAGAATCCGGATTGGCTGAATGACGTCAAACCTTGCTTCCTGATCCCCTTTCCGTAAGCAATCGACGTTAACATGCCCGACCTTCCAACAGCCCGTACAATACCCCGTCAATCGCTTATATGTTTCCAAAATCCCTTCCCTTATCGTGCATGAGAGTGAAGGGATTCATGGGCGGAAACTCGTTCCAAACACCCATGGATCCTCCCCTGAAGGATCCGCTCATATGAAACAATTCGAAAAACAGCGGAAAAAACTTACGTTTCTTGGATTCAAGAAGCTACTTCTTGAATGGAGGATGATGTTTCTTGGATGTGTTGCTGTCACCAAACGGAATTCCCTTTGCGGAATATCCCTCTACCGGTATCCACGCGACGAAACGGGCGGCGAGTGCTAGCTCTTCGTCTTTCTGATTTTCGGAAATTAGAGAGAAAAAGGGAGACCAAAACTGAAATCAGATTTCAGAGAATGGAAAAGGTTGCGGCTGAAAAATCCTTGCTCTAGGGTTTCGGCCAAGAGATAATTATATAGGGTGTGAGAGTTTGTTCCCATAACCAACTCTCACATCCCCAACTCCTCTCGGCAGTGGGAGTCTCTAACTCCCACGTTCCCTAGAATTCTGCCGGTAGTGGGAGTCTTTATCGGATAATGACTCCCACGTAATCCCAGCTATACCGAAAATGCCCCTTATCTCTAATTCGAATGATAATGCTTTATCATTCTCAGAAAGGTGAATGTCAGATACAATGAACCTAGACACATTCTAGATTCATTGAATCTGGACATGAAGCTCGTTAGCTCGTTTATGCGTGTGACCCTGTACGTTCATCTCACAGTGGCAATGAAAACACACTTAGTAGTAGTGTGAGTTCATAAATCACAAGCGGCCCCTAGCAGGATATTGTGACTACCCAAAGTGAATGAATTTACAACGGAACCTAATATCAATCTACTATTTAATCCCTTTGTCTCGCGATATCCTAATTAAGCATAAGGCATGGTGGTCGTCACCCTTATCAAGCTTAATTGTATTTATGCTCGATCTCCGGGTAGATCTGTTTCGACAAATAGCATTTGATAACCACTTTATCAAATACATTTGAGCACTGGCCATGCATTTAAACAGTCTTTCCCTATCGAGGGGGCCCATGGATATCTCTCTCTAATAATAGAGAGGGACAAATTCCTTACAATGTCTCTCACATTCAAGCTATGATAGGACACTACATCCGATCATCGGTCAGTATTGATTACTCTGTTACAAGTAACGTCCGATCGAGTCAAAACGTGGCTCCATTCATACTAGAATCAATGAAGACATAAGGTCTAAGGATTCAAAAATAGTATTGAGGAAGTAATACTTATGACTTAAGACCATGAAGTATTACTTCTACGACGGATCACGTCGATACAATGTATCCCTATATATTGCATCTATGATGTGATTTGTATCCATTACACATGATCAGTAAAACAAGATCATCAATCAACAATCATACTAGTTTTATTTCATAGTAATTAAGCATTACATAAAACTAGGGACTTCTAGAATAGTAATTACATAAGCTAATGAGTTTTACTATCAAATCACACATTTGATAATCAAAAGCAAAATTAACTATTCAATTACATGCTCAAAAGATAATAAAACGCACAACATGTGCTAATGGTCCTAGGGCACTACTAACAGAGAGATCCATACCCGGGTACAAATTGGTTTCAATAAGTCGATCTCTACACATACCCTAGCCACACTTGGGCATGTGACATTGGAAAATGGCTCGTCCAAAACAAGTGAATTGCATGCCGCTTTAGCGAGCAAAAACAAGTATAATTTGTTGAACAAATGTACGGGCAGCCCCTCAAATCGAATCCTCACTGGAACAATTAAAGATTCGACCTTTGGATCGATATAATATGAAAATTTAAACACTCTCATATGGGTGCCGCTGAAAATCCATACCCCTTCCTCCAAATCCTATAGTAATCCTCTTCGTGATCGAATCGGATCAATACATGTTGGGGATCTAACCAACCTATCCAAAAAACCCATTTTTTTTTTTTAATATTTTTAATGGAAAGTGAATTTTATTGATAATGAGGCCGTAGCCAAAAAATACAGGAAGTATAAGTCATTCTCTTGCGATTAATGATCACAGAAGCATGTTACAATAAAAAAACAAGAATGCTCTATTATCCACCAATGTGGCGGATGTAAGGAGAACCTTCCTGGTCTAATCTACATTGGCCTTGAATCACAATCAGAAGACTCATGTATTCTCTGTAATCACAAATCGTGCGCGCATCACAGGCTGCATTGGCTAGACTTTCAGCCACCCGAATCACTTCTCTGTAGATGTGTACCACTATATTGTCCTTTAGTAGTCTCATAATAATCTGAAACAATCCATCCAAGTTCCAAGCATTTATGTTACGCCGATGAAGCGAGTCACACAATATTTTAGAGTCCGTCTGAACCATAACATTGTTGTAGCCAAGGGACTTAACTAAGGTCAAAAATTCAAAATTACACTATAGGGAAGTCACTAAATTAAAGTTGGGTCGTTGCTACACTGTCATTATCAGTGTCGGAACAAAATGAAGTCCAGTCAAAGTCGCTGCTATCACCCAGGCGTCTGCTCAGGTGGCGCGTCTCCATTATCATTCATGGTCATTTTTGGGTAAAAAAAAAACAATAGTCGTCAATGCTAAAATTGAGAAAATGTACCAATTGTGAAGGCCTTCATTTTTTGCATTTTTTGTCATCTTAGTCTTACCCCGTGTAGGATTTTGGGAATAATTCCAAGGTATTTCTGAAAAAACAACAATCGAATTATCCATTGGCTTCTGCTTAGTATGTTGCAGACTTACTAATTCAGGCTCTCATGGATAGTTAAAGCCTGCAATTAGCTCAATTTGCACCATTATGATGGGTGTTAGCAACCGAGTGATCATACCCTTTTTCCAAAGCCTAAAAAAATCATTTTTGCAATATTATATTAGTTCCCGATATGGGATTCTCTGAAAAATTCGTGGGCATTTGTTGAAGAACCACTCTAGGTTGGTTATTTTGAACCATTTCATTCATGCCCTACGAGGGATTTTGTGAACCTACAACAAAGCTTACTCGTTCTAGCGTCGCTCGTGTGTGTGTGTGTGTTGAGATTGACCTCCTGAAACCATTGCAAATACATGTGAGAATCACACACACGCGATCCGGCAAATGCTTTTGGCAGCCAATTACTTATGACGATATTTCGCTATATTTCTCTATTTGTCAAGTCATAGGCCATGATTTAGGAACCTGCTATGCTCACAAAACAGATAATGGACCTAAACTCAATCAAATGTTGCTGTGATTTTGGAGAATCCCCAACGAATTGATAAAGGTAAGCTTCCTAAAATGATTTGGAGATGACGCAAAAAGTATTGAAATTGGGCAAGGTTGTTGACTTTTCTACGAAAACACAGAGCTGGACCGCCAAGCGTTCGAATAAAGGCACAGGTGGAACTAGTTCTTCGAATACCCTCCCAGAAGTGAGGAATCTGGTTCCTCTGTTGGTGAATGAGAATGTGGCTAGTGGAAAAGGTGTTGCGACTATTGTATCGACTGTTGAAGTAGAGACCACACAGACTGAAGCTACTGTCTTAGTGGAGAAGACAGGTCAAACTGAAACTGTTGTCTCAGTGGAGCAGACATGGGGTGCAGAGTGGAAATAACAAACAGGTCCTTTGGTGCCTATATTGGAAACCATCCCAGAACCTGAAGAGGTTGAATTAGCTATAGATGGATATAAAATAGTAGTAACAAGGTTATTAATGATTTTGTTGCTGTTAATCCGATCGTGGCCATGCCTACGATTACAACCCCACCTACACTATTTCCTATTGATTTGGTCTAATGGAAATTCAAGCGGAGAATGAAAAGGAGTCTGCCGGGTCTTTGTTTGTTGATCCCGTGGTTGATGTGGAGCAGAGTCTAGTGGCAGAGGCTCAATCATCAAAAGTTGTTCACGAGGTGGAGTAGGGAGGAAGTCATAATGAGGGCCAAACTGAATTGGTACACTTGGTTGCCGGACCTCGGAGAATGGAGAGTATAGATGACTTTCATATCAATTTAAGGAATAACTCTTCTATTTTACTTTCCCGTGAAGTTAAGTCGGTGAATAATGTTATGGGACTAGAGCTTACCTCGGCTGAAGCGCAAATGGTGTGGGAAGCATTCAGCACTTTTGCAGAAGAATTTAATGGAATGGACATCGTGAATGCGCCACCACCTTTGGAACATTCGCGTGAACTTCTTGCTGCCCCTACTACCATACATACGGATCCCCTATCCTCTATGCCAGTGGAGATGATGCCAAACAAAGGCCCTATACATTCACAACAGCGAAAGGCAATTTCGGAAAAACTAGTGCGGCGATCGACACGTCTGATTGGTAAGGTTGCTAATGCATCTATCTGAATGATCTTGATAATTTCTTATACTTCTATCATGTGTATTTTGATGAATTGGTTGATTCGGAACATATGGGGAATTGGAAACGTTACGTCTCTGGCACGTCTGAAACACCTTAAGCAAGAGCATAAACTGTCTTTGAAAGCGGTTTTAGAGTCTATGTCGACTTTGGATGATTTATTTATTACTACCTCTCGGCTAGGATTTGATCATGGGTATGGAAATATTAATACTAAAATATGGATATTCTGGAGTAGTCTTATTGATGTGGAAGTTATAGGTGATATGGAGCAGGTTGTTCATTTAAATATCAAATCTGTCACGGGTACTGCATTATCTTGCTCTATCATAAATGCTAAATTCTCTTATATTTTGAGAAGAGACCTATGGAGTGAATTAACAGACTTTGCTGAGCGGAGAACGGGACCATGGCTTATTTGTGAGGATTGGAATGTTGTTACTTCTTTATATGAGAGCTCAGGCTCTGTTTCGACCTTACTTCCTATGTCTGACTTTAATGAAGCTATATCAGATTGTTGTCTGTTGGAAGTTTCTTTCTTGAGGAGTCTATTTACGTGGTGCCGCAGCTTGCCCTGTCCTTTGGTGAGGGGGTTGGACCGGGTTCTAATAAACAGTGATTGGAATGGCATCTTCTATTCTTCACGGGTGGAACATCTTTCGCGGGCTGAGTTAGATCATAGCCCGCTCTTGTTAACTTTGCAACTTAATGGCACATATTGATGAAGAACTGTGACAGCTTTAATTGTGCCAGATCTTTCTCTAATTCTCGAACTAGTTTCTAGGGAATATAATCAACGCAACGCTAAGAAAGCCCAATTATCGATGGAGGCTGAAACACCACAACAAGAGAAACTAATCTTGCCAATACATTAACTCAAACAATGAATGAATTCTTAAAAGAAGTTCAGACACGAGAAGCTAAGGAATAACCTTACCAAAATATTAATATATCTAACGTAATTAATATGTAGGCCGAACCATCTCTTAAATAGAGAGTTTTCGGTTCCTAACAACAAGAGAAAGAAGAGTCCTTGAAGAAGTAGGACTCTTGGAAAACAACTTGCTATCAAGTAAACTACCTAAACAAGATAATGGACAACATGTCCTATTCTCTTGTTTCTAGGCGGCATTATTAACTAAGTATGGCTGAAAATAACTACTCTTGTGAAGAGTCATAGTAGACGTGGGACTCTTATCAACTAGATAACCAACTATTCAACCATTATGGACAACATGTCCTTTATTATAGCAACTACTTGCTATACAAGCCTAGATACTCTAAATAATGTAAATAACAAAGCTGAAAAGTAAATAAAGACTAGAATAGACTTTAATGTACAAAAGACAAAAATGCCCTTTAAATTCGTCCCAATTCTAGACAGATTGTTGGATCAGGTTGCGCGACGATTTCGGCCTCCAAGATGGCAGAATCTGATCTTGTGGTCTTCATAATAGTTGTAGATCTGTCTCTTAAATTTAATATGAAACTGGAATTAGGTCCATTGGATGCAGAGATCGAAGGTTATGATCATTATACCAAATTGTCGTAAAGCTGCCCATCAACTTGTAAGATTACTAAAATGCCCTTCTTAGCCTATCTGCTTGATAGGGCCTAATTGTACACTTGTGAACTTAAGAGGTTAACTCGTACAACATTCCTAGATGTAACTTAGCATCATTTTTATACTTTAGAATTCGGGTCAATGATGTAGTTAGTTGAATCACGTTCCGTGTTCTAGGTCGCCTCATTGGTCTATGCATGTAATACTTTGGATTGAGCAGCCCCGAGGTTGGTACCGTATCACGTATTCAGGAAGTGCCTTTCGCTATTAGAATATGTGGGCTAAGGTTTAGGGCTTTAAAGAACTGGTGAAATCTTCCTAGGAGGAACCGATAGAGGGGCATGATATGGCATTCCTTATGATGAAACTGAAGAGATTAAAGAGACCTTTGCGGTAATGCAGTAAACAGTAGTTCGGAAGCCTAGTAGAGGCTATTGTTGAAGCTGAGGCGAACCTACGGGCTGCTGAAGCTGAGTTTGATGTTCAAGATACTTTGGAAGTACGAAATTGGCTTGACTCAGCTAAGGAGAGGTATTATTTTCTTTTAAAGAGTGAAGCAATTTTTTGGCGGCAAAAATCCCGGCTGAAATGGGTTAACGAGAGAGATGCCAACACAAAATACTCTCATAGATATTGTTCAAACCGCCATAAGAAAATCATGATTGCTTGAATACAAGATGTTCACGGAAATTGTCTTACGGACGAGGAGCATATTGGTAAAGCCGTTGTGGATTTCTTTGAAGCCTTGTTCACGGAACAAACAGCCCTGACGCCTCTGGAGTAATTTCTCCACCTTTTTCCCCTGCATTGATTCGGCTACAAATATGGAACTAGACCGGCTGCCTAGTGTGGATGAAGTAAGAGGTGCGGTCTTCGTCTTGGGTAAAGATAGCGCTGCGGGACCTGATGGTTATAACGGAGGTTTCTTTGAATCTTGTTGGGACATGGTACAAAGTGATGTATGCAGGTTGTGTGAGCTTTCTGGGCGGGTATTCCTATCCCAAAATCTATGGCAAGTTCACTTCTTGTTCTTATACCAAAAGGAACAGCACTGAGCACTTTGGTGACTTTCGTCCTATCTCGCTTTGTACTTTTGCTAACAAAATAATCTCAAAGGTCATGGCCATGAGATTAGACGATTTACTGACCCTTATTTTTGCTTGTAATCAAACGTGAAAGAATTACTGTAACTAACACATTTAACACATTGCTGGAGATGGAATATTTTTTTAATGAAATGCCAACGGAAATGGAAATGAGTCTCTTTAAATCGTTATAATGGAGATGGGTTTCATTAATTTTCATCAAATGAAAATGGAATTGGGTTTCATGAAAATTGAAATGAGAGGTGTTGGGTGGCGGTGTTCGCCGGAGAGAGAGAGGAGGTGAAGGGTGGTAGTTGAGCGGGTCTCCGACGACTTTTTTGGGAAGAAGAAGAAAAAAAGCACAAAAACGAAAACGCCCCTCACGTGGCCGGCACCTATAAAATGTTCATCGCAAAAATCGCAAAAAACTTTGTTTACAGCCAGAATCTAAAATGTCTAAATAGTTGGTGGTCATTTGGTGCATATTAATTCTTACATGACAACATACGTGATCATGGTTCAGTTTTGTGCGATTTTACACATTTTTCAACCCAAACCAATATTTTCGATTTGAGAATTTTGAAACAAATCCAAACCATTCAAAACTTCAAACTATTACATTTAGTTTACATCGGTTTGGATTGGATTGGTTCGGGTTCATGAGGTAAAAAATATTTTTATTGTAATAATATTCACAAATAATATAATACATGTCAAATAAAATAAATATAAATAAATCCTTATAATAAATTAATAAAATTCAACCTAAATTTGTAAGATTTGATGAATTTGGATACTTATATAGTGATTTTTATTCTTACATAATTCGTAACTAAACTTACATTTTATTTGTTGATAAAAACTGAGATGAAAACTATAATATTATAATTTAATGTGATAAATTTTATTTTTAAAATAGTAAGTTCAATTTTTCGCCAAATTTACCATTATTATAAAATAAATTACTATTTATGTTATGAAATTTACCATTATTACATGTAAATTTACTATTTTATATAATATAAATATTCCCGATAAAAATGGTAATTTTCAAATTAAAAATTGTAAGATTATAAAATAAAATAGTAATATTAAAAATTTACCAGTTATTTATAAAAATTAACCAAATATTGTTTTAATTTTAACATTAAAAACACCCAAATTAATAAGAATACAAAAATCTGGTCAACAAATTTGTACTGACCGTCTTGATTGGTAACCAGTCAACTAATTGGGATGACCTGGCAAGCTGTCATTCATGTATGTCATTATCTTAATTTTTTTTAAAAAAAACCTAAGAACTTGCCATTGCATGTAATTTTTTCCACATGTCACACATCTATTGGTCTACCACTAATCTATAGTTGCCAATAATATAACCTTTCGGCCCCACAACACATCTCAATTTGATATTAAGATAAAAAATCTCGTACTAGACTCAATCCAACAAGACAACAAATTAAAACTTTCCATACTGATTAATTGTATCATATACAACATAATTATAGGATGAGGAGAATGACAGTTCAGTGATAATGTGAATAAATATAGACCACAAAACCATCATGTACACTTCCATATTAATTTTCCCCTATCCCTCATACCCAATCAGCCTTTAAATCACAAAACAGTTAAGAGAAAAGAAAAAAGAAGAGGAAAAAAGATAAATACAAAATCGCGATGGAAACTAGTACCAAGAAACATTTTGTTCTTGTTCATGGGATATGCCATGGAGCTTGGTGCTGGTACAAAGTTGTTTTTCTGCTAAAAATGTCTGGTCATAAAGTCAAAACCAAGGTTGTTAAACTCGCGATTCTATGTAGACTCGGTGGAGGGATGAAAAATCGTAAACTCGTGAATCGTAAAATCGTACCGAAAATTTAAAATATATATTTTTATATATAAATAACAATAATTAATTTATAAATCATATCATATGGTCTAACACTATGCGAAAATTCATAAAACATACTTTCACAAGTTTTTTCAAAAGATAATAACGCAACATTTGAGGATGAAAGAGATATTGAAGAGGAAATCGCAGCTGCTTAAGGCCTTTAATTTAAATCTATTTAAATTAAATAATATCAGGAAACGAATTCAAGCAATTGGTTGTCATTTAAGATGAAGAGGGAGAAAGATGAAGAAATGTAAACTTTAGCCACATATAAGAAATTAAGAACTTTCTTTTTGATGAATCGAATATAAGCATGTCGAATATAAGCACTTTTGTCTAACAAAGAATTTCCTAAAAATGATTGGAAAATAAAGAAACAAAATTGTTATAAATTTATAATCATAAGCTCCACTAACCAATATAGAACAAGATTACTAAAACAAAAACAAGAAAATGGAGAAGACAATAGTATACACTAAAATACAGAAGAAAAAGGGGACAACAAAGGAATAAACAAACCATGTTCTCAGGGTCAGGAGCAATCTTGCCCACACACAAATACACAGCAGGAAGTACATCCTCCAGAGACAGGACCAGCAAACTGTGTAACAAGAAATGGAGCAATGCTTTTGAGCATTCTTTTGGTAGAATCGGTAGACTCGTACGATTCTACGATTCTACGATACGAGTCTACGATTCTACTCCGTTTCTACCAGATTACGATTCTACTACCGATTCAACACGTTTTGACTCCGTAGAATCGTAAAATCGTACGATTGTACGTGTTGACTCGCGATTTTAACAACAATGGTCACAACTTTAGACCTTGGTGCATGTGGAATTAATCCTAAGACGATCGAAGAGATTTCATCGTTTTCAGATTATTTACAGCCGTTGGAGTTCATGGATTCCCTACCTGAAGAAGAAAGTGTTGTTCTTGTTGGTCATAGTTTTGGTGGCTTTTGCACTTCTCTTTCCACTCAGAACTTTCCTCAGAAAGTCTCAGTTGAAGTCTTCATCACTGCTTGTATGCCTAAATTCAATGACCTCCTAGCAAATCTCCTTCTTGAGGTGATTAATTTACCATTCTGTACACATCCCCTTCTCCCCCACCCCATTCGGATCTTCTGTAATAGCCTCTGTAACAATCTAATAATGAAAATGTTTATATCTATAACATAACCATTGTACACTCCTAATAGAGAATTAATTAGGAGAATACAGAGGATCCGAAGTGCCTCACACCCCGCCACACACATACATTTATTGCTTCATCGTTGATGAGGGTTCGAATCCCTCGGTGGCCTTTAACTGTCGTGAGATTTTCCCGATGTTGTGGGTTCCGTGTAAAGAGTTCTATGTGTCAGACTCTTACTCATTTAGTTTTTACACTACGTGCTAACTGTGAAATTAAACCCAAATTAATCTTCGCGTTGGCAGTGGAGACCGGATACCCAAAGAGGTAACCAAAAATAAAATATTCAAATATTTCCAATTCTAATGGAAGTTCAGGATTATGTGACAGTTCTTTAATAGGAGCTCGGAAGAATCATTCATGGATTGCAAATTTACCTTTAATGGGAGTTTGCCAAAATCCTTTACAGTTGGATCGGATTACCTAGCATCCAAAATGTATGATCAGTGTCAACTAGAGGTAATATGTCCATAATTCAACACACAATTGTCGATATAATATTTAGCCAAAAAAAAAGTGATTCTAGTTTAACAGATCTTGTAAAGCTTGCTCAATTGAATGTTGTAGCAAGGCTCATTCCCTAGTTATTCTAACTTTATTAGTCCAGTCAAATACCATGACACTAACAATAAAAAATATTTACTCTTCATAAATTGAATGGATATATTCAGTGGCAGATTTAAAGGGAGCAGGGCATGGCGGCTGCCCCTACCTAAATTTTTTTAAAATGACTGGGTTTCTATAGAAAAAATTTCATTTTTCAAAGAAATTCATAAAAAAATTACATCTAGCCCGCCACAATATTTTTTTAATTACTACTAGAAAATTCACCACATTGCTCAAGTTCTGGATCCTCCTATGCTATACTAATTTGTTTAATGGCGTTGAATTGGCATACAGGACATTGAACTAGCCAAAATGCTGGTGAGGCCAAATGGATTTTTCATTGAGGAAATGAGCAAAGAATCTTTGCTGACTGAGGAAAAATATGGTTCCGTCAAAAGAGTTTATGTGTTGTGTGAAAATGGCCCAGTTATGGAAGAAGAATTTCAGAGGTTTGTTATTAATTATAGCCCTCCTGAAGAAGTCAAAACAATTGGAGGAGCAGCAGGTCATATGGTGATGCTATCCAAAGCTGGTGAAGTTTGTCAATGTTTACAAGAAATTGTCAAAAAATATTAATCCTCTGTCCATAAATAATGTTACTTTTGTAATTCTTTTAATAATAAATATTAATTTCTAGAATCAACAACGTATTATTAGATTTTCATTTTACCTTTTACTTTGGTTACTGCGAGGTTGTAAGCGGTACACATTCTAGAGATATAAAGTTATGCTCTTTTGGGGGTTACCTTTTAGGTTAATTGCGACCAGTTTGCAACAGTATTACGACGACCACATTCAAAGAGACGCTTTGATAAACCTTGTCAGTAAAAAAGGCATCTTGGAAAGGACCATTTGTTTTAGTTCCCCGCCTTGTGACTATTGTGCAATTTTAAAATAATTTAAATGAAAAATATATGTGGTCGCAACTTGCGATCGTTTAGTGACCACATTCAAAGGGAGGCTTCGATAACCCCTGTCAATCAAAAAGTCGCCTCGGAAAGGACGTTTTGTTTTCAATTCCCGCAAAAAACAATTGCGACCACATTGCAACCAAATCGCCGTCGCAAAACTAGGTATGTATTAACTACTGCGTTCATCTTCTTCCTCGCACTAACTCTCCTTTCATCTTCTTCCTCCCTAAATTCCCTCACCCAAATTCCGCACAATGAATGTGATCAATCTAGTTTAGATGATAACAAACCATTTAAAAGGTCTTATGTTTGTGTGAGATTGTGTTTTGATGATATGATCTTTACCTCACACGTACATTGATGAAAATGGTAAGAAAGCTTCCATGCTCCTAGCTCAAATATGCAATCCTACCACATTGAAGATGTTATAGCAAGAATGATTACTTTGAAGGATTCTTGAGAAGAAGCTACACAATAGCAATACTTCTTTGTACAAGCTTGAAGTGGATTCTACAAGTCTTGGAAGTGATTGTTATTCATAGAAGCAGATTTACTCAATCCCAATTGTAATTAATCCATGAAGTAGGCTCTTAACAAAGGAAGTGATGAAGTCCAAGGTTCTACATCTTAGAAGATTACAAAGGACTTCATCACATGAAGAGGTGGATAAAGGTCTCTAGCCAAGCTTAAAGAAGATTATATCTTGAAGACCTAAGAGGATTAGTCATGTCCTACATAGGTATATTTCTTGTGACTAATCTTATTTGAGAATAGTAGCTCATAGCATATAAAGCTCTTGCATGATTTCAAAACCACCATCCATACTTTGATTTTATCTTTGAAAGGGTTTTTGAAAACATATGTTTGTGTGGGTTTATGCTTAAGATCTTAAACATGTTTTAAAAGACTTTGATAAACACTTAGGCATGAGTTTGAGACCATTAGAAACATTACCAAGTGGAAAATACACTTTTAGCCTTCACTTTAGTCGACCGGGTCCTAGACTTCAGAAGACATGATGAAGGTCAGTCAACCGACATATGTTGTCCGGTCGACCAAACTGTCTTTTAAAATTAGTCAATTTTGAATGTTCCAAGACTCTAACGACTATATTGTGCAGAATACCATTCTTTAGGTCGGTCAACCGAACCTGTTCTCTAGACGACCGAATCATCCTTTGCGGTCGACCACAATGTGTCTAGTAGAATATCTATGCTGATTCGAAAGCACCCCGGACGACCTACCTGCTAGTTTGGCCGACTGGAGTGTCCCATCACATACAAAAATATAGATGTTGTAACTTTGTTTGCTTGTCTTTTTTGGCCTCTATATAAAGCTTTTAAGGCTGATTTTTCATAGCAACCAACATAAGAGGACCTTTGTTTTATACACTTTAAACAAGCAATCAAACACTTTCAAGAGCTTAATTCTTCATCTTGACCAAAATACACCATTTTGAGTAAGAGCTTCATATACGTACTCTTTTATTCTCAATTTTAATTAGAGCTATATTTTGTATTATCCAATCAATAGAGGGATTTGTTGTATTGAGCTTAAATTGTAAAAACCTCATTTGTTGAGGCTAACATATCTCTTTGTGAGAATATCTCTTAGTGAGCTTGACTCTTTGTGAGGTTGTTCTCTTTGTGAGACTATGTCTTTGTAAGATTAGCTCTTTGAGATCTTAGCTCTTTGTGAGTTGGAAAAGCTCTTTGTGATTTGTCCACTTATGTAAAAGAGCTTTTCTAAATATAGTTTTTGAGATCTTAGCTCTTTGCGAGTTAGATTTGTGGGCAGATGTGATGCTTGGGAAAGGTTGTTAGTTTATGTGGTTATTGCATGGATTTCTTACAAGTAGGGAGAGAGAAAGGAAAATTATGGAAAAAGAAGAGAAGTTAAGAAAATTGGAAAATCTTAGAGTTCATAGCAAAACAACCATTTGAAGAAGTAAACGAAACCTGATTAACCTATTATTGTTTCTAAAGTTAAATGACTTATAGAAATACAATATGAACAGTGGAGATTGGATTCTAACGGTTCAATTAAGAGTAATTGCCCTCAGAAGTTCTCTGCGAATATGAAATTCTGGTTTTCTGTTCTTCATTTGAAGTGTCGATTAAGCGTACAAGGTATGTATATTTCTTCTTGTTCTTCAGTCCTAAAATGCATGAACTGATCTTTTATACAGTTATGGAATTGTATGAAATGTTTCTCATGTTTTACTTCATCAAAATTGGATGAAGTAACGAAGTATATTTGCATCTTCTTGCTTGATTATTCTTGATTCTTTGTACGTCTGTTGTTGTATACTTGTTGTATGCATTTCCATGAAGTCGTCATTAACATTTTCTCAATCTAGAACTCTTGTCTGTTGATGGCCCTATTCTAGGATATATCCCAAACTCTATAAGTTATGAAGTGCTCGGGAGCACTGTTTTGTCCCGATGTAGTGGCCCGGACCTTAGCGGGAGTAAAACGTTAGGGCTGTCAACAGTAGTTGTGGAGTTCATAAGGATGAACGATGATATAACATGGGTATATCCTTAAACAACCCTTTAAGCCTTCACCAAAGTATGTTACGTGTGGGCCTCCTAAACGGCTATAAAGTTCAGGATCTTAATAGTTGGTTTAGTGTTATTGCCAGATAATTGAGCTCGATTGTGAAATACATGTTTCATGTTTAGCGCTACTTACTATGTCAGATTTATGTATGTCAGAATTTTAAGTTATGAGACGTTTAAGGTGTTCGTAGCACAATTTCTGATGTATAAGTGGCTGATATGGAAATGTATTGTTATGAAATGTTAAGGTTATGTATTATTTATGTTTCTATATGTATATGTTAGTTAAAAATCAGTATTTTGGGAAGGGATATTTGAAAGTGCAAAAATTGACATTTCCTTCACATTTTAATCTTGAAAATTGGCTGTTCTGAATCCTGGACGAGCTCTCCAGTCGACCGGACTCAACCATCATCGTCCTGGCCAAACTATTGGGCCTATTCCGACGACCCCTCAACCTATTTGGGTCGACCGGAAGATATTCCAGATCGTCCGAACCTAGTCCGGATGACCTTCGGTCGACCGGAATGACTTGTATATCGTCCGGACTTTTGCACAAACATTCTGCCTTGATCTCGGACGACCCTTCACTCGACCGAGCTCTATTTTACCTCGTCAGAAGTCTTATTTTGACAATTTTACAAATCTGATTTCTGTAATGTTCAAGTTATATTTATTCTGAACTGTTATGTTATATTTTCAAGTACTTATAAGGCTTTTATATGTAAACAAGTTTAACCAACCCATCTCAATAATTTCATCTAAACCCTTTTCGGATGATTTGTTTTCTCTTATATATCCCGACATTATTCCTCTTTTCTCCATCAACAACATTTAATACAACTTCTTAGCATATTGAGTATGAAATATAGGGGTTACCTTTGAAGTTGTTAATCGGGAGGATTCTCTTCGAAAACTCGGAGTGATTACCCGTTTTCTTGCCTTTTCCCTTTCCTATATCACGATGTTTTTCTTTCAATGTCTTAAAGATAGGCTCATTAGAATCTCGAATGGAAAAGGCTTTTTCAAGAGGTCTTTTGGGATTTCTTGTGGGGTTTCTCTTGATTAAAAGTTTTGATGCAGGATTTAAGTTTTTGTTTGTCTTCATAATTGTATGAATTGAGGATTTGTGAAAGGAATTTGTGTTTGGGTAAGTGTGGGCTTTGAAATTAAGGGAGGAATATTGAGGGTTTTGAAGTTTGTGAGAGAGAGTATAAGGAATTTGAAATTGTGAGCTGAAAGGCACTTTAAAATTTGAAAGACTGGGGTGCCTGGCGATCATCCGGACCTCGTCCAAGGTAAATTAAATTTCCTTTTGTCTTGATCTTGGTCGTTTGAGGTGCCTTGAATTTGGCTAAGTCATTTTGACAATTTCTTTGGTCGACCAGGGACTTGTGTGGTCGACCGAAATTCCCATGTTTCCTGCAATACAATGCAGTTTTGGTACCCATATTTTTTTGGGTCCTTGGGGGTTAGTTATTGGATTTAGCATTAAGCATAGTGGAATGTGATGTTCTAGCATCAAAAGAAGTAGAGTGTGCATACTTGTGTGTGTTTGTGCTCTAAGAAAGAATTATCACGTGACACACATTGGGCAACAAGCACATTACCATTGATATCTCTAGCACATGTACACTTATCAAAATAAGCACTTAAAACATCAAATTGGTGCTTTAAGATATCATACTACATAGGGTTAGATTCAACAATACGCACCTTGTCAGGTAATTCATGGTTCTCAAGAGATAAAGCGCCAAGCGATGAAATAATATTCTCTTGTTCATTTTTTAACTACTTGTAAGGAAAAATTCGTAATCCCCAAAATGCAGCGGAAATAAAAGCGCGGGATTACGTTCCTTAGAGAATCTATTCACGAGAAAGAACCAAAACCTAGTGTTCAGAATTTATACCTTTCTGTCGATCTAATCGACGATGCCCCAGATTATGCTACTAGGAATCACCAACAGTAGCCAACTGACTATTGTCTCTACTTGTATCTACACACAAACCTTGTGCTTGTTACTCCGTGTTTCAGATGCCAGTCTAATAACTACGAAGGTGGAAAACACTTTTCCTGGAATCCACAAAGTGTAGGCTACTTAGGAAAATCGAAAATCTAAGAACTGGAAAAATCATATTTTTCTTGTCTCTTGAAGTGTTCATGGGAATGTGTAAAATCAAGAAGCAAAATCAGTATTTTTCTTTCTTTTGGTTCGACTAGAGTAGAGAGAAAAGAGAGAGATTTTCAAGACTTGTAAAAGCTAGAATGAAAACTATTTTCATCTAGTATGGGGTAAGTGGAATTACCCACTCTCTCCTTATTTCTCTCCAACTCCACACACTCCCTCACACATGTAGATGTGCCGGTTTTGACCAAGTCCAACTGGTCTGATCGACCGCATAAATGGTTCTCGGCCGACCGGAGTGACCAAAAGTTTAGTCGACTCGAGACAGCTCTCGGTCGACCGGGTCTTTTGCCCAATCCTATTGAGCACCTATATCAAATGTAATCTCCAACAAATCAATCAAGTTGATTATAGTGTACAACCCTTTAGGTATTTGCTATGTTGGCCGTGCCAACAATTGTCAACAGTAATGAGAGGTATCTAAAAACACATCATTACTCCCAATTCACAAATAGTCCCGGTGATTCAAGTAACCACAAATATGATCTTTTTGCACTAATCCCTTTGTCCTCTATATCTAGATTGAACACAAGTTACAGAGTATGTCGAACTTGTACTGTCCAATCAGTAAGTTTCTTGATTCCCGAGTAAACTAATCAAATGACATTAATATCTCATATTAATTCACTTGTTCATGTCCATGAATTAGTCTCACTCAATCAAGGTGCCCAATATATCACACATGTTGTATAGAAGGGACAAATCCTCTATCTATCACACCTCATCCTGACATGGTTCATAAATATACCCAACAAATGCCTTTATAGCCCATCTAGTTACAGACGACGTTTGACACCATCAAAGCATACCATTAGCCAAGTAGGAAATCTTGTGGGATCTCAAGTCGAAGGATTTAGGTGCAAACAAAATCATTATAAGAACATTGTTGACATTTATAGAACAATCCATGAAATATTCTTATAAGCGGGTCAGTCCAGTATCAAATACCCATGTGTTTGACTTAATATCTCCATATTTAATCACAACACATACTAGTCTCCACACATTATTGTTGTCCTTAAATTCCACAATAATGATTGACTAGGGACATTTTAGAATAGTTAAATGTAACGTTTACATAACTATCTAAGGACGTTATTATATGTTTTAATACAAAAAGCATTGCTGGATTCAAAACAATAATAATGGAATTCATGCCTTAATATTTCATCACATTAAAAGAAATACAACAATCTTCCACTTACACTAAAGATAACAACCTTGCCTTTTAGTGTATACTGTACATAAGAACTATCTCTAAGACCAGTTCTCTTGGTATCTAATACCCATGCTACAAGTATGGCGATCATGATGCTGATGTGTCAATGGATTCGTTAGTGGGTCGTCGATTTTATCGTCCGTGTGAACCTTGCAAATCTTGACATCTCCTCTATCAATGATCTCACGGATCAAGTGATATCGCCGCAGTATATGATTGGACTTTTGGTGAGATCGTGGTTCCTTTAATTGAGATATGGCTCCATTGTTGTCACAATAGAGATAATTCGCATTCGTAATGCTACGTACCACACTAAGTTCAGTGATGAACTTCCGGATCCAAACAGCTTCCTTAGCAGCATCTGATGCAGCTATATACTAGGCTTCGATTGAAGAATCCGCAACGGTCATTTGCTTTGAACTCCTACAGCTTACAGCACCGCCGTTTAGAACAAAGGCCCTTTTTGGACTCTTCCATGATAAACCGATTTAGAGCTTTGTCTATATAAGTACTCTAACTTAGGCCAAGAAGTCTACGTGATCTATCTCTATAGATCTTGACTACTAAGATGAAGCTTGCTTCACCTAAGTTTTTCATAGAGAAACATTGCCCCAACCAAACCCTTACAGATTCCAAGGTTGGAATGTCATTCCCTATGAGTAGTATGCCATCTACATACAAAAACAGAAATACCACCGAGTCTCCACACAAGGTTCATCAACGTTCTTGATAAAACCGAACTCGCATCTACTAGACCTAAGCAAATCTTGTGTTTCTGGAACTGGCTCCACAACAGCTTGCGTAGCTTGTTCCAATTCCACCTGCTGGTCACTTGTGCCTGGAACTTCACCAAGTTCCCTTGCAATTTCACCAAGATCTGAAACTTCATTAAGTTCTACATGGCTCCAACTTGTTTTCCCGAAAAGAAATTGTTTCTCCAGAAAAACTCCTCTTTGAGCAACAAACACTTTGTTCTCATTAGGAATGTAGAAGTAGTATCATTTAGTTTCCTTAGGATACCCCACAAAAATGTACTTAACCGACTTTGGGCTGAGCTTGTTCAAAGCTGGATGTTTCACAAACGCCTCACAACCCAAAATCTTTAAGAAAGACATACTAGGACGTTTCCAAGTCCATATCTTATATAGTGTCGTTTCAACAGATTTAGATGGAACTCTGTTTAGTGTTAAAGATGTTGCTTCTAAAGCATGTCCCCATAAGGAGTTTGGCAGGCTCGCGTGACTCATCATTGATCGAACCATATCTAATAGAGTTCGATTTCTCCTTTCGGATACACCATTCCATTGAGGAGTGGCCGGAGGAGAAGGTTGTGAAACAATTCCACAACTCTTTAGATAGTCACGGAACTCTCGGCTTAAGTATTCTCCACCTACATCAGATCAAAGTATCTTAATACTTTTGCCAAGCTGATTTTCTACTTCATTCTTGTACTCTTTGAACTTTTCAAAGGCCTCAGACTTGTGTTTCATAAGAAACATGTATCCAAAAACGATTGAAATCGTCAGCAAAAGTGATGAAATATAGATAACCACATCTTGCATGGATATTGAAGAGACCACATACATCACTATGTATTAGTTCCAACAACTCCTTTGCTCGTTCTTCAGATCTAATAAAAGGAGAAGCAGTCAACTTAATTATTAAACAAGGTTTGCATGTATCATAAGGATTCAAAATCAAATGATTCCAACAATCCATCTTTATGGCGCTATGAAATGCGGTTTTCTTTTATATGTCCTAAGCGACAGAGGTATGTAGGATTAGTCGTTTTAGTCTTTATCCTTTTTGTATTTATGTGATAAACATGTGACTCTATGTCTAGAAACTGTAAACCATTCACCAATGTCGCACTACAATAAAAAACATAATTTAACGATAATGACATTTGTTGGTTTTTAATATGAATATCAAAACCAATCTTGTCCAAACAAGAGATCGAAATAATATTCTTTGTTAAAGTAGGTACATAATGAAGGGATTTATGGGCAGGAACTCGTTCTAAACACCCATGAATCGTCCCCTGAAGGATCCGCTCATACCATGGGAATCGACAAACATACGAAAAAACTTACGATTTTCGGCTAATGGTTTCTGAATTCGGATGCTTTGTTGCGACCACCAAAAGCCTTCTCTTGCAGAATTGCTCTCTACCGGTATCTACGCGATGAAACGGGAAGTGGGTGCTAGCTCTTCGTTTTCTGAATTTCGGGAATCTAGAGATAACGGATGGCAGAAATCTTATTTCGGGTTTTAGCTTTTTGCGGCTATGAAAGTCTAACCCTAGAGTTTCGGCCAAAAGAGATTATATAGGCGTGAGAGTTTGTTCTGAAAAAAAAACTCTTACGTAATCCCAACCTCTTCTGGTAGTGGGAGCTTTTATCGCATAATAACTCCAACGTAATCCCAGCGAAAGCCAAATATAAAAAATGTCCATCCTTAATCTCTGATTCGAATAATAACATTTTATTATTCTCAGAAAAATAAACGTCAGATACAATGAACCTATACACATTCTAGATTCATTGAATCTGGACATGAAGCCCGTTAACTTGTCTATGCGTGTGACCCTGTAGGTTCATATCACAATGGCAATGAAAACACAGTTAGTAGTATGTGTTCATAAATCACAAGTGGTCCCTAGCAAGATATTGTGACTACCCAGGTTTTATCGCATAATAACTCCCATGAAGTAAGTCGAATTGGCTTTCTCCTTTTTTTCTCTTCGAATTAGAGCTTGCAGTTCCGTTTCCAATGACCTGGTTCATTGCAATAGAAGCAAACCCTTCATTTGGTGCCTTGGCCTTGGGTTTGGGCTTGGCTTGTTGTTGCCTTTGCCCTTCTTGGCCATGGGCTTTCCCTTTTATTTGTTCTGATTGAAATTCCCCTTTTGAACCATTAAGACATCAGGGGTCTTCTTAATGTTCAGTTCAATCTTCTTGAGCATCCCGGGTATCTCATGTATGGACTTCTCCATGGGATTCATGTTGAAGTTCATGAAAAATTGGTCATACTCAGGTGGGAGTGAGCCCAATATCATATATGTGGCCATGTCATGACCTACGGGAGCCCCAAGTTTCTCAAGTTGGTCAAGATAGCCCTTCATATTAAGAACATGTGCACTCACAGATGTGCCAGAGGCCATCTTGAAACTGTTCAACGCCTTAGTGGTGAGGAACCTTTCTTGACGGGCTTGCTCTTGAAATATTTCCTTGAGCTGGCCCATCATCTGGAAAGCCTCAACCTCTTCAAACTATTTTTGAAGCTTAGAGCTCATTGTGGCTAACATGAGACAAGTCACATAGTTAGAATCATCACAATGCTTCTTCTAAGCATCTTTTTCATCTCTAGGGGCGTTGTTTGGAGGCTGTTAAAGAATATCAATGTCGAGAACATATAGCTTTCTTTCCTTCTTAAGGAAAATCCTTAAGTTGCGGGCCCAATCAAGGAATTTGGAGCCACTAAGTTTTTCCTTTTCAAGAACAAATCGCAATGAATTGTGTGAAATGTTGGTTGCCATTATGTACGTTAAAAAATATTTGCAAAGTCATTAATTAGTTTTTGAGCAAAAAACTTTCCACAATTTCAACACTTGATAAATAGTGGAGAAAACCATTTTATGATAGTTATGAGTAAGCTTTGGCTTATCACCCATAATTAAAGTAAAATCAATCCCAATGGAATGACATCTGCATGTCCCGGCTATTTCCCATGTTATGCCCTAGGCTCAAAACTATTTTGATAGCCTATTTAAGTCGAACCATGTTTAAACTTAGGGAAATCACTATTTTCCCATCTCTTTTTTCCTAAATAACCACTTATCTGTTGCTTTAGCAAGCAGACAAAATGATGATCCAAGCTTAAAAAATGCTTAGGATATGGTAAGCATTTTAAGACTTAATTATAACATTTTTTTTTTTAATTTGACGAATATGTTGTTAGGCCCCATAAGACAAGAATATAAGCATCACATGCAAGATATAAAACGTATATGTAAACGTTAGATATCATGGACTAATCCTATGATGACTCCCACGAGTCTTGTGGGTGCCAATGGTCAATCTAAGTCAATACCCATCTCATGGATAGTGTCTTCAATACAGCGTCCTCCAGTCTTGTTACATAATTGCATGGGCATACACAACCTTCAAGATAAAGCAATAAAACTAATCTAAGAAAGCAATTACAATTTTACAAAATTGAAAAATGGCTCGCAGACTGTATTATAAAATTACAACCCAATGAATGTAGAGCAGGAGGGGGTATAGTAGGCCATGATAAAACTCACATAAAGCATAATAAATAAAGTAACGAGTACAAATACGAAGTCTTAGGGCTGCCCCCGAGACGGGGTCCTAGGGGCAGCGCCCCCGACGAGGTCTGAGGGGCAGGTTTATACGATATACGCCTAACATATACAATCAAATTAACGGGTTTATACGATATAATCCATACACATAGACAGTTTATGCGATATTAATCAGGTTAACGACAGGAAGCATATAATTGCAGTTTATGCATAATTAATCGAAATAAAGACATATCGCATACAATATCAGTTTATGTCATATTAATCGAATTAAAACATATCTAATCATGCGAATAGACATATAAATCAGATTAACATATTTCACACATATATCAGAATCAAAGAAACAATCTTTTATGTTTCACACATACAAATACCAAATCGAAATTGATACGTGTTATGATGTGACTAACATTATCGAATTCGAATGGTATGAGCAAGGCTCTGATACCACTGATGGATTCATGGGCAGAAACTCATTCTAAACACCCCACGAATCGTCCCCTGAAGGATCCCCTCATATCGTGGGAATCGAAAAACATACGAAAATACTTATGATTTTCGGTTAATGGTTTCTGAATTTGGATGCTTTGTTGTGACCACCAGTAGCATTCCCTTGCGGAATTTCTCTCTACCGGTATCCACACAACGAAACGGGCAGCGTGTGCTAGCTATTCGTTTTCTGAATTTAGGGAATCTAGAGAGAAGGGATGGCAGAAATCTTATTTCGGGTTTTAGCTTTTTGCGGCTATGAAAGTCTAACCCTAGGGTTTCGGCCAAAAGAGATTATATAGGCGTGAGAGTTTGTTCCAAAAACCAACTCCCACGTAATCCCAACCTCTTCTGGTAGTGGGAGTTTTTATCGCATAATAACTCCAACGTAATCCCAGCGAAAGTCAAATACCAAAAATGCCATCCTTAATATCTGATTCGAATAATAACATTTTATTATTCTCAGAAAAATAAATGTCAGTTATAATGAACCTAGACACATTCTAGATTCATTGAATCTGGACATAAAGCCCGTTAACTCGTCTATACGTGTGTCCCTGTAGGTTCATATCACAATGGAAATGAAAACACACTTAGTAATATGTGTTCATAAATCACAAGCGGTCCCTAGCAGGACATTGTGACTACTCAGAGTTAATGAACGTACGGTGGAACCTAATATCAATCCACTATTTAATCCATTTGTCTCGCGGTATCCAAATTAAGCATATGGCATGGTAGTTGTCACCCTTATAAAGCTTGATTTTATTTGTGCTCGATCTCCAGATAGTCTGCTTCAACAAATAGTATTTAATAACCACTTTATTAAATGTATTTGAGCACGACATGCATTTAAACAGTCTTCCTTATCGAAGGGCACACAGATATCTCTATCTAATAAGAGTGGGACATATCCCTTACAATTTCTTTCACATTCAAGTCATGATAGGATACTACATCCGATAATCAGTCCTATTAATTACTCGATAAAAAGTAACGTTCGACTGAGTCAAAACGTAGCTCCATTCATGCTGGAAATGATGGAGACATAAGGTCTAAGGATCCAAAATAGTATCGAGGAAGTAATACTTATGACTAAAAGAACCATGAAGTATTACTTCTCTTTCGGATCACGTCGGATATAATATATCTCAATATATTGTATCTATGATATGATTTGTATCCATTACACATTATTAGTGAAACGTAATCATCAATCAAACATCATACTAGTTTTATTTCGTTGTATAGAACTTTACATAAAACTAGGGACAATCTAAATAGTAATTGCGTAAGCTAATGAGTTTTACTATCAAATCTCATATTTGATGTTCAAACGCAAAATTAACTATTCAAATGACATGCTCAAAATATATAAAACGTACAACATATGCTAATGGTCCTAGGGCACTACTAACACACAAAGACAACTGTCTAAATCTAGAACAATTCCAGAAGGCAAACTATGACTATATGTTTGTATAGTTAATGTAGCAACTCTTGCTCCATTGCCAACGCATAGGTCCGCGTCGCCTTTTGTCAGCTCTCTACTCCTTTGTAGTCCCTGCACATTAATGCAAATGTGAAAACCACATCCGGTATCTAATACCCATGAGGAAGTAGTAGTAGACAAGTTAATCTCAATAACATAAATACCTGAGCCAGAAGCAACGTTTGCTCCCTTTCCAAGCTTTTTACCGGCAAGATAACTGGGGCAGTTTCTCTTCCAATGTCCTTTCTGTCCACAATGGAAACAATTTCCATTCTTAGCCACAGCGCCCTTGAGCTTCAGTGCTTTCTCATAATGGTTAGTCTTGCCTTTAGGTTTGCCCGAAGGCTTGCCCTTAGGCTTACCAAAATCATTGCCCCTGTTGTTGATGACCATGTAATTGGCCTTGGACTTGCCTATTTCCTTCTCGGCAATCCTCAACAGGTTCAACAATTTTGGGAGAGGTTTGTCTAACTCATTCATGTTGTAGTTTAGTACAACCTAACTGAATGATTCAGGCAACGTTTGTAGAATCAAATCAATGGATAGCTCCTGGTCCAGAGGAAATCCCAGTCTTTCGAGGCTCTCTATAACACCCCACTCCGTAAGCATTTTCACATATACCCATTTTGAGCTAGTAATTTTTATACGAGAAGGGTATAATAGTCTTTTGATAATCTAAAAAAAAAAAAAAGGAGATGAGTAGCTTCCAAATTTTAGTGGTGACCAAGAATAAATCCTAATTACAAGAATACCATCAAATTCCTCTATATATAGAAGGCCTTAGTAGACTTTTGTTTTCAGTCTTACTTTTGTTTTCTTTTTTGCTTTTCATATTTCTCCAAAATAATTTTCCATTGCTTTTCATGGTAGTCTCTATTCCTATATAAAGGAGACACTCTTAACTCATTATCACTGCACTATGACCTTCTTTATTCTTTTATTGCTATTTTTATTACTCTTGATTACCTTTTAGTTTCGTTTATTTCTTTGGTCATGCTTTTGAAATAAAATAAACTACCCATATTTACTAAATTAGTAGTTCGTTCTTCTATAAAATGGAGAAGCTGTGGTTCAATCTCACTTCATTTGGCCATTTTGGCCGACATCACAGTAGCTTCTTTTGTATATATTCCTGGTCAAGAGTTTCAATTGGGCTCTAATGGGATCATGTAAATTCCATCTTTCTTGGGTATTAAGTGAAAATATAAGGTAAGCTTCCAAGTTAATCATAGATTTTAATGGTGAATCTATTGGCTTGTTGGAAGACTTGGCTTATTATTTAATTGTGGAGAATTATGTGATTTTAGGATTTGGATTATTTTGGTTCAGGTTGTTGGCATTTTTATCAGGTGAGTGGTCCTAACCCATTTGTAAAAGTATATATATGTAATGTGTGTGCATTTGTTTCATTGCACTCATGTTATGGATCCACTCATGACATGCATTGTGACACCATGAAATATCTTTCTGAATTTGGGGCATTTTTTTGAGATATTATTTTAATGCATTGAAAATAATAATTTTGATTAAATCTATACGGACTTGTCCGGTGAATATTGAAATGGCATGATAAGTGTGTAAGACACACCTAGATTCCTAACTTTGATACGTGTGCATTGAGACCCATATGAAATGTGATCTGCTGTTATTGTGATGCCTTTGTCAATTTCACCTCGACATTCCCGTACAATTGTTTTCGAATCCGGCCCCTTATTATACAAGTATAAATATGGTTTTCTCATTGTGCGAACTATTTTTCGGATATAAAGTACTTTGGAAGGAAAATGGTTTTAAAGACTCCGGCACCACTTGCACAGCCCTCACTGAGCTTCGGCTCATGTTTTCCAAATGTTTTCCCCCCTCCACAGGTATCTGAAGGTGGTGCGACATTGTGGTATCAGAGTGCGTAGCGGGAGCTTTGGATAAGCAATTTTTATTTATGGATTCTAGTCTTGTATCGTATTAGATTGCTTGTGATAAACTTGTGGATATTTTTACCTGTGATTTTGGGGGCTAATAGAATATTCGTTTAGAGCCTTGCTCTACCGAGAGGTAGAGCGGCGGGCGGCTCAGCTCGTCCCTCGTTCAGGCGGGGGACGGATCGGGGCGTTACACTCTCAATATAGCCTATCATCTTCAGAACGTGAGTTCCGATTGGTGTTCCCTCTGCCATTTTGCACTGAAAGAAAGACTTCGACACATAGAATCTCTCCTGGCGGGCTTGACCCTGAAAGAGTTGTCTTAGATGATTAATCATATCGAAAGCTCCTATTTCCTCATGTTGCTTCTGAAGCTCAGAGGTCACGATCACTAACATAAAACTAGACACGTCTAATGGGTCATCTAAGTGCTTACGATAAGCATTTCTTTCAGCGGCCGGAGCCCATGCGACTGGTGGATCAGGAATTTGTTCCTAGAGAACATACAACTTTTTCTCTTGCTTGAGAACGATTCTCAAGTTCTTATACCAGTCGAGAAAGTTTCCTCCCTCAAGTTTGTCCTTCTCAAGGACGAATCGCAACGATAGTGAGTTTGATGCAACGATTGCATTTGCCATTTTGTCTATAAAGAAGAATTTTCAAAGTTTTAGTTGTCCTATTTTAAAATCATTAAAATGACTTTATTTAATGATTCTCCCACTATTTTATTCAAATGAATAACCCTCAAGTATTCATTTAGAAAGTTCAAGACTTTCTAGTAGGACCAAGATCCATATATCATCAATCTCGAGGCAGCTCTCGAGAAATGGATTTTTATGTAAGCAACGTTTACCAATTATCACATCAATTATGTGACTTTTGGTTGGTTAAGTAGGTAACACATACCCTTAACCCTTTGCCTCCCGACCCAATACCGAGGCAGCTTTGGCTACAAAGCTCGGTATTGGCAATTCGGTTAAGTATGACCCATGATTGAGCCGTCGGATATCACTAACTTATCCTTCGCGCTTCACCAGGAAAAACAGGCGCTTATTCCACTCGGAACTTCACACTACTGTCGATCTTAGCCTTGACGAGGGCCAATTATGAAAGGCAATAAACATAATATTTTAAAATTTGAGGGCTTTAAAATTGTCTCACCAAATGGTGTATACTCTAATTATACGTTTGAAATATATGCATCACATGCTAAAATTACTTTAAACATGCATCAGGAATCTCATGCAAAATGCATAAAACAGTAAATAAATCGTGACATAGTAATAGCCCCTATTCAGATTTTCCGAGCTAACAAAAAATCCTAGGTCAATCTAAAGGTGTCTAACAATAAATATTATATATTGTCTTCCGCCTCCTTGTGGTTTCCTCCATCTGATGGATGCCTTACTTCATCACCTGTTACATATGTATAATAAATAGAATCCTATTCTAAAACTCTTACATAATTGAAAGAATTCTCGAGTTACATTCGAGATTAAAATTACAACAAGAGTGAATAGATAAGTAACGACACACATGCCGTATTATAATAAAAATCACTGGTCAAAGGCTATTACTATGCACCATGCTCGAAATAAACACATAATCATGCTAAGAGAACAAATATACACTGCCTGCCCCTTTCCAGTCGACCCAGGCCATAATCTCGGTCAACCGCGAGAAGCTAGTAACCAAAACAGTGTAAAAACACGAATTTTACAATTCGTTTAACTCTTAAACGACTTCCCAGATGCTGTAAAAGGTAAAAAAAATCCTATGACATGCATTATAAACTACTAAAACAGCAAGATAACACATAATCAAGATTATTGGGCTCTCGTGATAGGCTCTGATACCATTGAAGGAAAAAATTGTAATCCCCAAAATGTAGCGGAAATAAAAGCGCGGGATTACGTTCCTTGGAGGATCTATTCACACGAAAGAACCAAAACCTTGTGTTCAGAATCTATACCTTTCTGTCGATCTAATCGACGATGCCCGGATTATGCTACTAAGAATCACCAACAGCAGCCAACTACTCCTGTCTCTACAAGTATCCACACACCAACCTTGTGCTTGTTACTCCGTGTTTCAAATGTTAGTCTAATAATTACGAAGGTGGAAAACACTTTTCCCATAACCAACAAAGTATAGGCTACTTAGAAAAATCAAAAATCTAAGAACTAGAAAAATCATATTTTTCTTGTCTCTTGAAGTGTTCTTGGGAATGTGTAAAATCAAGAAGAAAAATCAGTATTTTTCTTTCTTTTGGTTCGGCTAGAGTAGAGAGAAAAGAGAGAGATTTTCAAGACTTGTAAAAAGCTAGAATGAAAACTATTTTCATCTAGTATGGGGTAAGTGGAATTACCCACTCTCCCCTTATTTCTCTCCAACTCCATACACTCCCTCACACATGTAGATGTGCCAGTTTTTACCAAGTCCAACTGGTCCGGTCGACCGCATATATGCTTATCGACCGACCGGTGTGACCAAAAGTTAGGTCGACCCGAAACAGCTCTCGATTGACCGGGTCTTTTGCTCATTCCAATTGAGCACCTACATCAAATGTAAACTCCAACATTAACAATGTAGATTCATTAGATAACAAACATTAACAAGGTAGATTCATTAGATAACAAACACATTTAAACATATATTTCCAACAAGTAAAGTTGGAGCCATCTAATAGAGGTGGTCTAGTTGGGGAATGGTTATCTATGGTAGAAGTATAAAAGCTATGGGACATGGATCCTCTTAGGTTGTAAGTCCAACAAAAAGGATATTAGGCTTTGATACCAATTGCAATACCCGATAGGGTTTGAACCTAAGAAGGGGTGAATTATGTTCTAATACTTTTTAACTTTTTTTAAACTTCTTTGCCTATGTGATCACCTTAACAACAAGTATGTTCAATAAGCATATAAGGTGAGTTAAATGTTGAGGCAACTTAGATGACTTATGTGTTTAAATGCAATACATATGATAACAAGACTATGAATATGATATTAGGAGTGCTAACTCAAGTATCTTATATGCAAAGCTTGTAAGAGAAAACACTAAGTCATTCAACCAAAGCCAAGTAGATAAGCCAAGCAATATATAAAGTAAGAAAGCATGTGTAAGTTTAACAACTAAGTCTTATACAAAAATGTTCATGTAATCATGTAAGCAAGATAGAGCGATTCATGAACTATAAAGTAAATGAGTAAGTGATAGAGAAAACTAACACATCGGTTTATAATGGTTCGATAACAAATATGTACATCAACTACCTTAGAACACACCTAAGGATTTGGGCAATATCCACTAAGGATTCCCTTGACAACAAATGCAAGATGGGATCAACCATTTACATTGCGATTACAAATAGGACTCCACTCAGAAAGAACGTTTTTCTAGTTAACAAAGAGACAATCTCACAAAGAGATACACTTTCCTCGCAAAGAGGACTTAACTCACAAAGAGCTTTCCTAACTCGCTAAGAGCCTCTTACACTTGAGACTTTACAATTTAAGCTCATTTTCAATAATCCCTCAACTGGATTGGATATACAAATTTAAGCTCTAATCACTTTTTAGAATAGAAGAGTGCATGTATGTTTATGATCAACTCAAAATGATGTATTTTGACAAAGATGTAGATTTAAAGCTTTTGAAAGTGTTTGATTGCTTGTTTATGAAGTGTATATCAAATTCCCTCTTATGGGCTTGGTTAGTTATGAAAACTCAGCTTTAGAAGCTTTATATAGGGCCAAAAATCACAAGCAAATCTATTTACAACGAATATATTTTTGCCTTGACAGGACATGTTTCGGTCGATCGGACCATATGATAGGTCGTTCGAAGTGCTTCCGAATCAGTTTAAACAAGGCATCTGGACACATCTCGGTCGACCGCATGATGTGGTCTGGTTGCCCGAAGCATGGCTCTGTTGATTAAATTAAAGCAAGGTCGTCCAAGATGAATATAGCCGTTGGAGCTTTGGAACATTAAAAATTTACTAAATACAAAACAACCTCGGTCGACCGGACAACACATGCCGGTCAACCAGACTTCATCCAGTCATCCGAGGCTAGGCTTAGGTCGACCGGACTTCAGTTCAAAAGAGGTTTTTTCCACTTAGTAACATTTCTAATTCTCAAAATCATCCATAAGTATTTTTGAAAGATATTAAAAACTTTTTTAAGATCTTAGACATTAACCAACACTTAACTAAGTTTTAAAAAACATTTTCAAAGATTGAATCAAAGTATAACATGTGTTTTTTAAAACATGCAAGAGTGAGGTTTATAACATACCTAAACCTAGTATTCTCAAAGGTAAGATTAGTCACAAGGATGTACCTATGAGCATAAGACTAATCTTCCAAGGTCTTCAAATCTTCAAGTTGATTTCTTCTTGGATCTTGGATCTTGAGACCTTTTTCAACCTCTTCTTTGAGTGGTGAAGTCCTATAGCAATATTGATGTTGTAGTGTATTGGACTTCATCACTTGTTGGTTAGGAGCATACCACTTGATTATTCTCTTTGGATTGAGTAGCTCTTAACTTGATATTTCTTCTTCGTGACTTTGCACATACTTCCAAGGCTTGAGAATTATCTTCAAGCTAGTGCCTTGGAGTCTTGTAATATGTAGCTTTTTTGGTGTGTATGATGATACCTTTGATGTACACAAGGACCTAACTTACCATTTTCATCAATTTCGGTGCGAGTGTAAATATCCTAACAATGAAACACATGCTCACACAAACATTAGAACTACTAATGGTTTGTTATAATCAAAACTACATTGATCACATTATCCCTTGGGGCTTACAACTCCTTTTACAGCTATTCCTCCATGCACTACATGTGGAAGGAGGCATGAATGTGTGTGTCGTTGGAGCACTGGGGAATGTTTCAAGTATAGAAATATTGGTCACGATATCAGTTAATGTCCAGAGTTAGCTTCGGGGAATGTACATAACTCTTCTACACCAAAGGTTGGAGATTCAAGGTCAATGCCAAATGCAAGTTTTCACACTCACTCAACAAGAGGCGGAAAATGCCTCAGATTGGTAACATGTACGCTTATGGTTAACTCGATGCCTGCATATGTTTTGTTTGATTGTGGTGCCACACACTATTTTGATTCACGTAGATTTGCTAAGACCCTAAGGACTTTCCCCACTTGTCATTTGAATGCATATAGAGTTAAAGTACGTAGTGGAAGGTATTACAATCGAACGTGGTCCATAAAGGGTGTCGAGTATAGATAGACTCAAGGGTATTGGTGTAGGGATTCATATGCAGAAACATGCCTTATAACCTATGAATCCTCCCCGAAGGGATTCGTTCATACCATAAGAACCGAATAACAACGAAAAGAAGCTTACAATTTTTTTTTCTTTTTTAGTCTGATTCAAAATCCACCACAACTTTTAGTGCACCACTAATGCTCTGGATGCTGAATGAAAGAAGCATGGTGATGTGCACATAAATCAAAATGGTTCTTGGGTTTGCCTTCTCTGATGCCTTTTGGCTTTGATTTGAGGGCATGATTCTGTAGCAAACGCGACGGCATAGGGGACCATTGTTACATGTGTATTATATGAGCAACCACTTTGCGCACTTGTTGCCAAAGGTTAGGTTAGTCTCCAATACATCTGTTTCAGTGGTATCCTGGGATCAGCCACTTTGTTTGACAAAGGCTAGGTCTGTATCCCGTCCATCCCCGCCCATACCCCCAATTATTGGGGATTTAATGGGTTATGCTATTGTTGTTGTTGTTGTTGTTGTATTCAAAATCCACCACAACTTATCCCTTGCGGATTCGTTCTCTTCCGGTATCCACGCGACGACACGAGCAGCGAGTACTAGCTCTTGTATTATTTTGATAACCGGAGAATTATTTTGATAGTGATTAATTTTAGTGTGGCTGGAAAAAAACCTATCTTAGGTTTTGTCCAAAAGATGTATATAAAGGCAGTGAGAGTTTGTCTCGAATACAACTCCCACGTAATGACAACTCCTTTTGGTAGTGGGAGTTTTTATAACATAATAATAACTCCCACCTAATCCCAACCAAAATCATTATCCCATCAGCTTTTTCTAATTCGAATAATAACGTTTTATTATTCCCAGAAAATAAAATGTCGGATACAATGAAATTAGACACTTTCTATATTCATTGAATCTGGACACAATGCTCGTTAATTGTATTTGTACTCGATCTCTAGGTAGACTGTTCCAACAAATATTGTTTACTAACCGCTTTATTAAATACATTTGAGCACGGCCAAGCATTTAAATAGTCTTCCTTACCGAGGGGCCCATGGAGTCAGAATATGCATATTCTCAATCAAGAGCTCTTGTTTGTTGATTGACCTATTCCAGGATATATCTTAAACTCTGATAAGTTATGAAGTGTTGGGGAGCACTGTTCTGTCCCTATATAGTGGCCCGGACCCTAGTGAGAAAAACGTTAAGGTTGTTAACAGTAGTTGTGAAATTCACAAGGATGAGCGATGGCATAATAGTGATATATCATTAAACAACCTTTTAAGCCTTCACCAAAGTATGTTATGTGTGGGCCTCTTGAACGACTGTAAATATAAAAGTTCCAAAATAGAAACATTCTAAATTAGGTAACCTTTGAAAATAGTAACTTTGGTATTCACAAATGATTTCTCAAAATGGTTTCTACAAAACATGTCATACTGTGATAGTGAAATTTAGAATTGAAAAAGGGGTAAGTGTCTTCAATAGCGATCAATTTTAAAAGTTCTGCAATATCTTGAGTTTTAGCTACACTTTTGTAATGTAATTTATATAAAAATACAAATTAGAACTATATATAGAAACAATATAAAATTCATAGATTTTAGATCTTTGTGCAAATACTAGTTTTACAAAACAATTATACATTTTTCAACTTGTTTACAGTGTTTTTCCAAATTGACCCATTTTAGTATATATACTACATCTTAGGTTTCAGTTGGAATTTTGTAAGGTTTTTTTTTACCTTTGTGTGAATATCAGTTTATCAAAAAACTACACCTTTCTTGTTAGAACTAGTTTCCATTAATATTCAGATATGGAAAAGGTTCCTCGGTTTGTTTTGATTATCATCGATGCATAAACCACCAATTATGGTAATTCTTAATAGTCGAATTTATTATCACTTTAATTATTAAACGATTCATGTAGTTCTATTCTGGTTCAACTACCTTCAGGCCTAGAGTGAGAACTGGGGCAAATTTGGTAAGGATTGGGGGATCGACATCGGCTCCAACTTCTTTTGCAACTACTCCTCTGTGCAATACATGTGGATGGAAGCATACAAGTGTTGGAAACATTTCCAATTGTAAAAGTTTAAAATTGGAAATATATGACCATATGAAAGTAACTCATGGTGAAGGAAACATGAGTGTTCATACTAGGTATGATTGTTCATGTATAAACACTATGAAGGGTTAAGATGAATGGTCATATCCACCAACTAGAGGTACTAGTCCATCTATAAAAGGACTATGGGTTCACAGATTTAAAAATATATAAAATATGAGAGATCAAGAAGGAAACACCAAAAGTAATCCTAACACACCAACCAAACATTCTAAGATTGAATTTGAGAGTGCACTCAAATTCAAGTTAGCCTTCTTTGTATCCTGAGTGAATTTGCATCACAACTTTGCTCCATAGGGGGCAAATATCACTTGAGAAAAGTGATTACACGCCTAGAAGTATTTCAGATTTATTTGTTCAAGTCAGTAGAAGAAGCTGAAGGATTCAAGATGAAGTAGAAGGAAGATTTTACCAACAATCTTAAGTGATATTTCATGGCAAAAGAAAACTAATGGATGCATGACATGAAACAATTGATAGATGACAATAGTAATTTCTATTTATTGATCTTGGCCGAAGTTGGCATTAATATGGCTTCAGAAGATTTATTGCAGTGGCATCAAAATGCGTCCAATGAAAGAAATTAGGTGCAAATTATATCTATGAGGCTGCAACAACATGATGGAGAAATGAGGCAGGCATGGAAATGCTCTGGGCGTATTTAGTTACTGCTAGTTGGTTAACTTGCGCTGGTTCTCTGATGTTCTGATCGCATTGATGGTGTTCGTCTTTCTATCTCCTAAGATGGTTATCCATCCAGAGGGGGTGATATGCTGGAAACTGGGGCTCGACAAATGGTCAAAATACTGGCATTGGCATGCTGTTTGGGTGATCCCATCTTTCTATGCGTGCAACATTTTAGGGATGCTATGGTTTGGAAAAGGTTTGAAGAAGTATTCATCAGAATGCATCAATAAGCAAATGAGATAAAGAAATCCAGTAAGAAACTTCTTGTTCAGTTCTTTATAAATTCCATGATTCTTATTTATTGAGTATACATGTTCTTTACATAACATGGTAGATAAATATAGTTTTTAAGTATGCATGTCTATAGTAATATTTTGATAGAATGCATGTTAATCAAATTGGCTTAATTTGACATATGATATATGAATATGTATTGCATTCTATGACATGTTTAAGGAACAAGATATTTTATTGTTTAGTAAATTGTTGTTCACGCCATATCTAGTATATCTTTTGCATTGAAAAGATGATATAGACAAATTTGGAGGATGCATGTTTACTTAAAATTAATACGTTAGTATTAAATATGGTTTGCATTCTATGTTGTTATATGTCTTTGATGGCTCTTGTAAATTCTGTTTTGATAATCATTTAAAAGATGATGTTTTAAGGAAACTTAGAATTTGCAAATGTGAAAGTTGCAATCGTGAAGCTCTTAGTCACATGATTATTGTTAAATGTTTAGAGCGGAGAATGTTGTTATTGTGATAATTTCTAAAATGACAGTTTCTTACATACTGAATGTGATGGTATGGTAAAGTGAAAAATAGAGTTGACAAAAAGGGTTTAAACCATAGTGTCAAACTCTAGTCCTTAACACAAAGGTTGTAGAAAGAAACTGTAGTAGCATTCCAAGTGAATGGAACGGAACTACTCTCGTATGGGACATGATTATGAAAGTCCAACCTAAACTTTATAAAGTTTGGGGGGTTTAGGGCTATTGTAAAGTTTCTAGAAAGAAACTGGATAGTGTCCCAAATAAATGGAACATGATTTGTCCCAATGTGAGACATGAAATAAAAGAAAGGTCCAGCACAAAACGACTATGGTTATGTAAGGTTTTCAAACCTTAACAAGAAAAATTGGAAAAGAGGAATTGAATGTGTCATATATGAAATGCATAATATTAAAGCATATCGGTTATGGTTGTAGAATGAAAGATTCTATAATGGGGAAAATATTATTAAATATAGAGATATGATATTCAATATTCGATTTAACTCAATTCCTAAGCTTAAATATTGAAATGATGCTTTGGTTAAAAAGATGAACATATAGCAAGTATGAATAAAGAAGTGATAAGTTAGTAGTCTTAAAAGACTTAAGGACTTATATTCAAACTTCTTTATGTTTCTTATAAATACAAGAAAGTTTATAGCTATAGTTTCATAGCTATGGTTAAATTTGATTTGACAAGTGATCACTACTTATTTTGTAAGATGAAGTCAAAACTTGACGGATCCGTTGACTAAATGGTGTTACAAGGGCTCTTGTATTTTAATTGATTAATGGGATGGGGATCAAGCCCATATTCTAATCATGTATGATGCGTACTCAACTCAACGCTAAGTACAATGCTTAGTCTTGTATTCAACCAAATAGAGTGCACTTAAAAAACACAGCCATTCCCGCGATGAACAGTGTAACCCTCGCTGATTCAAGATTCTTGGCATGATTTTGAGTGTTTTCTCTTGTTTTTTGTTATGATTCTTGTTCTCCTTGAGGAATAGGTTCATTATATCCAGTTAGATTCACTTTTAATGGGATTAAATGAGCTCTATTATTTTGTGGATTTGCAACAATAGCTGCTAGCCCTCTTCGGATTTGGTGTTCTTCGGTTTGATTCGAGCACTAGGAATCCTTCTCTACTCGTAGCCGGTGAAGAATCAGCTTGTAACTTCGGTCTTTCTTCAGGTTTGATCAATTCTTCAATTTTTTGGGGTGTTCTTGAGGTTGAAGAAGAAGTACTTTATGCTACTGCTTTGAAAATCTTTTGTCTTGTCTTCTTTGTGGCTTCTTATGGCCACCATCCAACCAGCTGCTCTGCCTCCTGACTTGGCAGCCCCCAACCCCTGGAAAAATAAAAGTTTTGCGGATTTGCTCTCTAGGCCGGTAGCCGCTACTCTTCCAATTACGCCTTTGGATCTCTACAAAGGTGAACCCAATTTGATAATACCGGTGGATGAGCATGATCTCCTCATCTCTCCTTGGCATTTTGCTTTGGTTGGAAAATTCCAAAAATATGTACCGAATATGGAAGCTTTGCGAAAATCCTTTCACAAAGTAGGTTTTAAAGGAAGTTTTTGGATTGGCCGAATGGACCCGCGTCACGTTCTTATTAGATTTGATTTAGAAGAGGATTATTGTAGATTGTGGCGTCAAGGGGTATGGAATTTCTGTGGTTTACTCATGAGAGTTTTCAAATGGACTTACGATTTCAATGTTCATGAAGAACCATCGATTGTGCCGATTTGGATTGGATTTGAAGGTTTGCCGATTCACCTATACAATAAATCCAAATTATTCTCCTTAGCACAAGCAGTAGGACATCCTCTTGCTTTGGATGGACCCACCGCCGCTGTCTCCCGCCCAAGCATAGCTAAAGTATGTGTTGAGGTGGATCTTTTAGCGGATTTGCCTCAAAGGGTTTGCATCACGCATGCAAAAACGGGAAAAGGTTATTGGCAAGCCATCACTTATGACGATCTTCCTGATTATTGTCTTGGATGTATGAAGATTGGACATGATATGAGCAATTGTGGAAAAGCACATCCACCCGTGAAGGAAACTAAGAAAAAGGACAATAATGCACCACCACCGCTGCCCCAGGCAAACACTCTAAGTTCAGGCATACAAGTAACGTTTCCTGCAAGGCAAGAATGGATTATTGCGGGTAAGAAGGGCAAGGGAAAGGCTTCGGCAGCTGCCCTAACTCAGCCACGGGCTGCCATGAACAATGTTGTTGAAGGTACATCACTGGCCCCTATCACTATTACCTCGGAATGCGTCACTAATGATGGTATGAAAGTTTCGGAAGAGCTTTCAATTGTAGAGGTACATGCACCCGTTCCTATAGATCCTTTGCAAACTCCATCCATATCCAACCCCAATTGTAAAAGTGTTGATGACATTCGGGTAGGATCTTTAAGCCATGATCCTAATGGAAAGCATAGTAAGTCCGCAGATGGGGTTGTTGACATTCTTCCGGCCCAAGCAGCCCCTCTGCCGCCATTTTCGGCCCCATTTGTTGCTGCCTCAGCAGCTGCTGCTTCGGTAGCTGTTTTGAGTGTGGAGCTGACCCAAGAAGACCCCCAAACAGTCCCACTGTCCCCTGTCTTGGCAGCCCCACTGTTTTCCCCTGTTTCCACAAATTTGCCGCCAAATTCTACTCATTTACCGCCAGTTTCTGCCCCTTTTCGATGCTGCCTCGGCAGCTGCTGCTTCGGTAGCTATTTTGAGTGTGGAGTTGACCCAAGAAGACCCCCAAACAGTCCCACTATCCCCTGTTTTGGCAGCCCCACTGTTTTCCCCTGTTTCCACAAATTTGCCGCCAGATTTTACTCATTTATTGCCAGTTTCTGCCCCAATTGTTTCTGCCTCGGCAGCCGCTAATTCGGTTGCTGTCTTGAGTGTGGAGCTGACCCAAGAAGGCCACCAAACAGCCCCAATGTCCCCTGTTTTGGCAGCCCCACTGTTTTCCCCTGTTTCAACAACTTTGCCGTCACTTTCTACTCCTTTGACGCCAGTTTCTGCCCCATTTGCTGCTGCCTCGGTAGCTGCCTTGAGTATGAAGACAACGGCTGACGGGGAAACTTCTCATGTGCTTTTAGAAGACCCGGCCCTGCCGGATGACCAAGACCCGGCTCGGCTAGTTAGTACAATCACGGCCACGCCGGTTGAAACAGAAAAACAAATGGCTACCACTATTGCCGAGCGCACCTCCATTGATCAGGTCTCCCGTTGATCTTCATCGCTTTTGTCATAAGTAAGGAGGTACAAAATAATGATTCATCTCAATTGTCCTTGCGGCGATCCCATAGACTTGCTCAAATGGGATCGTCCCCTGATTCGAATTAGCTTTTGCTACTTTTACTTTTGTCTTTTTTGTGTGGTTTTTTATGAATGCCATTATCTGGAATGTTCGGGGAATAGCGAATGCTAGCACTATTTCTAATATCAAGCAATTTAAAAGAGAACATCGTTTGGCTCTTATTGTTATATTAGAACCTATGATAGGCCTGGCGGATCTACCTACTTATACTCGGCGGATTGGTTTTGATTTTAGTTATGGTAACTGCTGTAGTAAAATCTGGATTATGTGGGATGCTTCGGTGGATTTGTTGATTTTGGGGGACATGGAGCAAATGATTAATTGTCAAATTAACTCTTTTTCTGGTTCACCAATTTGTTGCTCGTTTGTTTATGCAAAGTGCTCTCATGTGGAGCGCAGAGTTTTATGGAACGACTTAAGATCCTTTCACTCTCAATATGATCATCCGTGGCTTGTTGGGGGTGACTTTAATGTTGTATTGAGAGTATCTGAGAGTCAAGGATCCATTCCAGCTTTGTTACCTATGAATGAATTTGGTGATATGGTGCAAGATTGTGAGTTATTGGAGATTCCTTACTCGGGGAGTCCTTTCACTTGGTACAGAGGGGGAGTTCGTCCGCTTCTCAGGCGCTTGGATCGCGTTTTTGTTAACACATCTTGGAACTCTCTTTTTCAACACTCTAGTGCTCTACATTTGCCTCGCACTGTTTCAGATCACTGTCCCATCTATCTTGACATTCGATTGACTATTGCCAGGGGTGGTTCTGCTTTTCGCTTTCAAGATATGTGGGTTAGACACGATTCCTTTCTTGATATTGTTAAAACTTCTTGGGCTACTGAGGTCAACAACTCAGGGATGTACATTTTGCAAACTAAGTTAAAGAATTTAAAGATTGCTTTGAGCAATTGGAACCGCCAGACTTTTGGGAACATTCATTCTAATATCCAGATCTCAAATAGGGAGGTGGCCAGACTCGAATCCTTACATGATGCGGACCCTAACCCGCAATTGCAAGTGGATCTTAAAAGAGCGAGAGATGACCATGCTCGTAATCTTGAATGTGAGGAAATTTTCTGGAGGCAGAAATCTAGGCAACGATGGCTAAAAGATGGTGATGGTAACACAAAATTTTTCCATTCTTATTGCAGGAACCGTCAAAGTAAACTTCAGATTACTAAAATTCTCTCACCTGATGGTACTCTGGCTGCCACACCTGAAGACATTGGCTCGGCTGGAGCAATTTTTTACCAACAACTTTTTTCTTTTGATCAAACTCCTCATCGAGACTCTCAGATACTCGATTTATTACCTCGGTTGGTTAATGATGAAATTAACACTTCTCTTGATTGCTTGCCCACAGGTATGGAAATTCGAGATTCTGTTTTTGGGTTAAGTCCTACTAGTGCGGCAGGTCCAGACGGTTTTACAGGAAGATTTTTCCAGGCTTGTTGGGATGTCATCAAACATGATGTTATTCAGGCAGTGCGGGATTTCTGGGCTGGTCTCCCCCTCCCTCGTGCTATGTCCAGCTCCTTTTTGGTTCTTATTCCAAAAATTGACAATCCAAGCTCTTTTGGGGATTTTCGGCCTATATCCTTGTGCACTTTCTCTAGTAAGATTATCTCTAAAGTGTTGGCAAATAGATTGGCGAATTTTTTACCTTCTATTATTAGTGGTAATCAATCAGGTTTTGTGAAAGGGCGGGCTATTACTGACAATGTACTTTTGGCTATGGAGATGACCAACTCGATCTCCAAAAGGGTTCGGGGTGGTAATATGATTATTAAACTTGATATGATGAAGGCCTTTGACAGAGTTTCGCATGATTTCCTTCTTGATGTTTTGGCTCGTTTTGGTTTTAGTGCTCATTTTCTTCACTTGATTCGCAATCTCATCAATAATAACTGGTTTTCTGTTCTCATTAATGGCTCTCCTTTTGGCTTTTTCCGTTCAGGGAGGGGCGTGAAACAAGGAGACCCACTCTCCCCTTTGCTCTTCATATTAACCGCAGATGCTTTCTCTCGCGGCTTGGATCAGATTTTTAGATCTGGAACTGTGGGTTCTTATGTGGTGCCTCGTTCTAATATTCTTGTTTCTCACTTGGCTTATGCAGATGATGTGATTATTTTTATGAATGGAGGCAAGAGAGGTCTTCAGGCACTTCTACACTACATCAGACAATACGAGGCTTGCTCGGGTCAACGAGTCAATGACAATAAATCTTCATTTTATGTCTCGGCAAGGGCTTCTCCCAGGCAAATTCAAATGATTATTCGGGTCACCGGTTTTTCTCACGGCTCTTTTCCCCTCACCTATTTGGGCTGCTCTATTTTCCCGGGGCGAGTAAAGATCACTTATTTCTCGGGCATGGTTGACCATCTGGCCTCTCGTGTGGCGGGTTGGCAGGGTAAGTTGCTTGGCATAGCGGGCCGTCTCACCTTGATCCGGTTTGTGCTAACTTCTATGACTTTACATATCTTAGCAGCTTCTAGACCACCAAAACAGGTACTTGGCGATATTGAGAGGCTCTTCGCCAATTTTCTATGGGGCAAGACAGAGTTTGGGGAGCGGCGACACTGGATGTCTTGGGATCGCATATGCCGAGATACCGATCAAAATGGTTTGGGTCTCTTCTCTCTAAATTCTTTTCAAATTGCTTTCTCATATAAACTTTGGTGGCGTTTCAGGACGACAGACTCCCTTTGGAGATCTTTTTTGCAAGATAGGTACTGTTCTAATAATCAACACCCATCCTTGGTTCAACACACCTCTTTTGATTCACCGGTATGGAGGAGAATGCTGGAGGCTAGAGTCTCTGCGGAGCAGCACATTGGCGTCTTGATCCGGAATGGCAATTCTTCTTTTTGGCATGATGATATCACGCTTCAAGGCTGCCTGAGAGAGAGCATTGGTCTGCCTGGGGACTCATCACATACTTATGAGCACATAGCTGAGGAAGGGTGGACTTTGGAGACTAGGCGGCTCCTCACTTTTAATCAAACTCGAATTCTGCCTCAACCATTGTTGCATCCGGCCCGTGATGAGCATGTTTGGAAGTTAGAATCTAATGGGCGTTTCACGATCACCTCTGTTTTGAAACTCATACAACCCCATGGAATTCTCCAATGCTCTCGACGTTATATTTGGAATAAGGTAATGCCTCTTTTCCTGCGTTTATTTATGTGGCGTCTTCTCAACAATTTTTTAGCTCTAGATGAGGTGCGAAGGAAATGGGGCGTTTCTCTTGCCTCACAATGCCAATGTGGACGGGGGTGAGGAGAGTTTTGACCACATCTTCTTAGAATGTACTTTAGCCCAAGTACTATGGAGGCGAACACTGGCGTCGGTCGGCATATCTCTTGATCGCACAAGGTTTGCTTCTTATCTGGATTTGATTAAATTTGTTTGGTGGAAAGGGAGGGGGAAATGGCATGATATTTATACTATTGTTATAGCTAGTGTTTGTTGGCTTTTATGGCGTAGTAGATGTCGTTTTGTTTTTGATGGGGCACATTCTAATGGCCGTAGTTTGCTTAAAGAGATGGATTATTTTATTATACCCATCTTACAAAATTCGGGTCTTTTACATTTATTACACACACACATGCCATCTGCGGCTATTTTTTTCGCCCTCGAGTGCAGCCTCATGGCGATCGGGTGGATCGAGTAGTGGCGATGGTCTTATTTTGAACATAGATGGTGCATCTCGTGGTAATCCCGGAAATTGCAGGGAGCAGGGGGGGTGTTTTAAGGCGGTCTAATGGCGATTTTATTGGGGCCTATGCTACCTTTTTGGGTCAATGTCTTACCAATTCCATCGCTGAAAATAGAAGCTCGATTTATGGCATTCGGTTTGTTATTGGTCTGGGGTTTCCACAGTTTTCTATTCAGACGGACTCGAAATTTCTGAGTGAATCTATCAAAGTTCGGAGAGTCAATGCTTGGCGTTTGGATGGACTTTTTCAACAACTTTTGAAGCTTCTTGGCTCGAATTCGGTTCATCATATATATCGAGAAGCTAACAAAGTGGCAGATAGCTTGGCTAATATTGCTTGTGATGAGCAAAGATCTTCTACTTATGTGACTTTTCATTTGCTCCCTGCCCCAATTCGTGGTCTGTGTCATCTTGATCATGCTGGCACACCTTATTTGAGGCGCACAACATAGTTTTTCTTTTAGTTCTCTTGCTTGTTTTGCTTTTCCTTTATTTTCTTGTCATTGTATTTATCTTATATCCATTGGATCGGGGACGTCCCCAATTATCCATGGATGTAATCGCTTTGCATACTACTTCATTTAGGCAGCATTGTATCACCTGATTCATATATAAATGAATCAGTTTCCAGCATTGCACTCTTCTGTTGTATGTAGTGGATTTGTTTCCACCTACTTAGAGGTTTCGGCTTCAGTCCCCCTCTATGTACTTTTAACGGCCTTTTCCTGGCACTATCAATAAACGGGTAGGGGTCCACGCCAAACCCCCCACCATAACAGGTGGCTTTCCTAAAAATAAAAAAATAAATAAAAAATAAAATAAAATGAGTTCAAACTAATCAATATGTAATGGTAAGCACCAAACTGTATAACCATCCATGAGAGAAAGGTGCTTGAAAATCCCTACATACATAAAATAAGGTTGAGCTTGCGCTCTTAATAGATCTATAGACATTTTTGTCGGAGCACAAATTGCGGAGGTGTTCTTGATAGGTCTACCTATGTAAATGTGAAGTGGTGCCGCTTCAAGGAGCTGAAGGGCTTAGCTCTGATACATTTACAAGAGATACAGGACACACGGCCATTTATGTGTCATTTAAAGAATGTTTGTACTAGAAAATTAATTGTGTGATTATTTGTACTACTTATCAAATTGGATGAATGGTTCAAGGCTTTATCCACCATTTCACTTCAGATTTGTAGTTATAAATTTTCGCTAAGTGTTGGTTCAAATCTCGACATACCAGCATCTATGCAATTTGTTCTGATTGATTGTGTTTGGAACAACTAAAAGTATCAATTGGAAATGGCGGGGGATTGTTGGAAACATTTCCAATTGTAAAGGTGTGAAATTGAAAAGATATGACCATATGAAAGTAACTCATGGTGAAGGAATATGAATGTTCATACTAGGTATGATTGTTCATGTATAGACACCATGAAGTGTTAAGATGAATGGTCATATCCACCAACTAGAGGTACTAGTCTATCTATAAAAGGACTAGGGGTTCAAAGATTTGAAAATATATAAAATATGAGAGATCAAGAATGAAACACCAAAAGTAATCCTAACACACCAACCAAACATTCTAAGATTGAATTTGAGAGTGCACTCAAATTCAAGTTAGCCTTCTTTGTATCCTGAGTGAATTTGCATCACAACTTTGCTGCAAATATCACTTAAGGAAAGTGATTACACGCTTAGAAGTATTTCAGATTATTTCAGGTTTATTTGTTCAAGTCAGTAGAAGAAGCTGAAGGATTCAAGATGAAGTAGAAGGAAGATTTTACCAACAACAAGTGTGTCGATGGAACACTGTGGCGTGTTTCAAATGTGGAAAGCTGGGACACAAAATCAGTCAATGTCAGGAGTGGGCTTCGGGTAATGCATAGAACTCTTATGCACCAAAGGTTGGGGATTCGAGGCAGAGGCCAAATGTAAGGTTTTCGCACTCACTCAACAAGAGGCAGTGAATGGATATCACTTTAATTCTCCTCCTTAGTTTTAAAAAATTAAGTATATTTTTTTACTGAACATAAATTTCTTTTCAGGTCTAGCTAGGCTTCTAAGAAATTAATTGATTTGCAAATCCACTCTATGAGAAAAATAAACAATTTAACTCTATAAACAGAATAAATCACATGTGCAACTTAGTATTATAACAGAGAAGTATAGGAATGGGGACCAAAATGGGCAGATGCCATTTTCCTGTGCATTGCACAAGATATGCTACCGATCAACAAGCCATTGTTTTGAACACAATCGGGATCAAGCACCGGTGGAGGTGTAGAGAAACATATTTGAGGCAGCTCTAGCAAGAGTAAATTGAATAAGAGCTGAAGATGCTTTTTTGAGGGCTTACGACTGAGACATTTTGAGTTCTTCCTTCTTGTATCACCATTGAGGCACTGCTTTTCTTAAATTCTTGCTCTATCCATTCTTCTTTATCTTCAAAGTGAGGTTGTCTCTGGGTAGAAGCCAACGTTAATAACCTCCTCTAATAGAGGTCGGATAACTACTAGAGGGCAAAATTGTGAGGTGAAATGAAAAACGTCTTCCTACATTCAGGTTGTCGATATTGTCTTCTTCATCATCATTAATCAACAAAAAACGAAACATTACATATAATGATGGAGCTACAATGGACGTATTTGACACCAAATAGTAGTCTGAGGAATGAGGAAGGAATAGAGAGCGGAACGTATATAATTAAGAGCTGCCAATTGGCACCACAGGGGTTTTGCATGTCCAAGAGGATGCAGGCAAACTCTAGGCTCAAGTCGGTTGCCTCCTTTGCTTCCTCTTTCCAATGATGCAATTACTTCTACGTCTTCTGTTTCTGTTACTCTTGATGCCAGTGAATGGACAATTGACGAAAGCCACTATATTATTTATTCCCTTTATTTTAAACTCTCACTCTATCCTTTCTTCTTTATCTTCAGAGTGAGGCCCTGTCTCTTGGTTAAAGCCAATGTTAATCTGCTCTTCCAATGACATATCATCAACAGACAACGAATCCTATTCTGATTGAATTTCAGATTCTAATATCTATTCTACTTTAAAATCACAATCAGTAAAGTCAGATAACTACTAGAGGGCACGCTCGTGGGACGAAAAGACAATCTTCTTCATTCATTCATATTGTCGACGTTTTCTTCTTCATCTTCATTAATCAACGATAAAGAACTCATACGTATAATGATTGAGCTACACTGGACATCTTTGCAAAGTTGAAACCCCCAGAAGAAACAAAATATATTTCATCAAATGAACTTTATATTGCTCCACCTGAACAATTTTTATGGAAACATCTCCTAATTTGAGTAACAATTCATCTCGGGTATCACAAGAGCAAAGATTGGGTGTGTTTCCTTTCAGAATGAATCATCGCACCCTTTCCATTGCACTCTATAAATGAAATGTGCAATATTTTACAAGTATCAATGATTATCATTGACTACACCATGCTAATCAAGCCTCCAAAGAAGAGGATATTCTCTCTTATTAAGAATATTCACTATGACCCTTTCTTATTCACCCCACACGAGTGTTGCACATGATACATGATACATACTTTTTAATATTTCTTTTAATCAAATGACTATATTTTTCCCTTCCCTTGCTCTGCCACTTCACTCTCCCTAAACCCTAATCCAAAGTAGGGTTTAAAATGGTGGTGGAGCGTGGTGGTAAGAAATCAAAGGTTTATGTTGAACAAGATGAAGAAGAATCCTATCACATTGATGGCCAACTTGTGATAGAATAGAAGTATGATGAAATAAGAAGCCTATTTATATTAGAAGAAGTGAGGTTATTAAATCTATCCCTGATTTCTGCTTGACAGCAGTCTTAAGTCCTCCAGCAATTGGTGACCTATTAAACGAGGAAGATCAAAAGAAAAGATCTTCAAGTACTTAGATTCTCTTGATGTGGACGATTTTAAGGATCTAAAATCGGGTTACTCAATAACATTTAACTTCAAGCCAAACCCTTATTTTGAAGATACAAAGTTGATGAAGACCTGTACTTTCTTAGATGAAGGAACAACAAAGATAACTGGTACAGCTATCCAGTGGAAGGAAGGCTCAAGAAATTCAACAATATCTGAGACTTTAAATTCTAGACAATTAACTTATTCCCTTAAATTCCCAAAAAAAAATATTTCTCTTATTATGAGTATATTTGTTTACACATATTGCACGTAGGTTTTACGTGTGCTTGAAATGGTTTCCTTTTTTAAAAGGGAACCCACGTTTCTCGGCTCACTTTGCATTAAAGATAGACACATTTTACAAGCCAATCGTTCTCGCTTTGACTTACAATCAGTTCACACATAAAATGTAAACTTTTAATGTAAAATATTTCATTCTCGCTTTCCTCTTCTTTCATTCTGTCTTATAATGCTTTTAACTCCTTGCAAAATAAAGAGAATAATATTCGAATGTCAACTCAACAAACATTTTTTTCACTGTTGCAACCTGTTCAAATGAAAGTAAGCCAATGTCGTTACTTTTAGCTCTTGGCTTCTTACCCTAATCTTTATATACTTCATAAGTTTAAACCTTATTTAGATAGTCAGTTATAGTTTTGACTTCAAAATTTCAAACCGTTTTTTACTTTCAGTGTGATTCTTAGTGTGAATTTAATCCGTAAAAAGGAATATGAAAAGCTTGCAAAATTAATAATTGTACGTAGTAACAGATGATTCTTGTTTTGAACAAATTCCATGGTTTCCAAGTGGCACTTTTTTTATAAAGTTATTTTTCCATTCTTCGTGCTTTTCACAGCAAATTTTGGTCTTGGCGATGTATTGTCCCGTGTCGAGAACAAACACTAAGCTCTTTAGATGTATGAAAGTCAAAGAGTAAATCCCTAAATAGGTGCTACATTTTCAAGAATGTAGAACTCCTCTTCACTTCTCTCTACTTTGCTTTCTAATCTCTTATTGATCTCGGAAGTAGTTTCTCGCGATATTAATTGGGAAACCTAAAATTTTTGTCATGAAAAGACAGGATACTTTCTATGGTTATAGCGGTTGTGGTCGAACGAGCAGCCTGTAAACTATTTTTGTATATGTATACACTAGGCTAATGTAGGGTGAATTGTTTAGGTATAGGTTACGAAAATTTGACCAAGATAAGAGTTCATATGATGCATTGCAGACAACTTTGACACAAATGATGGAGGTCGGGGGAAGCCTTATGATGTAAGAGTATCTCATAGAATGTGACTAGAGCATACTTTTGATTGTAAATTATAATTGAAATACAAAACGATATGAAGTTGTGTCATGAAATTAAAAATTTCTTTGACTTTCAGTGCGAGTCAAAAAACTTATATTCATCATGCACGCGACGCACATGTGCTTGAAAGGTAGCCATTATTATTTGAAAACGATGATATTTAATGGTTTAATTTGCATATCCTAGATACATAAAACAAATTATCGAGGCAATTCTCAATAGTCAAAGATAGACTCCTTTAACATGCAAAACTTTCTCGGTTGACTGTTAACAGATCTTGTTAATGCATAAAAGGTAAAATTCTAATTCTTAATTGCAACTCTCTTTAACTATTTCATCTATCACACTATTTAACTATTTATACAACAAAAATAATAATATAACCTATTATGTCATACTCATGACTTTTTTACCTTAGCGATTGCATGAAATTATTTTAATCATAGATTTCAACGGTTCAATTAAGAGTAATTGCTTTTAGAAGTTGCCTCTGCGAATCTAAAATTATGGTTTCTGTTCTTCTTTTGAAGTTTTTATTAAGTGTACAAGATAAGAATCTTTCGTTCTTATTCTTCAGTCCTAAAATGCATGGACTGGTCTTTTCTAAAGTTATGGAATAGTATGAAAGATTTCTCATTGTTACTACATCAAAATTGGATGAAGAACCGGAGAATACTTGCATATGATGCTTGATTGTACTTGATTTTCTCTATGTATGTTTTTGTATACTTATTGTATGCATTTCCATGGATTCAGAATATGCATATTCTCAATCTAGGGCTCTTTTCTGAACCTATCCCAGAATATATCCCGAATCCTAATATGTTTTGAAGTAACAATGATCTCTTTTTGTCCCTTATAATGACCCGGACCCTAGCTGCAATAAAACGTTAGGGCTGTTAACAGAAGTTGTGGAGTTCACGAGGATGAACGGTGAGATAACATGGGTATATCCTTAAACAGCCTCATTGTGCCTTATCCAAAATATGATACATAAGAAAATTGCAAGATCTCAACAGCCGAAGAAAGAAATAAATTGAGGTAATTGGTGTGTGCACCGGAAAATTGATGCCAATTTGAAAGAATTTTCTTTCGAAAGATTGATAGGTCTTATCTAGGTATGATTGTTCATGTAAAGACACCATGAAGGGTTAAGGTAAGTACCTTTCGATGTACTGCATATCCAGTATCCAGAATGGCCTGACCATGACATTCCTGGGGACACTCTTGTTGTTTGTGAAATCTCGAAAATAATTTATGAAGTACCACCTAGTATGGGACCAATTGTTGTCCAATGCAATGCCGATATCGGTAGAACTGGAACATATTGCACAATCCATAACACCATCCAAAGGATCTTGATTAGAGATATGCCTTATTTGGACCTTGTTACTACCATTTACATCTTTAGGTCACAGAGAATAGGAATGGTTCAAACATTGGAGTAATACCTCTATTGCTATGATGCCATTGTCGATGAGTTGGAAGATATAATTTTAGTTCAGAACGGTCAAATGAGCTCTTGAATCGTTAGACCTGTCTTCAAACTAATTTGGTGAAGAGATTCCAACATAGCTTACATCTCAAACATGTCTAGCAGTTCTTAATCTTTCAGAAAATCACCTGGTCGGAAGCATACAACAAGGTAGGCAGTTTTCAACATTTAAGAATTAGTCATACACAAGAAACTTAGGATTATGTGGATTTCAGTTGTCAAAACGTTGTGAAGATGATGATCGATTAAAAATATCAGCGCCCGTGCAGCAGGCTTACTGTGCACCAGGTTAACTAGATTTGAATTTCAAAATTGACTTAAAATTCAAACAAAACACTATTCGCCCTTATTGGCATAAGAGGAATTAATACCTAATTTGGTCATAAACGTATTTACGTTTAGCCAATTTCATCATTTTAAACAAATTAGATCAAAAGGACATTTCCCATGCTGTAAAAGAAAGTCATTATGGTACTTGGACAACACTCTGGATTTCATCTTACTAGAGGCAAGAAGGTATTGGAAATTAGGTAATCTATCGAGTGGAATGAGAGCATTTCACTCCTCTACTTACTCGACACTTTGGGATTTGCCAATTCTACCAATGTTCTTCCTATCTGTATCGGAGACAATAAGACTGATGAAGACGCCTTTAAGGTACTGAAAATCCGAGGTATGGGTTATCCCATAATCATTTCTTCGACTCAAAGAGAAACTTTTGCTTCGTCCTCTCTACGTGGTCCATCAGAAGTGCTTTCGTTCTTGATGCGCCTTGATATATGGTGCGAGAAGACACATTCTCAGAGAATGTTTTAGATATTCCAGTTGGAGAGTTCGATTGATTCTATATATAGTCATTCCTATGTTTAATCCTTAGAGATTATAGTTATACACATACGGAACAGAGAAATGCATAGTGAGAAGTTATTTGTTTTGTGTTTTACTCGCTAAAGATGGTCTCACAACAGGTGACTCTTTCATGTAAAAAAATTATATGAGTTGAAACCGGTTTGGGATTTTGATCTGTTCTATGTGTTAAGTTTTCCTTCTTAGTTTCCCAATATTTTGTTCGATCGTTTTATTTTTTTTTTAACTCTGACGAGAATTGAAATTTAGAAAGTACTAATATATAATCAAAATGTTCACCCTTTTATGTGGTAAATAAAAAGTTATTGTTATATTGCAAGCACATATATTGCACATGCATTGCACGTATATTGTACATGCAATACATGTATGTATATTGCACATGTTGTATTAAATGCAATGAATGAGCTTTCTGTAGTCGCTTAACGACGTAAGCAAATTGCAAGATCTCAACAACCGAATTATGAAATAAATTTAGGTAATTGGTGTGTGCACGGGAAAACTGATGCCAATTTGAAGAATTTTCTTTCGAAAGATTGGAAGGTCTTATCTATGTATGATTGTTCATGTAAAGACACCATGAAGGGGTAAGGTAAGTACCTTTGGATGTACTGCATATCCAATATCCAGAATGTCCTGACCATGGAGTTCCTAGGGACACTCTTGTTGTTCGTGAAATCTTGAAAATAATATATGATGTACCACCTAGTCTGGGACCAATTGTTGTCCATTGCAGTGCAGGTATCGGTAGAACTGGAACATATTGTAAAATCCATAACATCATCCAAAGGATCCTGATTGGAGATATGTCTTCTTTGGACCTTGTTAATACCATTTCCATCTTTAAGTCAAAGAGAATAGGAATAATTCAAACATTGGAGCAATAACTCTGTTGCTATGATTCCCTTGTCGATGAGTTGGAAGATATAATTTCATATCAGAACGGTCAAAGGAGCTCTTGAATCGTTAGACTTATCCTCAAACCAATTGGTAAAGAGATTCCTACATAGCTTACATATCAGACATATCTAGCAGTTCTTAATCTTTCAGAAAATCACTTGGTCGGAAAGCATACCACAAGGAAGGCAGTTTTCAACATTTAAGAATGAGTCATACATAGGAAACTTAGGATTATGTGGATTTCAGATGTCAAAACTTAGTGAATATGATTATCGATTAAAAGAATCAGCGCCCATGCAGCAGGCTTACGGTGCACCAGGTTAGCCAATTTGAATTTCAAAATTGACTAAAAATTCAAATTAAACACTACTCGCCCCCTATTGGCATAAGAGAAATTAATAGCCAATTTGGTCAACAACGTATTTGCGTTTAGCCACTTTTATCATTTTAAACAAATGAGATCAAAAGGACATTTCTCATGCGATAAAAGAAAGTCATTATGGTACTTGGACAACACTCTGGCTTTCATCTTACTAGAGGAAAGAAGGTATTGTAAATTAGGCCATCCATCGAGTGGAATGAGGGCAATATGCACTCCTCTACTTACTCGACACTTTGGGATTTGCCAATTCTACCAATGTTCTTCCTATCTGTATCGGAGACGATAAGACTGCTGAAGTCTCCTTTAAGGTATTGAAAATCCAAGGTATGGGATATCCCGTAATCGTTTCTTCGACTCTAAGAGAAAATTTAGCTTCGGCCTCTCTACGCGATTTATCAGAAGTGCTTTCGTTCTTGATGCGCCTTGATAGATAAGGCAAGACGACACATCTCAGAGAATGTTTTAGAGAATCCAGTTAGAGAGTCTGGTTATAGTCATTCTTGTATATAGTCCTTAGAGATTATAGTTATACACATACGGAACAGATAAATCCATAGTGTGAAGTTGTCATTTGGTATTTTTTTGAATCGTTAAAGATGGTCTCACAACAGGCGACTCTTTCATGTACAAAGATGATATGAGTTAAGTTCGGTTTAGGATTTTGAACTATTCCATATGTTAAGTTTGCTTTCCTAGTTTCCCATTATTTTGTTGGAACTATTTTTTTTTTTTGAACTATGATTGGAACGGAAATTTAGAAAGTACTAATATATATTTGAAATGTTTTACGTGTTAAAATATTTATTGTTATATTGCATGCATGTATATTGCACATGCATTGCACGTATATTGTGTATGCATTGAACATATATTGCACTTATTGTATTAAATGCAATGAATGAGCTTTCTGCAGTCGCTTAACGACATAAGTAAATTGCAAGATCTCAACAGCCGAAGTGAGAAATAAATTGAGTTAATTGGTATATGCGCCGGAAAATTGATGCCAATTTGAAGAATTTTCTTTAGAAAGATTGGTAGGTCCTATCTAGTTATGATTTTTCATGTAAAATCACCATGAAGTGGTAAGGTAAGTACTTTTGAATGTTCTGCATATCCGGTATCCAGAATGGCCTGACCATGGCGTTCCTAGGGACACTCTTGTTGTTCGTGAAACCTTGAATATAATACACGATGTACCACCTAGTTTGCGAACAATTGTTGCCCATTACAATGTAGGTACCGGTAGAACGGGAACATATTGCACAATCCATAACACCATCCATAGGATCCTGATTGAAGATATGTCTTCTTTGGACCTTGTAGTAACATTTCCATCTTTAGGTCACAGAGAATATGAAGGGTTCAAACATTGGAGCAATACCTTTATTGCTATGATGCCATTTCCAATGAGTTGGAAAATATAATTTCATATCAGAACGGTCAAAGGAGCTCTTGAATCGTTAGACCTATCCTCAAACCAATTAGTAAAGAGATTCCTACATAGCTTACATATCAGACATATCTAGCAGTTCTTAATCTTTCAGAAAATCACTTGGTCGGAAGCATACCACAAGGAAGGCAGTTTTCAACATTTAAGAATGAGTCATACATAGGAAACTTAGGATTATGTGGATTTCAGATGTCAAAACTTAGTGAATATGATTATCGATTAAAAGAATCAGCGCCCATGCAGCAGGCTTACGGTGCACCAAGTTAGCCAATTTGAATTTCAAAATTGACTAAAAATTCAAATTAAACAGTACTCACCCTTAATGGCATAAGAGGAATTAATAGCTAATTTGGTCATCAACGTATTTGTGTTTTGCCAATTTCATCATTTTAAAGAATTGAGATCAAAAGGACATTTCCCATGCTATAAAAGAAAGCCATTATGGTACTTGGACAACACTGGATTTCATCTTACTAGAGGCAAGAATGTATTCGAAATTAGGCCATCCATCGAGTGGAATGTGGGCAATGCACTCCTCTACTTACTCGACACTTTGGGATTTACCAATTCTACCAATGTTCTTCCTATCTGTATCGGAGATGATAAAACTGATGAAGACACGTTTATGGTATTGAAAATCCGAGGTATGGGATATCCGATAATCATTTCTACGACTCCAAGAGAAACTTTTGCTTCGTCCTCTCTACACGATCCATCAGAAGTGCTTTTGTTCTTGATGCGCCTTGCTAGATGGTGCGAGACGACACGTTCTCAGAGAATGTTTTCGAGATTCCAGTTGGAGAGTTCGATTGGTTCTATATATAGTCATTCTTGTATATAGTCCTTAGAGATTATAGTTATACACATACGGAACTGAGAAATTCATAGTGTAAAATTGTCATTTGTTTTTTTTTAATCGCCAAAAATGGTCTCACAACAGGCGACTCTTTCATGTACAAAGATGACATGAGTTGAGACCGGTTTGGGATTTTGATCTGTTCCATATGTTAAATTTTCTTTCACAACAGGCGACTCTTTCAAGATTTGTAGGTCTTATCAAAGTATGATTGTTCATGTAAAGGCATCATAAAGGGGTAAGATAAGTACCTTTGGATGTAATGCATATCCAGAACGGCCTGACCATGGCGTTTTTAGGGACTCTATTAATGTTGGTAAAATCTTGAAAAGAAGATGCGATGTACCACCTAGTCTTGGACCAATAGTTTTCTAATGTAGTACACGTATTGGTAGAACTGGAACATATTGCACAATCCATAACACCATCCAAAGGATCTTGATGTGAGATATGTCTTCTTTGGACCTTGTTAATACCATATCCATCTTTAGGTCACAGAGAATATGAATGGTTCAGACATTGGAGCAATACCTATATTTTTATGTTGCCCTTGTCAGAATGGTCAAATGAGCTCTTGAATTGTTAGACATATCCTCAAACCAATTTGGTAAAGAGATTCCTCCATAGCTTACATCTCAGACATATCTAGCAGTTCTTAGTATTTCAGAAAATCACCTGGTCGGAAGCATACCACAATGTATGAAGTTTGCAATATTTAAGAATGCGTCATACACAGAAAACTTATGATTATGTGGATTTCAGTTGTCAAAACATGTTAGAGGAATAACCGGGTCTAAACAGGTTATGCAGCGGAAATAAAATGACCCGCCTCTAATAGGATCTTTCACGAGTAAGAACCTTAGACTACGGGATAGTATTATACCTTTCGAAATGCAGAATCTGTCTGAAAAGGTTTCAGTTGTCACGAACGGAACGCCACCAACGCAGGCTCCGTCTCTCCCGATATCCACTTGATCTTCCGGGGATGGTCCTCTACTGCTTGGTGCTAGCCAACTCCTCGTAGAAGTCTTGAAGAAACTCTTCAAGATGGAGTATATATATGACCTTACGAAGAACAAGAAACAGTTTTCTTACTTCTTTTCTATTAGCCAAAGCTAGAAAAGAAGTCTTTAGAAAAGCTGTCTTTTCTTTCTATTCAAGTTCTCTTGAATGCTCTCACTTTTTCTCTCTATTCTAAGCTCTCAAAAAGCTGGAGAAAATGACTTAGGAATGCTAAGAAAAATCAGCATTTTCCTTAGTCATTCAAAAGATAGTGGGGAGAGTGAAAGGGGGAAGTGGGAGATCATGGAGGAAACTACTCATCCACATTCTCCACCACTTCAACCTCCTTTCTTAGAGATAAGAGCTGAAAATATATCCCATATTTCCAGCCATAAGGTCAGTCCAAATGGGTTGGTCGGCCCAATCATATTGGTCGGCCCAACCCGATTAAGGGCCCAATCTAATCCCGGCCCGGCCCGGCCCAATCGAGTTGGCGCACCTTAGATTAAATGTACTCCAACAAGCCCAATCCAGTTGATCTATGAGTGCGACCCAGGAGGTATCTATGATGTTGGCCGTGACATCATATGTCACAGGTAATGAGAGGTATCTAGCAACGCATCATTACCCCCAATTCATAAATATCTAGTGACTATCATAGTCACACCATTTGACATTTGTATTTAAATCCTTTTGTCCTTGATATCTAGATTGAACACAAGTCATGAAAAAAGTCACACTTGTATTGTCCAATCTTTTAGTTTCTTGATTCGCGAGTAGACTAATCAAATGACATCAATATCATATACTGATTCATTTGTTCATGGCCATGAATTAGTCAGACTCCATCAAAGGGGGCCAAGATATCGCTCCTGCTATATAGGAGGGACAAATCATTTCTGCATCTCATTCATCCTGAACAAGATTCGTGATATACCCAATAAATGCCTTTATTTCTCACCCTGTTACGGATAGCGTTTAACATTATCAAAGCACAACACTAGTCATGCAAGAACTCTTGTGAGACCTCAAGTCGAAGGATCTTTTATACAACCCAGTCAAAAATTGAGAAACACCGTTGACTATTATATAACAACCCATGGTGTGTTTCTCATGTTAGGTCTGTCCAGTATAATGATTCTCTAATCATATATACATATGTGACGATCCGATATCTTATATCAATCACTGCACATACTAGTTTTACGCATTATTATTGTCCTCGAAGATTCCATAATAATGTTCGACTAGGGACGTTTCAGTATTCATAATATTTATGAATACCAAGGACATATTATTTATTTATATTATTAAGAACGCAGAAACATAATGAAATTATACTGGAATTTATGCCTTTTATTCATCAAAATGAAAATTACATAAATACGATACAATAATCTCCCACTTGCACAAAAAGACCCAAAATCATCTACTGATTGGTCTTTAAGGGCATACTAATGACTGTCTCTAAAGATCAGCCCTCCAGATATCGGATACCCATGGAGCTAGTGTGACGATCATGCTCGCTGCTGCGACAGATGGCTTCGTCGATGGATCGGGCAACATTGTCTCGCCGAATCTACTCTACATATATGCACATCACTCTCTCTATAATCTCGCGGATTAGGTGAAAACGCCGTAGTACATGTTTGGACCTCTGGTGAGATCTAGGTTCCCTAGATTGTGAAATAGCCCCATTGTTGTCACAATAGAGGTCTATCGGGGTCGCAATACTAGGAACCACATCGAGGTTGGAAATAAATTTCCTGATCCAAACTGCCTCCTTAGCTGATTCACAAGCTGCTATGTACTCGGCCTCTGTCGTAGAATCTGCGATGGTCGATCGCTTTGAATCTGCGCCACTCACAAAGACCTCCATTCAAGTTAAACACATATCCCGATTGCGATCGAAATCATCTCTATCGGTTTGGAAACTAGCATCGGTGTAACCACTTACAACGAGCTCATCCTCCCTCCATAAATCAAGAATGTATCCTTAGTCCTTCGTAAGTACTTGAGGATATTCTTGACCGAGATCCAGATGACGCTCACCGTAATTAGACTGGGTATCTCGCTCGTAAGGCTTAAGGCAAACGAGACATCCGGGCGAGTACATACCATGGCGTACATGATGGATCCTATGGCGTAAGCATAAGGGATCTCTTTCATGCGTTCTAATTCGGCAGGGCGCTTTTAGAACACCTGTTTGTTCGATAGAACAAGCACTCATGTACCATAGGACAAAGGCCCTTCTTAGACTCTTGCATGCTAAACCGCTTTAGCACCTTGTCTATATATGTACTATGACTTAGGCCAATGAGTCTCCCGGATCTATCTCTATAGATCTTGACTCCCTGTAATATAGTCGGCATCGCCTAAGTCTTTCATAGAGAAACACGTACTCAACCAAGCCTAGACAGGACTTTAAGGTTGGTATGTCGCTTTCCAATTAGTAGTATGTCATCTACATACAAAACCAGAATACGATTGAGCTCCCACTAACCTTCTTGTAAACACAAGGCTCATCCTCATTTCTAATGAAGCCAAACTCATGGGACGGCATCATTAAAACGGATGTTCCAACTTGAGAAGCTCGCTTGAGTCCATAAATGGATCTCTCAAGCTTACATACTTTTCCAAAGATTCTCTCGGAGTGACAAAACCTTCAGTCAGTATCATATACACATCCTCTTCAAGTTTTCCATTGAGGAAAGCGGTTTTGACATCCATTTGCCGATTTCATAGTCATAGTAAGCCGCAATAGCAAGTAAAATCCGAATGGACTTGAACATAACTACAGTGGGAAAAGGTCTCGCCATAGTCAATACCATGAACTTGTTTGAAACCTTTCGCGACTAGTCGCCCTTGTATGTTTGTACATTCCCTTCCATGTCGGTTTTAATCTTAAAAACCCATTTGCACCCTATGGGAGTTACCCTTCAGTGGATCAACCAAGATCCAGACTTGGTTTGTGTACATGGAGTCCATTTCGGATCTCATGGCCTCAAGCCATTTCTCGAATCAGGGCTATTAATTGCCCTGCTTTGTAGGTTGAAGGTTCATCGTGATCCACAAACATAACATCACCATGTTCGTTATGAAAAAACCAAATTTTTTCCGGAGGTGGACGACTTAACTCTACCGCACCTACGCAATTCTTGTGTTTCTTGAATCAGATCTGTCGCACAATTGCTTTGTGGCACTCGCTGCACAACAACTTGTGGAGTCTGTTCAATTTCCATCGTATCATTAGTGCGAGTTTGAGAGTCCGGAACTTCGAGAAGTTCTACGCTACTCCCACTCGTGTTTCTAGAAACAAATTCTTTTTCTAGAAAGACTCCCATGCGAGCAACAAACACTTTGTTTTCGTTAGGGATATAAAAGTAGTATCCTTTAGTTTCCTTAGGATAACCTACAAATATGCACTTTTCAGATTTTTGGAGCCACCTTATCGGGAAGTCGAGCGCTTTTACAAAAGCTTCACAGCCCCAAATCTTGAGGAAAGACAAACTGGGACGCTTCCCAGTCCATAACTCGTATGGTGTCTTTGCAACTGATTTAGATGGAACGCGGTTAAGTGTTAAAGCTGTTGTCTCTAGTGTGTGTCCCCAAAAGGAATTGGGCAGGCTCGTGTGACTCATCATAGAACGAACCATATCTAATAAGGTTCTGTTCCTCCTTTCAGATACACCATTCCATTGTAGAGTAGCTGGAGGAGAAAGTTGTGAAACGATTCCACAATCTTTTAGATAGTCACAGAATTCTTGACTCAAGTATTCTCCTCCTCGATCAGATCGAAAAACCTTAATACTCTTGCCAAGTTGGTTTTCTACTCCTAGTTTAAACTCTTTAAACTTAGCAAATGCTTCAGATTTGTGTTTCATCAAGAACACATATCCATACCTACTGAAGTCATCAGTAAAGGTAATGAAGTAGAGGTAACCACCCCTTGCATGTATATTAAAAGGGCCACATACATCACTATGTATTAGTCCTAATAAAGCATCGGCTCTCTCACCTAGCTTAGTGAAAGGTGATGTCGTCATCTTACCCAACAAACAAGATTCGTGATCGATCATAAGACATGAAGTCAAATGATTCCAATAGCCCATCTTTTATGGAGTTTGGATATGCGGTCTTCGCTTTATGTGGCCTAAGCGACAATGCCAGAGGTATGTCGGATGAGAATCATTAGTCTTAATCCTTTTTGTATTTATATTTAAAATTTGGCATATCAAGGTCTAAAATATATAGACCATTAATCAAAGAGGCGCTTGCATAAAAAATATTATCCAAAAATAACGACAATCGTTGGTTTTTGATTGAAATCTCAAAACCTTTCTTGTCCAAACAAGAAATTGAAATAATATTCTTAGTTAAACTTGGTACATAGAAACAGTTTTCTAAATCCAAAACAAGCCCTGAAGGCAAAGTAAAAGTACAAGTCCCTACAGTTAGGGCTGCAACACGTGCTCCGTTGCCAACTCGTAGTTCCACTTCACCCTTTGCCAACTCTCTACTCCTTTGCAGTCCCTGCACATTAGTACAAATGTGAGAACCACATCCGGTATCAAGTACCCAAGAAGTAGTTGTATTTAAATTGATATCAATCACATTAATATCAACAACATAAATTCCTGAGCCCAAAGCAACATTTGCTTTCTCCTTTTCCAGCCTTTTCCCTGCAATATAGCTTTTGCAGTTCCTTTTCCAGTGACCATTTTCACCACAGTGATGACAGATAGAGTCCTTGGCTACACCACCCTTAGCTTTTTCAGTGTATTGTTTAAAGTGGTTTGCTTGCCCTTAGTGTGACGCCCCGTCCCTCTCGGGTCGGGTACGCCGCGTGCCTCTCGGCACTGGGTTCTATCTTTTACAATTACATGTGAATTTTTTTTCTAAACTATTTTATATTCTATTCTATGTCTTCTAAGTTGACTCCGGTCTTTGACTGAATCCCAATGTCCAGATTTCTAATCCGAAGCTTTTGGTGCGCACTCTGATACCAAAATCTTCTAATCTGGGTCTGTTCTAGCGTTGACTCCATTCTTTGTCTCGGTTCAACTCTATTTATTTTATCCGCTCAATCTTGCAAGAACTAAAACAGGAAACAGAGAAAGGGTGAGCTATAAATAGCCCAGTGAGTTCCCAGTGAAGTGAGTGCCCGTGATTTGAAATTCATTTTATTTCGCAAACATTTTATTTTGAAGACACGGAGAAACTTTCTTTATTTAGAAATACTTTTCCTTTTGTAAAATCATTCTCTTTCAGAAAACATTTCTCTTTGTCTTTTTCCAAAATAGTTTAAAACTTATTCTTTTTCACAAGTCATTCTCTTCTTCTGGAACATTCTTTCTTTTTAATTTCAGAAGTATCCACCGGAATAAAAAGACCATTCCGGGTATCAGATTCAGGAATGAAAGAGTGCATGACCGGCCAAGTCAATAACTCTTTAGTCAATACCAGCCTCACGCCAGACATATATATGATTTTCAACCTCATCCCCTGTTCTTTTCATGTAACCAGAACTGGGGTACCACCAGACTGGAAACCAGTACCAACAGCTCCTGAGTTAAACCTCCTAACCCCGGAGACATGTTGGCCTTCAGAATTAAGAACCATATGTGGTGCACGTAGGGAATACAGTCAGCCCTTTGCTTTCCCTGTCCCTAACGATTCCCACACAGGTTTGGGATCCCATTTCAATATCAGAAGTTTTCCCCAATCCAAAGGTTCGAGATGCCCTTGTACGGGTGACTAGCCTCGTACTGTCAGCAGACCCCTCAATGGTCGGGACGAGGGGCTGCCATATTTGTGCAGTGCAAGCGCCCTCTTCAGAATTCCCGTGATGTATCAGAGTTGTCATTCATTTTATTTTTCAGAAATACTTTTCAGAAATACTTTACAGAAATACTTTCCAGTATTCTATTTTAGAAATACTGTAACTTTTCATTTGAAAACAGGTTCTCTTTTCAGAGATACTTTCCAGAATCCTTTTTCGTAAATATTGTAACTTTTTTCTTTCTTAAAAAAACAGTTTCCATGAAACACATTTATAAAACAAGTTCTCCCGGTTTTGAGAGGAAACTCACCTTAGCCTCTTAGCGTTTGTACCTTCTTCAAGATATGTACCTATTTTGCAAATACCAACTCTTTAGAAAATACTTATTTTTATTCTAATTATTCCTTTAAGTATTTTCTTTAATTATATAGTCCAAATAACTATAAAGTAGATCATTTAGGACTTGTTTGTAATTTAATAATTGTATAGGACTTTATGTGCTAATAATTTAATTGCACCTTTAGTCCTAAGTATATAAACTCTCCTAAGAGAGAACCCTAACCCTATTCTCATTTATCTTCTTCCTTTTTCCTTCTCCAGCGGCGCCGCCGCCTCTACCTCTCATTTCTTTCTCTCCGATCCCCTTTCTCTCTCCTCCCTTTCTCTTTTCTTCCCCTCTCTGCCGCTCTCTCCTTCTTTTTCTTTTCTTCTCTCCTTCCGCCACCCTCATTCTTGCCGTCACCGCCAAGTTCTTCTCTCTCTCTCTCTCTCTCTCTCTCTCTCTCTCTCTCTCTCTCTTTCTTCCTCTCTTTTCCCTTTATCGAAGCCCTCGGCCGCCGCTCAAACGACGTCTCCGGCGGCTCTCTTTCCGGCGCCGGTAAGTCCTCTTCCTATCTTAATTTCTTTTACCAATTTTCTTTTCATATTCCTATTGTTTTTATTTTTATTATCTTATAATTATTTTTCTTTTCTTTTCAGATCTCCGCCGCTGCTCTGCTGAGACGCCGCCGCTGCCGTTCTCCCTTACCGCTCCCGGTGACCACCATCTTTTCCCCTGCCGGTAGTATCTCCGACTCCGACGAGAATGCTTTTTATTTTCTATTTTCTTTTCTACTTTATTACTATTATTAGTATTATTTTTTATTTATTTTGCTTTCCTTTTTCTTTATTTTTCCGCTATATTACTGTTGTAACTAGTATTATTATTTATCTTTGTTCTTACTATTATTACTATAATTATTTATTGCTAATATCTTTATTATTATGTTTTTCCCTTTTCTGTTTTTCTTTATTACCATATCACAATTATTACTTATTGCTATTGCTATTATTTATGATTACTATTTGCCCTATTTGGTAATGAACTAAACTTGGGGATTTACTATAATTATTCCACTAGACTTTCCTTACATTCAAGGTAAATAAATCTCCCTTAAAAGTTACCTAAATTAATCAAGGAAAGCTTCATTAACTTAATCAAAATTCTTGAAAGAAAATAAGTTAATTAGAATTCTAATATTTCTTCCTAATTTCAAATTGGGAGTAAAGTTAAAATTTATGAAAATGCTATTTCAAAAACCGGTTAAAAGATTCACGGAAATTCTAAAAGTTAACTTTCCAAATATTCTTTGGAAATCTAACTTTAAATTTCCATTAATCCATTTTTATCTTATTTAGTGTCTTAATGACATTTAAAACATAAGTTCCTCTTTTCTAGTCTAGGATAAAGTAAGAATTTAGACTTATATTCTTCTGGTTCATCCGTCTTAACCGGACAAAAATCCAATTAGTAAAGTCTCCACCAGTGGGGTGGGTCACGAATACTCCCGCGATTGCGTTTCCACAATCCTCGGGCACAACAGTCTCAGAGAATATAATCTACTTTCTTTCATGAGCCCGAATAACCTAGCTTTATTATTGCAGGATTATGACAACATATTCAAATAAAGATTACCTGTCTATCGCAGCTAAATTCACCGCCAGAGATTCCAGAAGTTTATTATTTGGACAGGGAGAGAAGGGAGAATTTCCCCTTTAAGGAAAGGTGCAAATGAAAAGTGAGGCAAGGGCCTCTATTTATAGTAGTGATTAGGCCCCTCTTTGTAATTTCTTGATTTGTAAGGACTTATCATGTAATTATAATTTCTTATGTAAATACCATGTAATTTAGAGACTTTTAATGCGATTATTTCTTTTTTTCCTTGGTGAGCAAGAATAGGATAAACATCACATTTTCTTCATTTTCTTTTATTTTTTTAATTTTAAAATTACTATTATGCCCTTGTCTTTAAATAAAATTACCAATTTATTGTTTGGACTATTTTACCCTTACTAATTAATTTAAAAGACAGGTTTAACCTTATAAAGTGAAAGGACAATACTAACCTTTTAAATTGGTCCGAAATTACCGGTCGTCACACTTAGACTTACCTTTCGGTTTGCCTTTGGATTTCACAAAACCTTTGCTTTTGCCCTTTTGCACCATCAGTATGGCGTTGGGCTTGGACTTGCCTATTTCCTTCTCGGCAGTCCTCAGCATGTTCAACAACTCAGGCAATAGCTTGTCAATTTCATTCATGTGATAATTCGAATGAACCCGACTAAATGACTTAGACAACGATTGCAAGAACAAATCGAGTCGACAGACTCTTGCCCCAAAGGAAATCCCAGCTTTTCAAGGTTCCGAACATAACCTATCATCTTAAGAACGTGAGTTCCCTACTGGCATTCCTTCGGACATTTTTGTACTCGAAAGAGAGATTTCGATACGTCGAATCTCTCTCGGCGTGCTTGTCCCTGATATAGTTGCTTCAGGTGAGCCAGCATCTCATAAGCCCTCATGTCCTCATATTGCTTCTGAAGCTCAGAGTTCATGGTGACAAGCATGAGGCTAGACACATCTAAAGCATCACTACAATGCTTCGATAAGCACTTCTATCGACGTCAAGCGCGAGCCTCAGTGTAGCAGGGAATAGGTCGTTTCTAGAACATACAGACTTTTCATTTCATGCTTGAGAACGATTCTCAAGTTCCTGAACCAGTCGAGGAAGTTAACTCCCTCTAATTTGTCCTTCTCAAGGACAGAACGCAGTGATAGTGTTTGGTTTGAATTTATCATTTTTCTACAACAAAATACATATGCAAAGTAAGTACCGAAAAAAAAATCATTATTAGGTCTTTTATCTTTTTAATGATTTCTCCCACTATTTTCTTCGAGTGAATAACCCTCATTATCAACTCGTAAAGTTCGTTAACTTTATAGCGGGCCAAGATCCATATTTCACCTCGTTCTGAGTCAGCTTTGGCTGATCGCCCAAAACTTAGTTATTTAGGTAGGCAACGTTTTCCAATTACATCAAATTATGTAATTCTTGGTTAGTTGAGTGAATAACATTTATTCAAGCGTATCATTATACACTTTTCTCAACTCTTTTGCCTCTAGATTCTCAATCCATTTATTGAGATAATCTAGTTAACTAGGACCCTAAGTTTTTGCCGGCGGATATCACAAATTATCCTTCGCGCCTCACCCGGATAGACACGTATGTACAGCTTTGGCATGTCCCATACTAATGTCGATCTAGGCCTTGACGAGGGCTAAACTTAGGAAGGCACTAATTAATATTTAATTGAGGGGTTTTGTTTTTAACAATCTCACCGTAAAAGCATAAATAAAACAGTTTATGCTTATATACATATGCATCCAATACATAAAATAAAAATGCAATAGTAATCGCCATATCCTATTCGGTTTTTCCAAGCCAATGGAAAAACCGTGAAGTCAATCTAAAGGTGTGAAAAGAAAACACTCTATTCTACACCGTCTTGACCTTCAGGTGGTTGTCTCCAAATCTTCATCACAGTTGTACCTTCTCCTAATCTAGAATTACATAATTCTAAGGAAACCTCGAGTTACATTCGAGGGGATTTGATGAGAAGAGAATTACAACTTTTGATAAAAATAGATAGGCACGATACGCAGATAGTATTTATGAAATAAACCAACAGGGTAAAAGCGATAACTATGCATCATGCTCAACTAACATAACAATTTATGGAAAATGAGCAACCAGCAAAATGCATACTATTGCAAAGTACTGAGAGTACTTGGTTGACCGAACAGACATTGCGATAGACCAAACAAAGTACTGAGAGTACTCGGCTGACCGAACATACATTTCGGTCGACCGAACAGAGTACTCGGTTGATCGAAAAGACATTTCTATCGACTGAACAGAGTACTGAGAGTACTCGGTTGACAAAACTGGAAATTCGGTCAACCGAATTTCTCGACTCTCATACATACAAAATGATGCAAAAAAAATTCTAGCAATCCTAAGGCATGCAAAATATAGATTTCATAATCCATATTAAAATACTATAGCACATTAAGTCTATAGGGTACTCGTGAGTGGCTCTGATACCACTGTTAGAGGAATAAACTGGTCTAAACAGGTTATGCAGCGGAAATAAAATGACCCGCCTCTAATAGGATCTTTCACAAGTAAGAACCTTAGACTACGGGATAGTATTATACCTTTCGAAATGCAGAATCTGTCTGAAACGGTTTCAGTTGTCACGAACGGAACGCCACCAACGCAGGCTCCGTCTCTCCCGATATCCACTCGATCTTCCCGGGGATGGTCCTCTATCGCTTGGTGCTAGCCAACGCCTCGTAGAAGTCTTGAAGACACTCTTCAAGATGGAGTATATATATGACCTTACGAAGAACAAGAAACAGTTTTCTTACTTCTTTTCTATTAGCCAAAGCTAGAAAAGAAGTCTTTAGAAAAGCTGCCTTTTCTTTCTATTCAAGTTCTCTTGAATGCTCTCACTTTTTCTCTCTATTCTAAGCTCTCAAAAAGCTGGAGAAAATGACTTAAGAATGCTAAGAAAAATCAGCATTTTCCTTAGTCATTCAAGAGATAGTGGGGAGAGTGAAAGGGGGAAGTGGGAGATCATGGAGGAAACTACTCCTCCACATTCTCCACCACTTCAACCTCTTTTCTTAGAGATAAGAGCTGAAAATATATCCTATATTTCCAGCCATAAGGTCTGTCCAAATGGGTTGGTCGGCCCAACCCGATTAAGGGCCCAATCCAATCCCGGCCCAATCGAGTTGGCGCACCTTAGATTAAATGTACTCCAACAAAACATTGTGAAAATTATGATAGACTACAAAAATCTATGCCCGTGCAGCATGCTTACGGTGTACCAGGTTAGCCAATTTGAATTTCAAAATTGACTAAAAATTCTAATTAAACACTACTCACCCCTATTGGCATAAGAATAATTAATAGCTAATTTGGTCATCATCGTATTTGTGCGCCAATTTCATCATTTTAAACAAATGTGATCAAAAGGACGTTTCCCATGCTATAAAAGAAAGTCATTATGGTACTTTGATAACACTCTGGCTTTCATCTTACTAAAGTCTAGAAGGTATTGGAAATTAGGTCATCCATCGAGTGGAATAAGGGAAATGCACTCCCCTCTTACTCGACACTTTGGGATTTGTAAATTCTACCAATGTTCTTCCTATCTGTATCGGAGATGATAAGACTGATGAAGGCTCCTTTAAGCTATGGAAAAGCTGAGGTATGTGATATCCTATAATCGTTTCTTCGATTCCAAGAGAGACTTTTGCTTCGGCCTCTCCACGCAATCCATCAGAAATACTTTCATTCTTGATGGGGACCATGTTAGATGGGGCGATACGACACATTCTCAGAGAATGTTTTAGAGATTCCAGTTGGATAGTTTGGTTGGTTGTATATATAGTCATTCTTGTATATAGTCCTTAGAGATTATAGTTATACATATACGGAACAGAGAAATCCTTAGTGTGAAATTGTCATTTGGTGTTTTTTTTTAAACACCAAAGATGGTCTCACAACAGACGACTCTTTCATGTACAAAGATTATATGAGTTGAGTCCAGTTTGGGATTTTGATCTGTTCCATATGTTAAGTTTTCTTTCCTAGTTTCCTAATATTTTTTGGACCTTTTTTTTAACTCTGACTGATACTGAAATTCAGAAAGTACTAATATATATTCGAAATTTTCAACCTTTTATGTGGTAAAAAAAGTTATTGTTATATTGCATGTATGTATATTGCAATACATTGCACGTATATTGCACATGTTGTATTAAATGCAAAAAAATGAGCTTTTTGTAGTCGCATAACGGCGTAAGTAAATTGCAAGAACTCAACAGCCGAAACAAGAAATAAATCGAGTTAATTGGTGTGTGCTCCGGAAAATTTATGCCAATTTGAAGAGTTTTATTTAGAAAGATTGGAATCTTATCTAGGTATGATTGTTCATATAAAGACACCATGAAGGGGTAAGAAAAGAACCTTTGGATGTACTGCGTATCCAATATCCAGAATGGCCTGCCCATGGCGTTCCTACGGACACTCTTGTTGTTCGTGAAATCTTGAAAAGAATATACGGTGTACCACCTAGTCTGGAACCAATTGTTGTCCATTTTAGTGCACGTCTCAATAGAACTTGAACTTATTGCACAATCCATAACACCATCCAAATGATCATGATTGGAGATATGTCTTATTTGGACGTTATTAATACCATTTCCATCTTTAGGTCACAAAGAATAGGAATGGTTCAGACATTGGAGCAATACCTCTATTGCTATGATGACTTTGTCGATGAGTTGGAAGATATAATTTCATATCAGAACGGGTAAAGGAGCTCTTGAATCGTTACCTATCCTCAAACCAATTTGGTAAAGAGATTCCTCAATAGGTTACATTTCAGACTTGTCTAGCAGTTCTTATTCTTTTAGAAAATCACCTTGTCGGAAGCATACCACAAGGTAGCCAGTTTGCAACATTTAAGAATGAGTCATACATAGGAAACTTAGTATTATGTGGATTTCAGTTGTCCAAATGTTGTGAAGATGTTGATCGATTACAAAAATCAGCGCCCGTGCAGCAGGCTTGTGGTGCACCAGGTTAGCCATTTTGAATTTTAAAATTGACTAAAAATTCAAATTAAACACTACTCACCCCTATCGGCATAAGAGGAACTAATAACTAATTTGGTCATCAACGTATTTGCGTTTAGCCAATTTCATCATTTTAAACAAATAAGATAAAAATGACATTTCCCATGCTAGAAAAGAAAGTCATTATATGGTACTTTGACAACACTCTTGCTTTCATCTTACTAGAGGCAATAAGGTATTGGAAATTAGGCCATCCATTGAGTGGAATAAGGGCAATGCACTCCTCTACTTACTCGACACTTTGGGATTTGCCAATTCTACCAATGTTCTTCTTACATGTATCGGAAACGATAAGACTGATGAAGATGCCTTTAAGGTATTGAAAAGCCGAGATATGGTATAATCGTTTATTCGATTCCAAGAAAGACTTTAGCTTCGGCCTCTCTAAGCTATCCATCAGAAGTTCTTTCGTTCTTGATGCGCGTTGCTATATGGGGCGAGACGACACATTCTTAGAGAATGTTTTAGAGCTTCTAATTGGAGAGTTCAGTTGGTTCTGTATATAGTCATTCATGTATATAGTCTTTAGAGATTATATTTATACACATACGAAACAAAGAAATCCAGAGTGGGAAGTTGTCATTAAAAATTGAGTACCCAACCTATTATTAAATAAAGAGATCTTTTGTCACAAAACTCAACTTTTACATTCTTGAAAAATATTTACCCAAAAAATAAAAATTGGTAAGAATAAAACAACAAAACCAAAACCATACCTTCTACATTCTATCTTCTTCTTGTCCTTCTCCTTATCCCCTTCTACTGCCCTACTGCTTCTTTTTATGTCCCTCACTTTCTGCCCAAGTCTCTCTTCACCATTTGTTCTCTGAGTCACACAATATTTTTTTGCTTGAAATTCCTATCCTAAATAAACGAGCGATATAGATAAGAGAAGCATAGGAAAACTTTAGAGGATGTCAGGATAATGAAATACATATGGACATAAAATTGAGAACCGAACGCCAAATTGGTGACCACCAACTCTATAACTCGGAAAACTACCGAGGATCATTCATGAATGCAATATGGTTATCATAACACGTTGAGATCATTTTTTGTGAAGATTTCATGTTATATATTTCCTCCTTCCGGAATTGGATGTCTCATTTTTATATAAAATAAAAATCTAAGAGTAAATTCAATTTCGAGCGGAGGGAATATCATGGCTTTATTGGTCACCTATGTAACCATCCAATTTCCTTTCTTGTATTCTCCAACAAATTCATGTTGCGGATTCCCTCATTTGTCCTGAAAAAGAAAAAAAACAAATAAAATAGTTAAATTCATTTCCCTATATATCAGTGTGGTATAGATTTGCAAACTTGTGATATCCGTAACTTTTTTAACCTATTTTAATTTAATTGTTTTGGTTGTTGATTATATGTTGAGGGTCGCTTCGTTGTGGTTTTCTTGTGTGGGGACTTAAGTGAATGAGTTAGAAACTTTAGGGGCTATTTTGTAAAGGAGTTAGAGGGAGTTGAGAGTGTTTATTACTGGATTTTTAGAGGGGGTTAGAGAAAAGAAGAAAGAAAGAAATTATGGAGAAAACAAAACAAAGTGATGAAGGCATTTCGTCAAGTTGAAGTAGTAAACGAAATATGATTGACCCCACTCTTGTTTCTATAGTTAAATGACTTGTATGAATTCAATCGGGACGGTGGAGATTGGATTTCAACGGTCCGTTTTAGAGTATTCTTCCTTAGAACTTTGTTATGTGATTCTGGAATTTCTGGGCTGTCATTTATGTGTAGTAAGTTTGAAACCCTTTGCAGACATAGTAGACATTCTCTGATCATTCCTAATTTTTAACCATCGTTACAATCCTTCTAAAAATAGATTATGACCGGTGGAGATTGTATTTTAACGGCTAGATTAAGAGATATCAACTTCGGCGTGCAAGGATGTGACATTCGGGGGGAAAACAGACAGCTGTGAGCAAATGGCATAATTGAAGTAGTAAACAAACTCCGCTTGGGGGAGTTCTTTAGTGATTTTCAAAGATAACTGAAAGGGATACACGTGAGAAGTGACGGGGATGCATTTCGAGTTTTCAGTAGACGGGATTTTACATTTGAAGTTGCTGCGTTATTTTTGAAATTTTGAGTTTTGATTTGCTTGTTAAGAATCCCAAGTAAGGATCTTCACCCTTGCCATTTTGATACTAAAAACTCATGAAATGCTTGTGTTTAAGTTCTAGAAATTGTGATAGAAGGATTTTAAAGCATGTTTTATTGCATTGGATGAAATATCGAATTGTTCATACTTGTGTGGTGGATCATTGGGTCTAATTGCGTATGATATATGTTTATTTGTTTTGTCATTCATGCATCATTCATTTGTTTCTATTTTGGTTATTGTTGTTGTATTGTACTTGCTATAATTGTTAATTGATGGTCGAGAGCTCTTGTTTAGTGAACTGATTACTGAAATGACTACTGAACTAATCACTGAACTAACAACTGAACTGATTACTGAATAGATTACTGAACTGAATATTGTAGTTGTTGCATTTTAATTTCCATATTTGCTAATTGAGAATCTATAGCTCTTGTTCACTGATCTGACTACTAAAATGATCACTGAACTGACTACTGAACTGGTCACTGAACTGACTATTGAACTGATCACTGAACTGATCACTGAACTGACTATTAAACTAATCATTGAAATGATTAATGAACTGTTATGCGTATGTGACTGTCTTTACTGAATTTCTGTAAGTATTGCTAAGAAGGAATTATGGTGCTTGTAGCACGTTCTCATATTTATAAACACTAGATATGAAGAGTATGGTTATTAGCTTACTTGTTCTTGTTTAGGTATTTTGTTATTATGTGCATATATGTCTAAGTTACATTTTTTGGCTGGGATTTGGGAAAGTGCAGAAATGCACTTTTCTTTCACAAAATTACCGGTCGACCGGATCATTTGCCATCGTCTGGACCAAACTACTGGGACCAATTACGGATGACCGATAGTGAATTACGGCCGACCGGATTGGAACTCTTTCGTCTAGAGTATTGCGGTCAACCAAAAGGGCATTTTTGTCATTTTCAAATTTTGTTCTACTCTGATTCCTTCTACAGTCTCTGTTCTAATGTTTCAAAGTGTATTTAAAGCTTTACAAGTCAAACTAAATTATGCATGTTTACATACTGTTTTCTGGGAAGTCGGGAATCAGTTTTGTGTCGTATTTGATATTTCATCCCAATGGTGTTGATGCATACTGGGTATCGCAACTCATGTCTTTACTTTTCTAATTTGTAGATGAGCAGGTACTTGATGATTTGTATGATGATACTTGGGTGGAAGATTTGGAGGAGTGATTATAACCTGATGTAATAGTTTAGAAACTATTTATTTACGTTTTATATGTTGTAATAACTCGTAGTTTGACATACCTTTCACTTACGTTTGATTTATTTATAATTATGATGTTTTTGTAAGCTTGTTAGTATTCATTTACATAATATGATATAATAAACATTATCTTTCTACTGTGGGTTTTATGCCTCATTAGATGACGAGGCACTGCAGACTCATCACTTTGGCACGGGGTGTGACAACTAAAATTTTGTGTATTAAAAGAAACCGTAATGAATAGGAGGGAACAAGCAAATGAGTGTGTTGATGAAGAATAAATGAAACTTTTCATGTTAATGCATGATTGTATCTTGAAATGAAAAGATAAAACTCTCTATAGTTGGATGGTTTTTCAAATTCCCATTCATGCATTTAATGTTTCACAAACCATTCATGATGTATCCAATTAATGGTTGGTTGTTGTTTGGAACAAAAGTATGAGTAACTCTATTGTTGAATGACTTTCCATATTCTTCATTTAATGTGAAACCCTTCGTCTAATTGTGCATGTTCAAATTAATGTATTTTTTGGGATGAACTATGTTCCTCTATGCAATACCATGAGCCATTACAAGGTAAAAACGCCAATTTCGTCCTAAATGAATTTTCACATTAAACTTTGAGTCCATTTTGTTTAATTTTATTTTTTATTATCCTGATCGTTTTTACAACCCGCCATTAGAGTCCTTCTGACCATTTTACTAAGAAATTAACCAAAATAACTATAGATACCCAATTTAAATTAACCAAAAAAATCTCAAACCCATCTCCTTCTCCAAACTCATCTTTATCCCTTCACCATTGTCCACCACCACCTCAAACCACTACCCATTCTTCTTAGTTATAAGATAATCATAAAAATTAAACACTCGTTTTTATTTTGACAAAGATTCCATTTTTTCCTCTTATGCCAAGTATTGTTACAAAGTTTAGCATCAACGTTTTCTAAAAAATATTTACATAATTTTCTTTATAAAAAATCATAGAGAATCCTGGATTTTTCGCCAAAGAGAAGATGAAGAAAATGCCACACTTTTTACATTTAAGACAAAAATAAATTAAGAACTTTTTAAACTTTAACTAATTAAAGAAAAAAGAAAAGCAAATGTATCCTACAACCCCTATAATCTTTCTTCTATTATCCTGCTGTCTTGCGCCACTGACTCTCTTCTTCATTTTCTTATTGTCAGACACCGCCTCCTCGAGGTGCAACAAATTCCGCCACCGGATCCTTCTCCACTTTTGATGAGGACACACCTAAGGGAGCCCTATACAAAGTATCCCTTAATCATTCTAGGTCCCATGACAAGAGTAAGGACGAAGAGGGTTAAACAAGCTATGTATACATCCATCCGTGAAGTTAAAGCTAATGTGGAAGCCAAGTTAAACTTAAACGATGATATTCAAGTCAACTTCATTACTTTGGAAAGCGTCATTCACGGACCAAATCAACAAAGTGGCTAAAAGGGCATTTTAGGAGCTTTGTACATTAAAGTCTATTATAGACTTTAATTAGTTTTCATCTTTATATTTATTATTTTAAAGTCTTTTATCTTAGTTAAGGCCGAGTGGTGCTGGAATAAAGGACATGTTGTCCATTTATTTAGGTAGTGTTTCTTTATAGCAAGTTTATTATTCTAGAGATTGTAGAGCCCTAATTCAATTAGGACTCTTGCATTGTAAGGCTAAGATAGCCAAATTACTCCTCTATATAAAGGAGAATTCGGTCACCTTTATTACGAAGTTAGATATATGATATTTTGTAAGGTTATTCCTTAGATACTTGTGAATTGAACTTCTATTTAGATTTTCATTCATTCTTGAGCTACTAATCAATAAGTCTAGTTTCGCTTATTGTGGTGTTTCAGCCACCATTGATAGTCAAACTACTGTGTGTTGCGTTGATTATATTCCTCCGTAAACTAATTTCAAGAAGAGAAAGATCCGAAATTCAACATTCTTGTTGGATCTTGATACCAGTTATCAAGGTTCTTCATCAGTTGGTATCAAAGTTCAAGGTTGATCTCTTTCTTGGTGTATCTTTAATTGTTTTCTTGATAATTTTCTTGGACAAAAAAAAATTATACAAGGCCGAGAGTTATTTAGCAAACATAAGCCAAAAATAAAACTTCTAGAATCACAGACATCATTATCTAGTTTCAAGAATTGGCAAAAGTTCACACCTTTTTCTTTTGAGCCATGACATAAAATACAATTCAAGAATTGACAAGCGTTAGAGTCTCAATTCTTGATACCATTCGGCCAAGAAAAAAGTTACAAGAAAGAAAGAAAAAGATTCAAGAATAAAAAATCAAGAGGCCTAAAGATTGAGATCTTCCTTTTCCTAAACACAAAAGGATACTTTTTTTCAAGAATTGGCAAAAGTTCACACCTTTTTCTTTTAAGCCATGACATAAAATACAATTCAAGAATTGACAAGCGTTAGAGTCTCAATTCTTGATACCATTCGGCCAAGAAAAAAGTTACAAGAAAGAAAGAAAAAGATTCAAGAATAAAAAATCAAGAGGCCTAAAGATTGAGATCTTCCTTTTCCTAAACACAAAAGGATACCTAAAAAGTATCTTCTTTTCTTGTTAGGTCTAGGATTTTTCAAGATTACTCTTATTTTCTTTCTTTAACTATTTCTTTAGGTCTAGGATTTCTATTCCTCTATTTTTTAGCTTTGTCTCAACGCAACATATTAGAAACCTTTAATTCTTGGCTTTCATCTTTAAAACAATCTAGAGCTGAAGTTCTTTTTACAAGTATTGTTGGAATATTGAATGATTTTTTTCTATCTAACAATTTGAGTGTTTTTTGAGTAATCATGTCTCAAGAGGGAGGTTCTTCAATGCAAGATGAAATCTTTGGGGATGATAAGCTTTTCAATGAAGTCGCACCTCAAATGTTTCAAAGGATGATGCAAATATTGGATGAGATAGCCGAAATGATGAATCATGTTAAAACAATAGGTAAGCCAATGACTCAAAGGCAGTCGTATGCACCTAGGAAAGGTATGCAAGTTGACACACAAGATGATCAATTTGATGCCGAGATTTAAGGGTGTGAATCTCATGAATTCAATGAACCAATGAGGGACAACATTCGGCCAAGGATGAAATTTATTCCACCTCAGTCGAGAGCAAGACAACAATATCAATGAGTTGATGACAATCTTGCTTTTGAGCCAATGATTCCGACAAGGGGAGACAATTTTCAAAGATTTGACAACAATCTTGGTACAATCAAGACCAATATTTCCTCTTTTCAAGGTACGAATGATCCCGAATTATTTTTAGATTGGATTTGTAAAATTGATCATGTTTTTGCCGTTCACAATTATTCGGAGGACAAAAAAGTAAAGTTGGCAGCCATGGAGTTCTCGGATTATGCCTCAATTTGGTGGGACAAAGAGGCTAATACAAGGCGAAAGGGTTGGACATCAAATTAATAGTTGGAATGAGATGAAATTGGTGATGAAGCGGAGATTTGTTCCCCAAAATTATACTTGGGAACTTTTCAATCGCTTAAAAAGATTAAAGCAAAGCTCTAAATCGATGGATGAGTATTACAAAGAGATGGAGATTGACTTGATTAGAGCGGATATTTAAGAGAATAATGAGGCTACTTTGGCGAGATGCTTGGCGGGTGTCAATGACAAAATTTGACCAAAGGTAGAATGTACTAACCATGATAATCTTATTGCAATGATTTATTATGCAGAACAAATAGAAAGGTAATTAAAGGAGAAAAGTTTAAGGACTTGTTCGACTAATTTTCAAAAGGAATGTTATAAGTGTAGATGAAAGGGCCACTACGGGTATTTCAGCCTAAAGTGAGAAAAAAGGCAAGTGCTCAAAAAGTGAGAAAATAGTGTTTATTTATAAACCCAAGAAAGGTAGATAGGGCTATTCAAGCAAAACAAGCAATTGTTTTGCTTATTTTCAAATGAGCCGAAACTCCTTGTCTTACTAACACTTTTGAGCTAACTTCTTCTTCTCTTCCTAGTCTTGTTTTTTAATCTTTTGCAGGAATTCAAAGATGTTTTTCTCAAGGAGTTGTCGAAAGGTCTTCCTCCAATTAGGGGAATTGATCATCAAATCGACTTCATTCTAGGATCCATTCTTCCAAATAGACCAGCTTATAGAGAAAATCCGGATGAAACTCGTGAAATTCAAAGGCAAGTTGATTTACTTCTTGAGAAAGAAAATTTAAGAGAATCTCTAAGTCCTTGTGCTAGTCCTGTTATATTAGTGCCTAAAAAGGAAGGAACTTTTAGATTGTGTACGGATTGTTGAGCTATTAATAAGATAACCATTAAATATAGAAATCATATACCACGTTTAGATGATATGCTTGAAGAGTTAAATGGTGCTAAGATATTTTTTAAAATTGATCTAACTCGAGGATATCACCAAATTCGAATGAAAGAAGGAGATGAATGGAAAACTGCATTTAAGACTTAATATGGTTTATATGAATGGATTGTCATGCCTTTTGGTCTTACTAATGCACCGAGTACTTTCATGAGATTAATGAACTACATATTTCGACATTTTTTTTGGAAAATTTGTTGTAGTTTACTTTGATGTTATACTTGTTTATATTAAAAACTTGGAAGAGCATGTTGAACATCTTAAAACTGTTTTTACTATCTTAAAAGAGGAAACTTTGTATGCTAAGCTTGAAAAGTGTGTCTTTTGCACTACTTCTAAAAACTTTCTTGAAATATTGTGAGTTCTGAAGGAATTAGTGTTGATCCGGCCAAAATCAAAGCTATCATGGAATGGTCGACACCAACAAATGCAAGCCAAGTAAGATCTTTTCATGGGTTAACTAGTTTCTATAGACGTTTTGTACATGATTTTAGTACTATTGTTGCCCCTTTAAATGAAGTTGTGTAGAAGGACACCCCTTTTTCTTGGAAAGAGCCGCAACAAGAAAGCTTTGACAAGCTCAAAGCTTTACTTACTTCTTCTCCTATACCTGCTTGACCTAATTTTGATTTAACTTTTGAAGTTGAATGTGATGCTTCAGGAATAGGCATTGGAGCTGTTTTGCAACAACAAAACAAGCCCTTCACGTACTTTAGTGAGAATTTAAGTGGACCTATACTTAATTATCCAACTTATGACAAGGAGTTGTATGCAATTGTTAGAGCTTTGGAGACATGGCAACATTACTTGATTCCGAAAGAGTTTGTTATACATACGGACCATGAATCCATCAAATACCTAAAAGGGCAAAGTAAGTTGAACACAAGGCATGCTAAATGGGTTTTCTTTATTGATACTTCTCCCTGCATCATTAAGTACAAGAAAGGTAAGGAGAACATTGTAGTCGATGCTCTATCTAGAAGGTACACTTTACTTTTGGTCATGCATGCTAAATTGCTAGGTTTTAAACATATTAAAGCTTTATATGAACATGATAATGATTTTTCAGATTTATATCAAGCATGTGAGCTCTCGGCTTAAAAGGATTTTTATAGATTTAATGGCTTTTTGTTCAAAGAGAATAAATTATGTGTTCCATCTTGTTCAATTCGAGATTAACTTGTTAGAAAAGCGCATTGTGGCTGCTTAATGGGACATTTTGGAGTTGTTAAAACTTTAGACATATTGCAAGAACACTTCTTTTGGCCCAAGATCAAACGAGATGTTAGAAAAGTTTGTGAACTTTGTTTTAAGTGTAAACAGGCTAAAAGTACAAGCAAGGCTCACGGATTATACATGCCTTTACCTATTTCATCCTCACCATGGATTGATGTTTCTATGGATCCATGGATTGCCGAGATCACAAAGAGGTATGAATAGTATTATGGTTGTTGTAGATTGCTTTTCTAAAATGGCTCACTTTATTCCTTGCAAGAAAACAAGTGATGCAAGTCATGTAGCGGATTTATTCATGAAGGAGATCATTCGTCTACATGGAGTTCCAAGGACCATTGTGAGTGATAGAGATGTAAAATTCCTAAGTTACTTTTGGAAGACATTATGGAGTAAGTTGGGAACATAATTGCAATTTTCTACATCAAGTCACCCACAAACTGATGGCCAAACCGAGGTAACAAATAGAACTTTAGGGGTTCTACTTAGAGTACTTATTCAAAAGAACTTAAAAAGGTGAGAAGGTTGTTTACCTATTGCTGAATTTGCTTATAATAGGACTTTACATTCTACTACTAATAACTCTCCTTTTGAAGTTGTTTATGGCTTTAACCCCTTAACCCTTTTAGATCTAACTCTTTTACCCGTTGATGAGTATTTTAATGTAGAAGGTGATTCTAAGGAAGAATATATTCAAAGACTACATAAACAGGTACAAGCTCAAATTGCAAAGAATAATGCTACTTATGCAAAAATGCTAACAAAGGACGCAAGCATATTTCTTTTGAAGTTGGCGATTGGGTCTGGTGTCATCTTGGAAAAGAAAGATTTCCTAATGAAAGAAAGTCTAAGTTACACCCACGAGGAGATGGACCCTTTCAAGTAGTTGCCTAGATAAATGACAATGCTTACAAGCTAGATTTGAAAGGTGAGTATGGTGTAAGTTCTACTTTCAATATTTCTGACTTGTCCCCTTTTGATTTTTATTCAACAGTGATAATGGTGTTGATTCGAGGACGAATCCTTTTCGAGGAGGAGGGAATGATGAGGACAACCTAAGGGACTGCTCTACACAAAGGACCCCTTAATCAATATTCAAGGTCCCATGACAAAAGGAAGAACAAAGAGGGTTAAAAATGGTATGTCTACATTCAGCCGCGAAGTTAAAGCTAAGGAGGAAGCCAAGGTAAACTTACAAGATGATACTCAAGTCAACCTAATTACTTTGGAAAGTGTCATTCACGAACCATATCAACAAAGTGACTAAAGGGCATTTTAGGAACTTTGTACATTAAAGTCCATTCTAGACTTTAATTAGTTTTCAGCTTTATATTTATTATTTTAAAGTCTTTTATCTTAGTTAAGGCCGAGTGGTGTTAGAATAAAGGACATGTTGTCCATTTATTTAGGTAGTGTTTCTTTATAGAAAGTTAATTATTCTAGAGATTGTAGAGCCCTAATTCAATTAGGACTCTGGCATTGTAAGGCTAAGATAGACGAATTACTCCTCTATATGAAGGAGAATTCGGCCACCTTTATTACGAAGTTAGATATATGATATTTGGTAAGGTTATTCCTTAGATACTTGTGAATTTAACTTCTATTAAGATTTGCATTCATTCTTGAGGTACTAATCAATAAGTCAAACTTCGCTTATTGTGGTGTTTCAGCCCTCATTGATAGTCAAACTACTGTGTGTTGCGTTGATTATATTCCCCTGTAAACTAATTCCAAGAAGAGAAAGATCCGAAATTCAACCTTCTTGTTGGATCTTGATACAAGTTATCAAGTTTCTTCATGAACTTTCTTCATCTTTCTCTTGTTGCGCCACCGCCATGGTCACCGCTTTGTTCTTTTTCTCCACTCTATGCTCGCCTAGCCGCCATCGATCCTTCCCATGTCCCTCATCCTTCCACGCTGCCCACAATCTTCCTGATCTGCGTCCACTGCCATAGATCTCCCTATCAAAGAAGTTATTGAGGTTGAAATTTGGGTAACATGAACCATCTTATAAATGTAATTTTGTTATTTGGTCATCATATTCGTCTTCCTTTGAATGGTTGTATATGAAATTGATAATAAAAAAAAGGTAAGATTTCTTTTTTAAAAAAAAAAATCTTTTACCGTTACCCCATTGTCATTAGAGAGTACCTCACTTGAAGTGTTGTTCTGCACACCCTTTCTTGAATTACTTCTCTCTTTCTGTAAACAATCATTAAGATTTTGAATAAGGCTAATAATAAATAAATAAAAAATCAAGACTTTTAGCATACCTTAGATTAAAATCTCTATCTACTTGTGTTAATGTTTATGATTTCTATGTCATAGAATCGCCTCCCTCCCGTCTACTTGGTTATGTTTCATTCTGTGGCTTATTGCAATGATCATGGAAAATTAACTGAATTTTCTTATGGAATGACTTCAAAATTGGCTCTTCATGAGCAAATATCTGCATAGAATTTTCCAGATACTAAAGGAAATATATGTAAAAGCATGTTAACAATCACTCAATAGTTCATAGTATCTTTTGGTTATAATATAAAAGCATGATAACACAAAGATCTTTTGGACCTGAAATGAAGCCTATTGTACTCCGGAAATTGGTGCACATGTAAACTTATAAGATGGATGTGCATTGAACTTAATTTCAACAAATCAACTTAATTTCAAGAAATCAAATCCCAAATGTGCAGTTTATTCAGGAATTTTTTAGAGATTGATCCGAGGAAACCAGAAGTACAAGTAAGACACTCGACCACGAGACTATTACCTAAGTGGGTTTATTCAGTTAATAGTAACCCCACAAAGAGGAAAAGAAGCAACAAATTCATGCTTCAAATTTGCTCAAGGGCAATTGAGCATAAGAGGGCAATCTGCCCATATACCCAAAATTCAATCAAGGTTAACCATCTATATGGCTAATTCATGTAATACTACTATCATATACACAAAAACTGTCTGCATTTTTTAGACCATACTGAATTCCCCATACCTCTCCAAGAGAAAAGAGAATTGAATTAATCACTGTACATTTTCATCTTTTCATCGAAGAGTAATCTAATTAGGCCTTTTTTCCTGTTTACCTCCATTGCTTATTAATTTTTCAGAGGATTCCTCAGAGAATTGCACTGCTATGGTAGGCTGTTTGAGAGCTTTCATATTGAAATCTTTATCCCCCAAGTTAGATATACTATTGACTCTTCCAATTCCAAAGGTTGTTCAGTTTTATTTTCTTTTCTTTTTGTTTATCCTTGTGTCTATTTTTTATACTGAAATAATTTGAAGAATTTAATGCCTTTAGGATGTCTTGCACCTTTTCGGTTGCTTTTACTTGGAGTTGAGTTGGGAAACTGTTGCACTGTCTAACTATAGGCATCATGAAAGTTGCTGAAGAATGTTGTTAATGTAGATTGTGAAAAGCTTTTAAGCTTTTGTTTATAGATTAATGATTAAGAATGTTGTTCATGTATTATTATGAAAAGCTTTTGAGCTTTTGTTTATAGATATATTAGCAATTTGCACTAAATGGCCACCAACTATTTTCGTATTTCTCTTTCTAACCAAATACATTAATTTTAGTGGTTTCTGGCCATCAACAAATTACGGGCTTCAGATATTAGCACCGGTGGCAAATTCCGGCCAATTTCTAAAAAAAATTTTGGCTTGTAAACGTAAAAAGACCAATTTATCCCTTAAGACCCGTCTCGTCCCTGACCCACCTAAAACCGACCCAATATCCAACCACCATTTTCTCCGATCATCTTCTCCGGCAACAATATGAGAATGGTTGTTATTTTTTCAATTTCAATTTCATATTTGAGATGGAAATAGAAATGGGTTTCAAATTCGATTCAAAATTTCATAAAACAAATCATACAAAACAATAATTTGAGATTATTGAATCCCACCACCATCTTCTACCCATTTTCATTTTCATTTGATGAAAATTTGAGGAAACTCATTTCCTATGCAATTGTTTCCCCAGAAATTCCAATAATTTGTGCAATTTAACTCAAGATTATAAAGTCTTGTGAGGACCACAAACAAAACTACTTCACGATTAAGAACAAACTGATTTTTGCAATTGATTTTTTTTTCTCCAAATCTTGTGCAATAGATTTTTTTTTTTCAAATCTTTTCTGATTAACTAAATAAATTGACATCCATTTATATTTAACAAACCCAACTGAAGATGATTTTGAACAAGAAGATGATGATGAAACATGAACAGATGAAGAAAAAGTCTCCATCTTTGGAGACACTTTTCTTGATTTTTTTTCAAATCTTTTTTTACTCTTACTAAAGTATCTAACTGTAGAATTAATGAATCAGTCTTAGAAGGTTCTGCATTTGATGTTGTTTTTGGATAACAGTGGCAATGACTTGAAGGAGATTGGAAGTATTTTTTTTTCCTGTTTATAGCAGCTTGCAGGAGAAGATAGCAATGGAGTCTTAAAAATTTTGGACAAAAATGTCCCCTCACGTTCCGGGACACGTGAGGGTTTTTTTTTTGAAAAAATCGTTGGAATTTGCTAGCGGTGCTAATACCTGAAGCCCAAATTTGTTGATGGCTAGAAACCACAAAAATTAAAGTATTTGGTCAGAAAGAAAAATACGAAAATAGTTAGTGGTCATTTAGTGCAAATTGATCTCTCTCTCTCTCACTATATATATATATATATATATATATATATATATATATATATATATATATATATATAGAAGAAATTATGCTAACAGTTAAAGTATGTACAATTATGATCCATAATTAATTATGAGACTGATACACATTCTATAGTTCTAACTTATATCATTATCTCAAGAAAACTTAAACTGATATTATTGTATAGATTAATGTATTAAGTAGACTTTATAATTGTTTTAGGAATTCTATAACTGAATATTCATGTTACATATTTAAATTTCATAGCTATTTAAAACTTCTATTTATGTTATTAGCTAATGAGGCACAATATTGGGGCTTTGCATTAGACTAACCATGGTTTTGCATATAGGGCTAACCATGGCATTCAAAACTTTGGGGCCAACATTTTTTCCAAGACGGAATTGGGACTTCCATCTTCAAATCAGCCCTAATAAATTCCTGAAACCCTACAAACCCTAAAATAAATCTGTGACTTTGAGGACGGAATTACCACTTCCGTCCTCATATTGAAGTGGATAAATCCTCTGAACTTTCCTTTAATCCTTTATATATACATACATACATACATACTCATCCTTCCAAAATCATATCAATTTTCATATTTCTCTCCAAATTTCGTTCCAAACTTAGGTAATTACTCTGAAACTTAACATTTTGAAAATAAATAGCGAAATGGTTCCCGCCCTGGAAGAGTATTTCAAACAATGGAAATGATATCCTTGATTATAGGGCCGGGAATGATGTTTTTGCCAATTTTATGGAACAACTTTAATAATACGTCATTGTAATATTTGCAATGTTTTTCTTATTGAATGAAATAAAATTAAAATAAGTTGATAAGATTGCAGAAAATTAAAATAAGTGATAATTGATACATTCTAAAATATTACAAGTTACAAAATTTAAATACAATTAATTAGGAGGTGGTTGGTTAGGATTTTCTTGGTAGGGGCAAGTCTTCCGGTTGTGCTCGATCTCTTTACAGTTGCCGCACTTCTTCGGTCTTGGAGTTCCCCGGTTCTCTCTGTCCATCGACATTTCAAATCTCCGCATTTGAGGTCGACCCACCTGTGAACCTTTCATGATATGAGGGTGATGTGTCATATCAAAATGAGCTTGCCTCCAATGCATGGGATCAAGTACAAGATATAAAATGGACTTGTATGTATTCTTGTAGTATTCTAGAGAATACACAGGGCGTATATATTTTGAAGCATCCTCCATTACCGATTTGGACACTGCAATTACATGTGTTCATGAAGTTGTATAAGTAGACCATTTATCGCAGTTACACTCAAGAGCTGATGAGTTGACTGAGTATATTTTACCACCTTCACCAGGTCCTCTATGTCGGGACAAGGAAGGACCCTATAGATTCTTTCTTCTTTGTGGTGCCTTTGCACTGTCAAACTTTGAGCTTTAAGTTCGTAAAAGAAGTATTGATCCCATATTCTCTTAGGGAATGGCGTTTTACAAGTATTAGTGTTTTGCCCGTGTGAGTCGAAATAGTGAACAAACTTGTAAAATACCATCTCCACAAGACCTTTCAAAGGCAGCGCCCTGGAATGTTTCAAAACACCGTTAAGGAATTCAGACGTGTTAGTCGTCATGCACCCGAAGCGCTTACCCCCATCGTATGCCAAAGTCCACAACTCTTTCGGATGCTGCACTAGCTAGTTAAATGCATCTTGATCTTTGTGTTTTATAAGGTCAAGAACTTGATCACACTTAACTTTCTTCTTTTGGGAAGCAGCAATCCACAAAAGATCTTTCAATTCTTTATTTTTGCAATGTGTGTGAAAATTTGACTTGTAATGCCTTAGGCAATATCGATGTACTGCCATTGGCGGATGCCATCCGGGGAATTTCGGCTGATGATCGCTAATGAGGCAAACTTGTATGTCTTGAACAACATGATCCCTTAAGTTTCTAAGGAACCAAGACCAAGTCGAAAGTGCCTCAGATTCAACTATAGCAAAAGCAAGGGATAAAATTTGATTGTTAGCATCCATAAGTACCCCTTTATAGTTCCCCCTAAGATGTGTACCGTCTATTGAAATTATAGGCCGGCACCACTTGAAACCATCGACTAACGGTTTAAATGTCCAAAACATTGACTTGAACACCTTAGGGCCATCAACAGTGAGTTGTGGATGGTAAAGAAATTTGACTTTTGCACCCCGATTAGAATCTTGTAGTTCCCGCATATAATGTGGTAGTACTTGGAAAGTTGATTTCCAAGTACCAAACAGTGTTTCAATAGCGTATCGGCGGGCATACCAACATTTTCTATATGTACAGGTTAAAGAAAATGTATCCAAACATGCAGCCATAATCAATTTAACAGATATTTCGGGGTAAGCCTGAACAAGGTGCATAATTTTTACCCCGATATAGCAGGATGACATGTTGCGTTGTTTGTTTTGATCCATCAAGCAATAGTGGCTATCTTTGAATTTGGTAACCTTCCACATTCCATCTACTCTGATATGGTTAACACGAATATAGCAACTGCATCGGCTGGATTGTGTAGAGTTTCTACACACCCCGCTGAACCATTGTTTGTTACTCCGATCTCGTTTCCACTCCCTCAAGGAAATCTGGTTATGCCATATGTTAACTGCTAATATTGCCTCCCGCTTATCCTTAAACTGCATCCCCAAACATATTTGAGGGAAATCGGGATTCCATTTTTTGATGGGTATTTTCCTATAAGTTAGTTCAGGAACAGGTTGCATGGTACCCATATCGTTCCAACAGGAAAAATTAGCATAATTACCATATGATGACATATTCCATTCTGATATAACGAAGGTAGTAGGTGCAGGTTCAATCTCTTGGACTGCCTTGTCATTACTTAGTCCAGGAATGTCTTGGGGGATTTCTTGGGGAATTTCGGGGACAGCATTTTCTTCATTATCAAGGTCTTCCTCAACCCCGTCATCCTTGTGGTCTCCAGCACTATCATCATCCCATCGTGTTCCGTTACCGGAACACCGTCAATGTCAGATGTTGGACCCAACGAATCCATTACCGAATTATCATTGTGTATTTTTGGTGGATCAAAAAATGTCAATTGTGTAACATTAGTTACATGAGAATGATTCGGTAAGGTCGGTTCGTAAAAGAAAGGCTCATAACTGGACGGTGGGGGCATATTTGGTATTGGATTTGACACCGAAAAATAATTTTTCGGAACAAATTGTGATTGTTCAGAAAAATCTGTTGTCGGGATTACAAAACTAATTACCTGTCTCTGCACAATTTCTAACAAAGCACCAACATGAATCCCTTGTAGTTTGAAATTGGTTTGGATTCCCCACAACAACTCCAGATCTTCTTCGTTTGAGATTTACGATAAAGAACCGTGAGATACTAAGTACCAAAAGGTTCGACAGCGTAATTTGTGCCGGATCTTTCTCTTATTCTCAAACTAGTTTCTAGGGAATTTAATCAACGCAACGCTAAGGAAGGCTAATTAACAATGGAGGCTGAAACACCACAACAAGATAAACTAAACTTGTTGATACAGTAATTCAAAGATGAATGAATTCTTAAAAGATGTTCATACACGAGAAGCTAAGGAATAACCTTACCAAAATATCAATATATCTAACGTACCTTTACATCTTGGCCGAACCCTCCATTAAATAGAGTAATAATTCGGTTCCAAGCAACAACAAATGAGAGTCCTTGAAGAAGTAGGACTCTTGAACAAACAACCTGCTATCAAGTAAAACACATGTTAAAATAGGTGGCTATTCTAGACTATTCTAGAATAAGCTAACAAACTTATGGAGAGTCCTAGTTGCATTAGGACTCTTAATAACCAACTAACATATGGACAACATGTCCTTTATTATAGCAACTACTTGCTATTACACGCCTAACATAATGATTAAAGTAACTAACAAAGCTGAAAAATAATTAAAGTCTGGAATAGACTTTAATTGTACAAAAAGACTAAAATGTCCTTTTTAACCACTTTACTTCTTTGGGCCGATTTGTATATTCTTGAAAGTTAGGAGGTTGACTTTGTCATCATCTTCTAGTTGAAGCTTCATTTCCTCTTTAACTTTAATTGTTAGCCCTAAGGGCAATCAAACTCGGTTTTTGATAATGGACAAACACTTGATGTTGTGTCTAATGTTTATATCTTTGTGATAGAATATCGGAACTAATATTGGAAGCTCTAAGTACTTCAATCAAGCCATGATCAAGATTCAAAGTCATATTATTCAAGGCTCATCTTTCAAGATTGAAGATTGAAGACTTAGGTTTGGTTAGTTTAGCTTTGTCGTCATAAGTCGTTATCTTAATTGTTAGCCCGAAGGGCAAAATATCCTATGTTGTTTTGATGATAACAAACCATTGATAGTTCTAATGTTTGTGTGAGCATGTTCTTTATAATAGGATCCTTAGCACTCACATCGACATTGATGAAAATGGTAAGTTTGCTTCTTGTGTAAACTAAGGTATGTATATTACACACAAGAATGCTATATGATGGAAGGAAGGAGGCTAGGAGGTTGGTTGGGAAATAGGGCTCTTCAAAGAGTCCCTAATGCATATGGCAAAAGAACTTAACATGCTAGTGCTTATGTTTCTCGTTCTATCTTGGTTTATCTTATAAGCACTTAGCTTTACACTTATTTGTTCTTATATCCTTTTGCCATGCTTCCTTGTACTTAAAATTGTCCATATCCTATCTAATTACACCAAAGTTTGTCATAATCAAAAAGGGGGAGATTGTTAGCCCTAAGGGCAATCAAACTCGGATTTTTGATAATGGACAAACACTTGATGTTGTGTCTAATGTTTATATCTTTGTGATAGAATATCGGAACTAATATTGGAAGCTCTAAGTACTTCAATCAAGCCATGATCAAGATTCAAAGTCATTATTCAAGGCTCAAACCGAGCTCTACACTCAAGTCTTGCATGTTTTCATAAACACGTTTTCAAAAGGCTAAGTTTCAAAATGATTTTCATATGTGTTCATATCTCAAAAGCCTTTGATTTCAAAGTATAAGTCTTTTAAAACGGTTTTCTAATGCTCTTACTTGTTACATATTGAGAAAACCTTTTAGACTTCAATAGATTTCAAAACGTGTGAAAAATCAACATCTCTCATACTTAGGAAAGTCGGTCAACCGAGCTCAAGCTCGGATCAACCGAAGAGAAACTGAGAGTTGAACCCTTTGGAAATATGAGAGGTCGGTCAACCGAGGACTAGGTCGGTCGACCGAGGTGACTTAGGGTCATCCGAGGTCTTCTGTTCGGTCAACCGAACTCTGTTTAAACAAGCCGTTATTTGACCATTGCAGAGTCGTTTTTCAGCCTATTTTGAAATGTATAAATACTCCAAAGCTAGAGAATGACTAAAAGACTTGCACATACAATATAGATTGATTTCTTATCAAGTCTAAACACTCTCAAAGCAAAAGCACTTCATTTCTATGATCTAAATCATTCAAGAGTGTTCTTTCAAAAGCAAGACAAAGAGTGTGCTTCATATGTTCTAAAGAGCTGAAATTGATGTACTTCAAAGGTATATATTTCTCACTTAGAAGAGTGAATTATCTTTCTCTTTAAACCTTCTCAATTCCCTTTCTTAGTGATTGGGTAATTATTGTATAAGTCCTACTTTGTGTGGGCAATTAACTCTTAGTGAGTTTTGTATTGAAAGTCCTACTTAGTGTGGGCAAGCACTCTTAGTGAGTTGTTGTATTGTGGTTGTGTTGTAAAACTCTTTGTGAGTTAGCCACAAGTGTAAAATCTTCTTAGTGAAGTTGTTGCAAATCCTTGGGTGCGGCTCAAGGTAGTGGATGTAGATTCTGAGTGAATCGAACCACTCTAAATCCTTTGTCTTGTTGTTGGGTTTTTCTTTAGTTTTTGTTCATCTTGTTCAAACTCTCACTAGCATTGAAAAGATTGGAAATAGTTTGCAAGATCGATTAAAACCCAATTCACCCCCCTCTCCTCTTGTGTTTTACATTAATGTCTCGGATCATCGTTGCAATATTCTCTAAAGTCCTTCTTGTTCTTGATCATGTCATCGGTCCCTAAATGTTGATAAGTTGATCTTTTAAGTAGGGCTGCCCTTGGCTTGGTCCCGTATCATCCCCTCCCCCTTGAAAAGCATGATTCATCCCCGAATCATCATCGTGATCAGCCACATAGTCTATATCAAAATCGAAAGGAGATAAGTCAGAAACATTAAAGTAGAATGTACGCCGTACTCACCTTTTAAGTCTATCTTGTATGCATTATCATTGATCTTTGCAACGACTTGGAATGTTCCATCTCCTCTGGGATGTAATTTAGTCTTTCTTTCATTGGGAAATCGATCTTTCCGAAGGTGTAACCGAACCCAATCACCAACTTCAAAAGAAATTTTATTGCGACCTTTGTTGGTTTGATTTGCAACTTGTTCATTCATTTTCCTGATATTCTCGGCTACTTGTTGATGTAATTTTTGTATATAATCAGCCCTAGAATCACCTTCTATATCATAATACTCATCAACAAGTAAATGAATTAAATCCAACGGGGTCAAAGGATTAAAACCATAAACAACCTCAAACGGAGAATTATTTGTAGTAGAATGTAAAGTTTTATTATATGCAAATTTAGCAATAGGTAAACATTCTTCCCACCTTTTTAAGTTCTTTTGAATTAAAGCTCGAAGTAAAACCTCTAAAGTTCTATTTGTTACCTCAGTTTGGCCATCGGTTTGGGGATGACTAGATGTAGAAAATAGAAATTTAGTCCCCAACTTACTCCATAATGTCTTTCAAAAGTAACTCAAGAACTTTACGTCCCTATCACTTACTATGGTTCTCGGAATTCCATGAAGCCGCACCACCTCCTTCAAGAATAAATCTGCAACGTGACTTGCATTATTTGTTTTCCTTTCTTGTACTTGATTACGTATGGAAAAGTATCAATAAAAGAAACCCACCTTGCATGCTTCTTGTTCAACTTACTTTGGCCTGTTAGATACTTAATGGACTCATGGTCGGTGTGAATCACAAATTCCCTTGCGATCAAGTAGTGTTGCCATGTTTCCAAAGCTCTAACAATGGAGTATAACTCTTTATCATACATCGGATAATTAAGCGAAGCATTGCTCAATTTCTCGCTAAAATATGCTAAAGGTTTACCTTGTTGTTGTAAAACAGCCCCAATACCTAAACCTAAAGCATCACATTCAACTTCAAACATTAAATCAAAGTTAGGTATAGATAAAACTGGAGAACAAGTAAGTAATTGCTTCATCTTCTCGAAACATTATTCTTGCGGCTTGTCCCAAAAGAATGAGACGTCTTTCTTCATAACTTCATTTAATGGGGCAGCAATCGTGCTAAAATCACGAATAAAACGCCTATAAAAGCTCGCTAACCCATAAAATGATCTAACTTGTGTCACGCTTGTTGGTCTCGGCCATTCTTGAATGGCTTGAATTTTTACCGGATCAACACAAATACCTTGAGAACTAACTATATATCCAAGAAAGTTAACTGAATTAGTGCAAAAAATACACTTTTCAAGTTTAGCATATAAAGTTTGCTCTCTTAGAATAGTAAAAACAATTTTAAGATGTTCTATATGCTCTTCTAAGTTTCTACTATAGACTAGTATATCATCAAAATAAACTACAAAAAAATTTCCAAAGCAATGGCGAAATATGTAGTTCATTAATCTCATGAAAGTACTAGGTGCATTAGTAAGACCAAAAGGCATAACAATCCATTCATATAATCCATATTTAGTCTTAAAAGCGGTTTTCCATTCATCACCTTCTTTCATTCTAATTTGGCGATAGCCTTGAGTTAAATCAATTTTACAAAATATTAAAGCGCCACTTAACTCATCTAGAATATCATCTAAGCGAGGAATCGGATGTCTATATTTAATAGTTATCTTATTAATATCGCGACAATCCGTACATAATTTGAAAGTCCCTTCTTTCTTAGGTACTAAAATAATCGGACTAGCACAAGGACTTAAAGATTCTCTTACCTGCTCCTTCTCGAGAAGTAAATCGACTTGCCTTTGTATTTCTCGGGTTTCATCCGGGTTGGCTCGGTAGGCAGCCCGGTTTGGTAAACTTGCTCCCGAAATGAAGGTGATTTGAAGCTCGATTCCGCGAATAGGAGGCAGCCCTCTCGACAACTCCTTGGGAAATACGTCTTGGAATTCCTGTAAAAGATCAAAAGCAAGACTAGGTAGAGAAGAAGATGTTAGATCAAAGGAAAAATCGTTAGAATGGAGAGACCTTTCGGTTTCCCTAAATACTAACAAAACAATTGCTTGTTTTGCTCGTATCGCCGTATCTACCTTTCCCGGGTTGATGAATAAACACTATTTCCTCTCTTTTTGTGAGCTTGCCTTTTGTCTCACTAAGCTCACGATTTTTACATCCTTTTTTCCCTCGATATTTACCTCATGGGTTTGATCACTCATATTTTCCCTCTCGCTCTCTTTTCTATTCTTTTCTCTCTTCTCTCTATTTATGGCCATTTGTTTATATACCTCACATGCTGCATTTAAAGACAAATGAGTTAGAAGAAACTTTATATTATCCTTCGTAAGCCTATATGTATTTTCTCTTCCCATATGATTGGCACTTCGATCATATTGTCATGGCCTCCCCAAAATCATGTGACTTGCGGTCATCGGGACCACATCACACAAAACTGAATCCTTATATCTCCCAATTTCGAACCCTATGTCAACTTGCTTATCCACTTTCATTTCACCACTATTATTCAACCAAGATAACTTATAAGGCATAGGATGTGCCCTACATGGTAAATCAAGTGCGGAAACCATATCATAAGAACAAACGTTAGTACAACGTCCGTTATCAATAATTACTAAAATTGACTTGCCTTTAACGTCGCACTTGGTTTAAAAAAGATTACTTCTATGTTGATGTAGATCATCCAAAGGTTGAGAATGAAGTAGCTTCATCGTAACCAAAAGTTGATTATCAAAAGACGAATTTACCTTAATTGTCTCGGTTTCCTCCTCATAATCCGCTTCCTCGGTTTCCTCATCACTCACCCATGATTCATCGTCCAACATGTCTTCAACCTCTTGATGATCATTCTCGGTGTTTCCTTGATCAAGGTGTTGCTGATTTTGAAGTTTCATCTCCACGACTTCTCCCCTCAAATCAGCCATCTGTCCTGCCATATCCGTCATCATCTTATATAACTTTTCCGGATCAAAGGCTTCACCTTTCTTTGATGGAGATCCCTGAAAAGACATATTTATAATGCAAGAAAAACACTCAAAAAACGTTAGATAGCAAAGAAAGATTCACTCTTTATTCCAACACCGCTCGTATAGAATTTCAAACTCTAGATTAAAAAATGGGTTCCTAACTTGTAGCATTGACACAAAGCTGAAAAATAAGGAAAGAAATCCTATCTTTGACCTAAACGAAAAGCTTTAGAAAGAAAATAATGAAGAAACGAAATCCTAATTGAGAATGGAAACCGGTTCTTGATGATCTTGATCTTCTTGATTTTCTTGATGTTTCTTGATTCGGATGAATAGTAATCTTAGAACATTAATCTGTGAACAGTACCTTTACTTTCTTAAATTTTCCCTTACCTTTGGCCGAAAGATATCAAAGAATGAGGCGCCTACGATATCAATTCTTGATGTATAATGATGTTTAAACACGGCTCAAATTAAAGGAGGAACGTTTGCCAATTCTTGGATGAGGCGCCTACGCTATCAATCCAAGAAGTTTGCTGATGGATTTATAGTTCGCTATTCAATTTATATTAACTCGGCTACCAATCTTTACACCGAGAGGCTTTTAAAATCGGCTGCTTTTTTTTATATATGCCGTAATGCTTTTTTTTTTAATTTTCTGTCAATTCTGCAAACAAGAAAAAAATTATGAAAAACGATAAAGGTACACTAGGAATAGAGATGAACATTTTGCTCTGATACCACCTGATGAAGAATCTTGAGGTACTAAGTACCAAAAGGTTCGACAGCGTAATTTGTGCCGAATCTTTCTCTAATTCTCGAACTAGTTTCTAGGGAATTTAATCAACGCAACACTAAGGAAGGTTAATTAACAATGGAGGTTGAAACACCACAACAAGAGAAACTAAACTTGTTGATACAGTAACTCAAAGATGAATGAATTCTTAAGAGCAATTCATACACGAGAAGCTAAGGAATAACCTTACCAAAATATCAATATATCTAACGTACATTTACATCTTGGCCGAACCCTCCATTAAATAGAGTAATAATTTGGTTCCAAGCAACAACAAATAAGAGTCCTTGAAAAAGTAGGACTCTTGAACAAACAACTTGCTATCAAGTAAAACACATGTTAAAATAGGTGGCTATTCTAGGCTATTCTAGAATAAGCTAACAAACTTATGGAGAGTCCTAGTTGCATTAAGACTCTTACTAACCAACTAACTAACACATGGACAACATGTACTTTATTATAGCAACTACTTGCTATTACACGCCTAACATAATGATTAAAGTAACTAACAAAGCTGAAAAATAATTAAAGTCTAGAATAGACTTTAATTGCACAAAAAGACTAAAATGCCCTTTTTAACCACTTTTCTTCTTTGGGCCGATTTGTATATTCTTGAAAGTTAGGAGGTTGAATTTGTAATCATCTTCTAGTTGAAGCTTCATTTCCTCTTTAACTTTAATGTTTCGGATCATCGTTGCAATATTCTCTAAAGTCCTTGTTCATGATCTTGTCATTGGTCCTTGAATGTTGACAAGTGGATCTTTTAAGTAGGGCTGCCCTTGGCTTGGTCCCGTATCATACAACATAATGCAGCACCATGTCGTAGGTCGGCATGAAAAATGGACGAATCATTATTAGACGAACATTGACACTAGAAAGATCGACTCATTTTCACAGACATATTTTGTGGCAAAGTTGTCGAAATGATTTTTTTTATTATTAATTCCATATTTCTTTCACTTGGCACTGTGAAAAGAGGAAAAACACCGACTTCATACACTAAATTGTGGTCAAAATGTAAATACAATCTCATTGGACATTCAAGTGCCATTTTTTGTAGAGAAACAAATATATGAGGGAAGATAGGGTTTTTTTTGTAAGAAATAAGTTGAAGGTTTTAAATGAGTTGAATGGTTTGTTGATGTGAGAAAATGGAGCGAAGGTTGCTGCAGTTTATAGAGATTTTGGTGGTGAAGGGATAAGATTTTCTATCCCAAAAAATCTGGGCACAAAGCTCTTCCAGGGGAAAACATTGAGGACGAAATTCCCACTTCCGTCCTCAAGGGGCAGAATTTTTTCCACGGGATGTCCACCTTATTTTTCACTGTAGTGTGTTGGCAAGTCTTTCTTTAATATTGTGCATTTCTGTATTTTTTAATATCATAAAAGTAAGATTTTGGCACAAAATAAAAATCTCTCAATTAAATTCAATTGCTAGAAAAAAAATTACATGGGAAAAAAAATTACACCCGATCATTCAAACCCTAATTCTTTCGAAATTTATTTGCAATCCGTTCCCACACATAAGTGTTGCTGGACGATCCTTCCAACATCGGGTAGTCAGGGGGCAGCCTCAACAGTTATCTCTTCCAGTCATTTTGAAAATTGACCGGCTTCGTCCACAAATGCTCTTCCTTCTAACCCAAAAATATGGCCTAGAAGGTAAACCAGAATTCGCCTTTCCTTCTGTACCGCTTAGCCCTTGGATTAGCCTAATGCAGAGTAAAAATAACAAAAAATGTAAGTTATGAAAATATTATATTATAATACCGTAATTACATGTAACTTACAGCAACATATTCCACCCACTAGGCTTCAACACCATTTAAATCAACAGTGTTGGTCCTACCATCGTACTTGAACCATGGTCGTTGCAAAAGTGCTTGAAAATCCCAAAACCGCCTGCGCAGTTTTGCTAAGCCTGCATCGATCAATTCTGTTGTGAAAAATCCGCCGGTGACGGAGTTCATGCTGTATACAATTTCATTGTACAAATCGGACCAACTTTTTTCATCATTGTAACCCAATGTATCAAAATCAAAACAAATTTCTTTTAACGCCTGTTCGTATTCTGAAGGCCAATTCTTTGGTAAAATCAACATCCCTAAATTTGTTAAGCATTTCTTTTTGAATAAATTGTGGAAAGTTTGTCATTTTAAACAATGATTTTTGAAGAGGGGAAGGAAATTTGGAAACAAGGAATTTTGAAGAGGGTTAGGAAGTTTTATGTTTGAGAGTTGTGAATGTTGTAAATTGTGGTGAGGTTATTTATAGAAATAATTGGTGTGTAAAAAATTCAAAATTAGAATTTTTGAATTGACAAGTCTCTAAAAATTGGTCAGAAATGAGAACGAAAATGCCGAATCCGTTCTGAATTGATCTCTTCAATTATTCATAGTCAAAAAAGCAAAAGTGAGAAAAAACTAAACACTACAAAAGACTGCAATATGAGGACGGAAGTGTCGAGCTGTTATGGTTGCAAGAGCAAAATTTTCCGACTAAATCAACTTAGCCAATAATCATTTTAGCTAGTTTACATGGTATATAAATGAGATATGAATGTTTCTTCTACATCATTTTAGCGTAAAGCAAATATTTACTTAAATTTTTTTACCAAGTCCACACTGTCATGCCCCGTAACCAGGGAAGATGACATGACAGTGCCTCATTAGATAATGAAGCACCAAAGCCAACATTCAGAGATTACTAAAAGGAATTCATTATGAAATAATCCAAAGTAAGAGTTAAGAGTTGGAATAAGTTACTACAAGTGAAATAATTCTAAGTATTACAAAGAAAATTATTCAGCAATACTATAAATGAAAATAAATCTACTTATTACATTATTAGAATAAGTCTAAATGTTCTAAATGGAATAACTGAAATGAACTAAGTGTTAGTAAAAAAATAGACTAAAACGAAATAAAGTCACGCAGCTAAGTAGGTTATGACTACTCCTCATATTCCCCATCCCAAGCATCATTATTAAAGTAAAAGGCGCAACATCCATATCACTTGCACAATAAGAAAGCGGATAAACTAAGCTCTAATTTTAAGTAAGGACCTATAATAATAAATAAATATATAACAGAGTACAACAAAAATAGACTCAACAGATTCCCATTTTCCAAAATACACCTATGGAAATATACTCGACATGACTCAACTCAAGCCTCACGGGACTCAGAACGCATGAAAGAATAGTACAATACTATGCAGAACAGAACATAACAAAATAGACAGAACATAATAGAAATCTGCACAGCTGCACCGTGACCGGGTCAACCAAAACCTTAGTCCGGTCGACCAGTGATGTCCTAGAAGCACACAAACAGAAAACAGTGGCTCCGGTCGACCAATACACAAATCGGTCAACCGAAGGGACCAACAGACGCAGTATCGTCCGCGGTAAGAGAGTAGCTAATTGTCATTCTGCGGACGAACTCTAGGACGATTGGATCATCCGCGACCTGCGGAAAACAGAAAAACAAGTGCAAAACTTGTGCACAAATGCACAAATTCTACACCAAAACTTCTCAAACCCATAAATGATAGGAAAAAAAAGACTCAATACCAAGTATCAAATATGACCCAAACAAATGTTCGTCTATACTTATCAAATATGACACCACAAATCAGAGTTCATGCCATGAGCATCCTATACTACTCATGCACTACAAACCAATAGTTATGTCAGACAATCGAGTATAAAACGAATAATGACCAAACAAGTTAAAAACAATAGTTAAGCTAAACAACTATACTATTCATGTCTAAGCACTCACATAACCGAAATTAACAACAAGCACGTCAGCCATACAGTATTCACGGTTACACGCTTTTCTTAGACATTACGAACATAGTTATCGCTATGACACTACAATCCCACAGTCAAGCTCAATTGTTCAATTAGACCCATAATCACTACTAACAGTCCCCAAGTATTAACCCACTGAGGAAAGGCCACATGAACTAGAATCCGGCTGAATCTTTGCCCCGGATGGAGGCTAAAAATATAGAATACATCCATTGTGTCATTGCCCACACATAAGCTCCACAATTTACTGTTAGCTGCACTAACTTGTTTTTCCCGCTAGGGTTCGGGTCCACACATCCACACACAGAATATCGCGAACACCAGGTTCCAACGATATATAAAGTGTATGTATCCTGCTACAGACCTTTCATAAACAAGAGGTCGAATGGGGCGATGACTCGGTCGACCAAAACCAAATAAACGACGACAACTAACCAAACAGATACTACGACAAAACCAAAAAGTCAAAGGACCAAATAAGACGACGACTACTCAACTAATTAGGACGACTCAAGAAATGATAACAAATGAGAAATTATAGGAATGATCCCCCAACGATCCACAGTACAGAACATATACAGTTTCAGAATGTGTTGTATAACATTTAAATAACGATAAAGACAGTCAATTATATATATATATATATATATATATATATATATATATATATATATATATGTATATGTATATAGCAAATACATAAACAGTAAACAAAATTCAGATTATATAAACATGAAATTGATCAAACTCAAGACATAAATTTAATAATCAAAGTGATAAACACAAATTATGTAACTGATTCGTAACTTAACAGTTTATGCAATATATATATATACCCAACGAATCCTTAAACAAATCCAATTCAATATTCGACAATTTATGCAATAATTCATAATTAATTAATCCCAACACAATTTCAAATTAATATCCAATATACATATACAATCCGGGCAGAAAAATAACATAAAGTTGGGTCCTTACCTTGAATCCTTAGAAAAAGCGATAAATGTACAGTGCTGAAAAAATATGGTCTTGCCTTCTACTTCTACTTCTGACATACATTACGGAAATTCTAACGGTTAAAAACTCAATCCCTCTAGTCAGATTATAGTCCTATCAGTCTAGTTTCTAAATAAAAAAGAATACCCCTATTGCAGTTCGGATGTTACCTGGATGACGATTCAACCGAAAATGCGCAGAAAACGAAATTCAGAAATCAGCTCTGCTCCTGGTGCGATATCTTTCCGTTCCGAACTCCAAATCGACTTCCCTCTACGGTCACTCGTAGGTATCGCGAACGCCGTTCTTTTGGTATATCGTGCGTCGAAAACGGATAAGAGACACTGACTCGATGATCTCTCAAAGTTCTCAGAAATTAACTCTCAACAACCTTTTTCTCTCCCTATTTCTCACGGCTCAAAGCCGTTATTCTTTTCTCTCTCTTTTTTTTGGTAAAAATTATTCTTCTCTCTGTGTGTGTGTTACCGCACGACTCCCCAAACTAGAATCCCCAATCCCACGTCTCTGTTTCTTTTCAATTTCCTTATATTTTGTTTTTCTTTTCTTTTCTTAATCCCTTATCCCCTGAATCCCTATATATGTATATAACTCCTTTGTCTTATTTCCTTCTTATATTATATCTTTCTCTATTATATTAATTCATTAATCACTAATCAAATAATTGATTTCCTTATATTTTATTTTATTATATAGCAACTTTCCTAATTATAATAAATTTTTTAATTAATTTCAATTCCAATCAAACTACTCATCTAGGTTATTATATAGAAGAGAATTTGGGAGAGAATATGATATATGGTGTATTGTGATATGAACCAAAAGTATCTATTTATAGAGGTAAAATCCTTTGGTTCATGGGTCTATGGGCCTCCCACTCTATGGGCTAGGTCTGATCATTCATTTATTTACAACACTCCCCCTTGAATGACTTATCCATACAATTGAAATTAAACCAAACTAAGAAAATGAGTACAATTGATGTTGGAGTATTTAATTGCCACCTCGTTAAAACCTTGTCAAGAAAACTCATTAGGACAAAACCTGGACGAAGGAAAAAGTGTACAGCTACTCCTCTGATCATTAAATATCTTTGAGTTGACGCATTCCAATTTGATGTATCAATTTTATGAATGTTGATGTTGGTAAAGCTTTGGTGAATAAATCTGCCACATTATCACTTGAGCGAATCTGATGAACTTCAATGTCGCCATTTAGCTTTGGAGGTCCATAACATGAAGAATATGCCTCATTAAAACATTCCTAGGAAAAAAACCCAGTGGAAAAAAAATACACTTAGTCAAGGAAAAAAGTACATTATTCTTATGTCAAATTACTTTCCTTGTTAACAACATTATTGAACCAATGCATGTAGATCTTCCAGATCAACCTTAAAAATTGCAATTAGTATTATCTTAGTGAATAATTGTTATAGATTTTCATAGGATCAACAAAGTTCATCTTCTGGATGTTTCAATTTGTGAATACTAAGTTTTTTAGGACTTTCAACATTTACTTGCTTGTTCTAAAACTCTTCGGGAGTAATATTTTGATGATTTAATCCTCTTTAATCAAGGATTTTTATTTTCGTAAGAAAGTGTTCAATCACACATCAGGTGTGCCTCGAACTTGTAATCTATAAAATATTTCCTTTTGAAATATACGATAATCTATATTATGAATATTCAATTTGCAACTCTTTTCTGGAGTTAGAAAAATATTAACCAGTAAATTTGCAACTTTTCTATATTGAACTCCAAGTTCGTTAGAGTTTCTGCATGAATTAAGATGCTTAATAATAATATTCCCACATCATTACTTTTTCTCTCTCCCCCTGATGTGGGATAACTTATTTCATCAAAATACTAGAGATACTAATAAAATAAAATAAATGTTGCAAGCAAACTATTGTACATGGAAATATGTTATCTTTCCATAATACTTTCAAAAAGCATTAATCGCTAAGTCATTGATGTTTATATTCTTCGGGAATAATTGCTTATTTGCTTCTGGCATATCAAGTCCTTCGAGGATTTCGTATAAATGTTGTTACTAAATGGTAACATTATTTACGTAATAAGTGTTTGTGCGCTATTCAAATACACTTGTATCACCATCAAAGTAATTTCTTTGTTTGTTATTCTAAACGAATATCTTTATAGGATTACACTTCAGGTGTATAATTTCTGTAAGGAATACATTTCACGTACTAAGTGTTTGTGTGCTATTCAAATACACTTGTATCACCATCAAAGTAATTTCTTTGTTCGTTATTCTAAACGAATATCTTTATAGGATTACACTTCAGGTGTATAATTTTTGTAAGGAATACATTTACACTTCAAGTGTATTAATTCTCCGTACATGCCTTTTATAATTTTGAGGTGAACTCAGTGGTATATTTTGAACCATCACCTCTACACTTTCAATTTTGAGTCTGCAGACTTTATATTACAGATCCTCAATCTATTGCGCGCATAAATAATGTCGACATTTGTACAATTTTATGTATATATGGTTCAATCAATTTCCAAACATTTGAGATCTCATAATTCTCACAAATTGTCAAGTACTTGTATTTCTTCTAGAAATAATATAATGTTTGAAAAAATTCTTCTAGAATTTTCATCTTCTCGACTTGACCATCTATAAATCTTTACGCCATTTGCGAGAAGTTTTAGAACCCATAATGCTACCACATATCAATGTCTCAATTTTAATATTATTGGTAGCTTGTCCTTCGGGGACATTAAATCCATGGAGTTTTTTCTAGCCGAATTTTGGTTATAAAATATTTCCGATTATTCGTCTTTTGAACTTTTGGTTCAAAACTCATTTATTTGATAATCAACAAGAGACACGAATAGAAATAGTTTGTTCGACTATATATTTTCCCTTCTTTATGTTGCAACAACATATGTACCAATCAGCAGGATTGATAACCAACATATAATTTATCCTCTTTTGAGGACCAATCTCAACACCTTGTGGTGAATAATGAGCTCACATTTTATTTTGAGATGAAAATCTCCTTGTTTGCAAAAATAGAGGAGAAATAAGAAATTAATAGTTGGAAAAATACAAAGAAATATCTAATAAATTAAAAGCAATATATGATTCTACAAGACCATTTATTATATGAACATATTCTTCAGGATATGCAACTTTTAATCTAGATGACATATAATATCACTAGTACCTTTTTGAGACAAATTATATTTATGGGAGAATTTAAAGATATGAGCTCATTAATTTATCAAGAAAAACACAAACTTCAAGTTGCGGATTAACAATATACATATTTCGATGCATCGAATAAAATATTCATACCAAAAATATATTCAATCTCAATATTCATAGTATTAAAAAAAATATAATTGTTTTGAAAATATGTAGCTAAATACAAATAATATTTTAGGAAACTTCTGGATCCATAAAATATTTTCACTAATTTCTTATGATTTCACATTTTTAATGATCTGAGATGGTCTAATCAGTAATGCCATCTGATATATTTCTTTAACCAAGTAAGCTTCAGGCTTAATCAATAATGCATCTCAATGCAAACACTTCTAGTGCAATATAATTTATAAGAGATAAACAGTAATCTCTTCAATGCAAATTTATTTGCTAATAATGATAGCAATGATTGAAAATGCATTCGCCCACTATCTAAATTAATCTTGATAAGAAAATTATAGCTAATAATCGATTACATATAGATCTTTTCAACAGTCTTTAATCAAACAGCTCTCCGGGAGCTTCTAATTGACTAGTTCTACTGGAATTTTATATTGTAGACATTTATAATTTCAAGTAAAATCATTGAAACTGTTTTTAATCTTTTAGCTCTTCCGGTGCTTTTCATCTATCAGTTCGATCATTTATAATTCTTCAGGAACTTTTATAAAGTAAGCGTTGTTTCAAATTACTTTATGAACTAAGTCGTCTGGAGTTGTTAATATATTAGTTCTAGTAGAACCATTTAATATGCAAACTCTTCTGGATTGTTGATCAATTAGTTCTGCTGGAACTTTTCAACATGCAAAACTCTTCTGGAGCTTCTAAGAGAATATAAATTTTTCAAGAACTAAATATATTCTTATAAGTAAAAATTCAAAACAGTTGAAATAAAATTACAAAAATCCTAATACATCTCTACAACTATTAAATAAGTACTTATCAAAACATAAAATAAGATACTACTCATTTTCCTTTTTACCACTTCAGGTGATAATCATTCATTCTGATTTCAACATAAGGAGTAATACTTCTACAATAATGGTATAGTCAAATCATCTTTTATATAGACAATGGAATTTTAACCATATTCGCTTCAGGGAATAATTTAACAATAAATGTTTGGGTTTTATATTTCATCAATAACCTATCATTTCTCTCTCAATTGCTACTACAAGAAAAAATTTCAGGTAAAGAACGGGGATAAACCTTCTTTATTAGATCACCAACTTTCCCCCATATGATTTCCATTGTAGATGAATTCTAAAAACATATTATTATTTTGTGATCTTTAAGCAACAAGATGGACTTTCGGTAAAACATCTTCCAGTGTTCTATCTTTCTTTTAGATTTTAGCACAATAACAAACTTCAGGGTTTTATTATTAACAACGTCTCCCAGACTCATTACAATAACATGTATAATAAGATAATAAAATAATAAATTTTGACAAAAATAATAAAATAAAATACGATAATATTCTTGATTTAACCATCTCTCGGTGATCAATCGTATTGATATTACAACCATCTCCTGGTGGTTAACCTTAAACCATTTGTATTTATTTTACAACCATATTCTAGTGGTTAAGAATAAACAATAATAATTTGTTTGATCATACAACAATCTTCTGGTGGTGGTAGATTTTTCTATAGTAATTTGATACAACATCTTCTGGTAGTCGTATATTTGTCTATAATATTTGATATAACCATCTTCTGGTGGTCGTATATTTCTTTCAGATCTTTTTATAATAGACGTGGGTGACAAATAGTGATATTTGACGTGTGTAATTATATATAAAAAATAATAAATAATGTCAACAGGACTTATATTATCCTTCATGGATTATTCTAACATAGACAAATTTTTTTCAAGACAAAAATGCTACCTCAGGAGCACAATAAAAATTTATGAATTATAATATTATTTTAAATAATTGTTACTTCAAGAACAATATTTCAATATTCTTCAAGTAATACAATATACTCTCCAGGAGTAAATAATTAATGTATAATAATATTCTTCAAGAATAATTAATTAATTTATAGTGATAATATTCTTCGGGAATAAATGTTCTTCAATAACCTTTAATATTATTAATTTATACTATTACTACTTCTAGAGTAATTGTTCAATATTCTTTAGGAATATTGATAATTTAATTTTTTGACAATAATAAAAAAAATACTATGATCTGATATGGAAAGCAAGGATTACGAATATATATACGAAAAGTCAACGTATATAACAAGCAACAAGGTAGGCCATGATAAAGAAAATGGTAAAATAAAATTCATATAGAAACCAGTAATAGTATATTCATGATCAATAAAGTAAAGTAATAAGAAAAACGGATAACAATAAAAACGGATAACATATATATTACTCCAGAAGCAACAATTGCGATGACGTAATGGATCAAACCCGAAACACAATCAAATCAAAACATGCTGATTCGTTATTTTTTTGTTGGAACCATATGAATCGGGTCTTAAGTATAAGGAAATTCTATGGATCTGAAGAAACAATATGATTACTAGGCTAACAAAGTTGGATCAAATGCAAAAGAAAAATGATTAAACTATTTAGCCAATAAAGAATTTGATATGTGAATGGACTAGAAATGCATTCACAAATTCAAAAACTATCGGTCAACAAAGGAAACATGAATCTTATATTATATCTTTCCCTATTATATTAATTTCCTTAATCACTAATCAAATAATTGATATCCTATATTTTATTTTATTATATAGAAACTTTCCTAATTATAATAAAATTCTTAATTAATTTCAATTCCAATCAAACTACTCATCTAGGTTAATTACAACTAAGTCCCCCAACTACGATACGCGTGCGAAACGCCCTCAATGAAATGTACACCGATATAACACGTAATATGTTATAAAAATTAAATAGACATGTAATAACATAATTAACATGAATAAATCACGCCAACAAAATTAATCAGACAAATTAATTACACGTAAATAACACATAAGCAAAAATCCCTGGATTTCACAAAACACAAAAAGTTTCAAGTGCATTTTGGGAACTCTATATTTAAAATAACGCTCCTACTCCCTCCTCCCTCACCCCTCTTTATTCTTCATCTCGCTCATCTTCTTCTTTACCACTCCTTCCCCATCAACTCATCACCATGAAATATTTCCCCATTTACTTATGTGATTTGATTAATGTGCCCATAAATGGGGGTTTACCTTGGATTGGCCATGGTTTGGCATAAATGGTCAACCATGACATTATTTTTTAACCAACATTTTTTGCCGTAACGGATTTGCTGGAGAATGGATACGGAAAATTCATTCTCGGCTGACGTGGCACATTCCAGACGCGCCTCGCCACGTCAGCCTCCGTTGCGCTAAATCAATTGCAGTAGACTCTTCCCTTCTGCTCTCGCATTTCAAAAGAATGATAAATTTTTTTTTTGAAAAATTAAATTTTATGCAATTGGTGATTTATGTTAAATTTGTGTTGATTTTGGGAATATTGGTTAAATTATAATTAATATATTGTTTGGAATTTGTGGAATTTGTGGGATTTTGTTAAAATTATCATATTGTTTGGAATTTGGTGATTTGAATGTGTATTTTTTGGGGAATTTAGGGTAATATTTGGTGGTTTTGTGATTTTTTGGAATATTTGTAATTTGTGGAACATTGTTAAATTTATCATATTGTTTGGATTTAGGGTAATATTTAGTGATTTGAATGTGTAATTTTTGGTAATTTATTGTTAAAGAATGCATGTGTAGTTTTTTATGATAAAATCTATGTTTGTTTTTTTATTTGTATAGATGTCTAGTCTACACTTGCTCATCTTCATCCGGGTCCTTTAGATAGGAGTGTTTTAACCAAACAACCATATCATAGATCGTTAGGAATATGGCACGGTGAGGACACACTAAACACCCCTTTAAAATGTATTAGAAGTGACAGTCAGTTTTAGGACGCGTATAAGAGAGAAACAAACCCTTCCCTAATTAACCTAATAGACGAAATAGGTTTTGGGGGTGTTTGTAGGATATGACATATCAAGCTAGATCACGCTCTAGTGACTTCCTTAGTAGAGAGTTAGCGCCCAGAGACCCGTACATTTCACTTACTTATCGGGGAGACGACCATCACTCTAGAGGACGTAGGATATCTTTTTAGACTACCTACTAGGGGACACGTGGTGTCGTGGGGTGAGGAATACAATATGTCCAAAACTCAGTGGTCTACTATTGTATTCAGACTATTAGGTTTTCAACCCGCCAATGCGTCTATTAAGGGAAACAGTCTTCAACTATATGAAGTTTATGCCCACAATAATGAGCCTCTAGGACATGATGTTACTCCGTTAGCGGTAGAGCAGAGGGCTAGGGCATTGATATTCATTTTAATAGGTAGTTTACTTTTTTTTGATAAGTCGGGCTTCAGAGCGAAAATGCATTATCTCATAGTCATCGATGATCTTGAGCATGATACTACTTCGTGGGCTAGCGGTGTCCTTACATATTTGTACCGGCATATGTGCATCTCCTGTATGGCTGATTCGAAGTACATCTCCAGTTGTTGTTTGCTCATTCAGGTATGTTTAAATTTTATAAACTTTTATGTTTAATATTTAATTTGAATATTTAATAATCAATATTATTTGTTTTTACTAGTTGTGGGCGTGAGAGCACATTTCTTGTCTCCATCCGGAGAACCGAGATGAAGTTCCAGATGATATCCCCGCCGGTTGCTGCTTTCGGGGCAAGATGGAATGTAGCCCAAACTTTTCGCAGTACTCCGAAAAACCAATTGTTGGTGTTTCGTGATCAACTAGATTTGATGACAGAGACACAAGGGGTAAGTTAATTTCAGTTTTCTCGTAATATTTTTTATTTAATTAAAGAGTAAATTGCACTAAATGACCACCAACTGTTTTTGTATTTCTGTTTCTAACTAAATACATTTATTTTAGTGGTTTATAGCCATCAACTATTTACGACCTGCAGGTCTTAACTCCGGTGACAAATTCCAGCGATTTTTTTTTAAAAAAAAATTGACACGTGATGGGCATTTTCGTCAAAAAGAGAGAGACCAGCGAACTAACTTGACCCACCCGTTCTTCTCCCCTTCTACCACCACCGTCCAGCACCACCAAAATCATCAATGCCAACCGTCTTCATTGCTCCAAAAAAAAACCCAAAATTCGCCAAACCCCTTCCCAGAATTGGCCCAAAAAATATGCAGCCTCCTTATAAGGAAAAGTGTTAAGAAAGTCCAGAATTATATCCCCAAACAAGTTAAAATTCATTCACCACTTATTGATAATCAGAGCACAGAAAACTTTTTTTTATATATAAAATGATTAAATAAATTAAGGTGAAGCAACAGGTTTATGCTCGAGGATTTATGGCTAGGGATTATGACCACAAAGAAATTGGCCGGAATTTGTCACCGAGCTAAGACTTGCAGGTCGTAAATAGTCGATGGCTATAAACCACTAAAATAAATGTATTTGGTTAGAAACAGAAATACAAAAATAGTTGGTGGCCATTTAGTGCAATTTACTCTTAATTAAATAACTTGTTTTCCATTAACTTAATCTTATTTACAATTTATGTGGAGACCGTACCCGGACGCGGTTATTGCAGAGAGAGTGGCTCGAGATGTTGACTTCCTGTATACAGTGCGTGCCCGAGTGCCACTCATTTGCTTCGATGTAGTGGAGTACCATCTGCCTCACAGGGTTATGAGGCAATTTGGATTTGAGCAGGTGGTACCAATAGCGGCAGGGACGCACAGTATTGTCGAGGGTGCTGATATCCACACAGTCAAAATGGTCCCCACAAAGAATTGGGAGAGAGAGCACAACAAATACATAAAGTTGTAGGATGAGCGCTTACAGACACTCGTGGAAGGTGTCCCAACTGCAGGTAATGTTATTTTATCAAGCCGTGAGTACGTGGCTTAGTACAAGAACATTACCGTCCACCTTCTTACGAACCCAAGAAATAAGGATACTAGGCAACTCCCGTTGGGTTATCAACCAAACGCAACAGCAGAAGAAATTTTGGTAAGTATTTTTCCTTTTGTTATTAATATAAATCTTACTAATTTGAATTTACTAATTTTAATATTAATGTTACAGACGGAGTCAAATTAGATGATACTGCAGGAATTCGAGAATTCTGAGACTACAACCCAAACTGTAAGCTAGTACAAAAATCTGATCACCTGGGCGACCAAAACAATCAAAGATGCCTTCAATGTGGCCGGGAATGCAGTTTCGTGCAGACCGCGATTTACCGACGTTGCAGAGGCTGCCATTGAGCGACCGTTGACACAACCGAGGTAGCCTGTTGAAGGTAGGAGTCAGCGTGGGAGGCCGGGTGGTAGTCGAACTCGCCAGGATACTCAGGAGATTCATGAGAGGATACGACGCACTCGCCCCGTAGAGATACGGGAGTGGCTCCACCACCCGAAGATCAGACAAAAGATCAGACTCAGACTGAAGAACGCATGGATGCAGGTGAGATACACTCCGCATATGTTTATCATTTCCCGAGCAACATCAGTCTTACAGGGATAGTCGATTGGGGGTGATTCTAGTGCGGGAACCTCTACATCTGGACAGCTGGATGTCTTTTTTGGTTCGACGCCCTCGTACAACTTAGGCCTCGACCAGACACAGACGCAGCTGCAGACTCCACTGTTCGAGCCAGATTCACCTGAGGAGCCGATACATATCGACCCAGAAGGCGCTGTAGTCATAGAAACGGAGCAAGATAGTGCCCTTCGAACGAGAGACGGCCACATGTACTATCAATGGAAGAACCCGAAAAAGACAGTTATATACACACCGTCGGGGGCAGTACATAGGACATTATATTTAGTTTGTTTTGTTTAATTTATGTTTGCATACAAATTGTTTTTTACGTTGTTCATTTTTATTAATAAAGCAACTTTTGTCCAAGTAATTTTTGTACACATTTTTTTTGTTAATATTTTGTATGTTTTAGTGATTTTAGTAGTTGTAAAATAAGAACTGTAAATTGTTTTGGAAAAAAACAAAACTCAAAGTGTTTTTGGTACAAAGTTTCTGCCAGGCCAGAACGAATTTGGGTCCGTTCTGGAATTGATTGGAAAAAATAAACTAAGTGTTTTGGACAATGCTACTAGGGTGGCAGAACGGATTTGCCAAATCCGTTCGGAAAAAAAATGTTGGTTAAAAAAAAACAATGCCATGGTTGGCCATTTATGCCAAATCATAGTCAGTCCAAGGTAAACCCTTCATAAATGCTCCTCAGATGGTGGTAAAAGGTATATATAATTGTGCCACCATAACCGGCTAACAACTAGAGAACATTTACACAGGAAGCATATCGCCACCAATCCAAACTGTCCACAGTGTAACCTATACTCTGAATCTATTGAACATTTGTTACGGGACTGTGCAAAAGCACAAGAACTATGGGATAAGCTACAATTGTATCAATGCTTACCTGGGTCGGGGGAAAATAAATTTGATAAATGGTTGTACAATTGTGCTGGGAGTAAGATTACATCCCCTTTCAATAATGTCTCATGGGGATGTATCTTTGCTTATGGTTGTTGGACTTTATGGACTCAATGAAACCACAATCTCTTCAAACCTGAAAAACTTTATTTCGAACCTTTCACTGAAACTGTGTCCAAAGCTACTGAATTTCATGCTTTAGGTGTGCGTGTGAAAAACGACCGGAATGCCAAAATTATCCAAATATCATGGACTAAACCGACAGATGGCTGGCTCAAGCTTAATGTTGATGGTGTTAGTAGTGCCCTAGGACCATTAGCACATGTTGTGCGTTTTATTATCTTTTGAGCATGTAATTGAATAGTTAATTTTGCTTTTGATTATCAAATGTGTGATTTGATAGTAAAACTCATTAGCTTATGTAATTACTATTCTAGAAGTCCCTAGTTTTATGTAATGCTTAATTACTATGAAATAAAACTAGTATGATTGTTGATTGATGATCGTGTCTTACTGATCATGTGTAATGGATACAAATCACATCATAGATGCAATATATAGGGATACATTGTATTGGACGTGATCCGTCAGAGAAGTAATACTTCATGGTCTTAAGTCATAAGTATTACTTCCTCAATACTATTTTAGAATCCTTAGACCTTATGTCTTCATTGATTCTAGTATGAATGGAGCCACGTTTTGACTCGATCGGACGTTACTTGTAACGAGAAATCAATACGACCGATGATCGGATGTAGTGTCCTATCATAGCTTGAATGTGAGAGACATTGTAAGGAATTTGTCCCTCTCTATTATTAGAGAGAGATATCCATGGGCCCCTCGATAGGGAAAGATTGTTTAAATGCATGGCCGTGCTCAAATGTATTTGATAAAGTGGTTATCAAATGCTATTTGTCGAAACAGTCTACCTGGAGATCGAGCATAAATACAATTAAGCTTAATAAGGGTGACGACCACCATGCCTTATGCTTAATTAGGATATCGCGAGACAAATGGATTAAATAGTATATTGATATTAGGTTTCGTTGTATATTCATTCACTTTGGGTAGTCACAATGTCCTGCTAGGGACCGCTTGTGATTTATGAATGCACACTACTACTAAGCGTGTTTTCATTGCCATTGTGATATGAACCTACAGGGTCACACGCATGGACGAGCTAACGAGCTTCATGTCCAGATTCAATGAATCTAGAATGTGTCTAGGTTCATTGTATTTGACATTCAATTTTCTGAGAATAATAAAGTGTTATTATTCGAATTAGAGATAAGGGGCATTTTCGGTATAGCTGGAATTACGTGGGAGTTATTATCCGATAAAGACTCCCACTACCAGCAGAAGTCTAGTGCATGTGGGAGTTATAGACTCCCACTGCCAAAAGAGGTTGATAGGACGTGGGAGTTAAGACTCCCACTGCTGAGAGAAGTGGAGGACGTGAGAGTTGGTTATGGGAACAAACTCTCACACCCTATATAATTAACTCTCAGCCGAAACCCTAGTCTATCCTTGCTTCAGCCGAAATTAAACAATTCACCCGAAATCAGATTTCGGATTTTTCTGCCTCTCCATTTTCTCTCTAATTCCCAAATCTCAGAAAGACGAAGAGCTAGCAATCGCTGCCCGTTTCGTCGCGTGGATACCGGTAGAGGGACTTTCCGCAAAGGGAATTTCGTTGGTGGCAGATTAGCATCCAAGAAACGTCATCCTCCATTCAAGAAGTAGCTTCTTGAAACCAAGAAACGTAAGTTTTCATTGCTTTTACCGAATCGAATTTGTATGAGCGGATACTTCAGGGGAGGACTCATGGGTGTTTGTAACGAGTTTCCGCCCATGAATCCCTTCAGATGGTTCTTCCAATGGTAATCCAGGGATGAGCGGGAGTGGAGGTCTCATCAGAAACAACAACGGAGATTGGATCAAGGGATTCTTTAGAAATCTGGGCATCTGTACGAACATTGTGGCAGAACTTTGGGCACTCAAGGACGGTCTTAAGCTGGCTATTGATATGAATCATTCTAAACTGGCCGTTGAAATGGACGCTAAAGTGGTGCTTGACCTTCTTATTCATGCTATACTAATACTCACTCTTTATCTGCTCTTATATCTGATTGCAGGGCTTTGATCCATCAGGTGCCGAATTTAGCATTTCACACATTTTCCAAAAGGCCAACACATGTGCAGATGGTCTCGCAAAAGCTGGAGGATTTTCTGCATCCTTTGATATTGTTATTTTCGATTCTCTACCCCCTTTTGTTAGCCAACTAGTGACAGGAGACGCCCGTGGGGCTTCTTTTGATAGGTCTATTTCTGATACCTCTATCCATATCCATCATTTTGTTAGCATTATAGTGGCAGGATATGGACAATAGGTTTTGTTAGATAAGCTTAATTTTAACAACTTTATTTCGTACCCGACAGGTTAAGTGTATATATATATATATATATATATATAAAAAAAAATAAAAATACAAGTAATAAATTGTTTAGGGATAAAATCACCAATTTGCCCCTATTATTTAGAACAACCTACAAATTCAAGAATCAAACCTGAGTGAGGAGAGAAGAAATATCTGAAAACACAGGAAAGAAAGGACTCGATGGCCGCAGCAACCTCCTCCTCCTCCTCCTCCACCGCCACCACTCTCAGCCCTTTCATTCAGTTCCACCAACTCCGCCGCCGCAGCAACTGTTACACTCCTCTTTCTCTTCCTTTGCTTCAATTTCCTTCGCGCCGCCCAATTCATCTTCGTTTTAGCTCCACTCCCTCGCTTTCCGTCTCCGCTTCTCTTACGGTAACGCTCTCATTTTCTCTTGTTTAAAACTTTAGCTTTCTATTTTCATTTTTTAATTTCTTTTTTCAATTGATTTTTTGTTTTCTTTTTTGAACTGTTTATTAGGATAAAATTGGCGGGCTTAAAAAGACATGGACTAACTTAACCACCTTGAAGTACTGGGTGGTAAATGACTATTATCGCCTTGTCAATTCTGTAAATTCACATGAGCCCCTAATTCAACGACTTTCTGATCATGAGGTTGGTTGTGTTTTTTTTTCTGGTCATTTTTGCTGCAGTTTTCGGTTTTAATTTTTTTAAATTTATTTTTAATTAGCTGAGTGCAAAGACTGTGGAGTTCAGAGAGAGGTTAAAGCAGGGAGAGACACTGGCTGACATTCAAGCAGGTTCTCTACATTTTGATTTCTTTTAGTTTCCTTGTAAAATGCTTTCTGAATGATAAAGTTGATCTTTTGAACTTTTTAGTGTTTGACCTCTATTCTTTGGAGACGGAGGATTTTGAATTTTAGTCTCTTCCCTTATGCATATATTTATTGTTGGCCTTGAGCTTGGCTTCGAGTTTGAAGATTTCTAACTTCTTGGATTCACGTATTACCAAGATGCAAGTTTTTTTTTGAAATTATTTAACAAAAAAAAAGTTTATTTTTGAAATTTAGCTTGCTTTTGTCGGATTTTCAGAATAGAATTTCTCTCCTTAATGCGAATACCCAATATTCTTCGACTTCAATTGCTTTCTTGCGGATTTGCTTGAATTTTCTGACCATTTATTTTGTTTGTGGACCAGAGGCTTTTGCCGTGGTTCGTGAAGCTGCTAAAAGAAAGCTTGGAATGCGTCACTTTGACGTGCAGGTACACTTTCTTCTTCTTACTGTCTGCTGAGGTGTCATCAGCACATTGATGACTCATTTTTTTATTTTATTTTACTCTTTTTTTTTGGGATGAAAATGTAAATATATATTGATCAAAAGCATATAGCTATACAATCAAGTGTCAGCCACTTTACAAAAGGAAATATCTGATATGGACCGGGTCCATGTGGACCATGTGGTCCAGATTTGGCCACATCCCAGCAGAATGAGGATAGAGAAGGAAATGCAGTGATGTGGCCAAATCTGGACCGCATGGTCCAGTGGACCTGGTCAATGATAGAATAGACCTTACAAAAAGGATGTCTAATCCAATGGCTCGACCAAATCCTCATCCTGACTAGACATAGAGTCCAAAACATGGGGATACAAAGCAAAAGTAACCCTGTATACATTTGTTTTGAACCTATTCACTAAATTCCCTGCTTGAGTTTCAACTTGTTAAAAAATTCTTCTCTTTCTTTCAGTCCAAATGTGATAAATAGTACTAGTGAAAGCCGCCTTTTTCCTTTTGTGAATCCAGGAATTCCCTCTAGCCTCCTTCTTTAGCCATTTGGTAGTACTTGCAATAGTGGTAAGATGTCTTCGAATCGCCAACTACTCTCTAATTTTTTACCATACCTCTTTGCTATATGGGCAAACATAGAAAATGTGAGCATGTGTTTCCGGTTGCCCTCTACACAATTGGCATGTTACTTGAACCTCCAAGTATTCCATCCTATCCCCAGTCGGCAACCTCCCCAAAACCGCAAGCCAAGAGATAAAAGAGTGCCTTGGAGTGCTGATTCGATTCCAAACCGCCTTGTCCCATAGAATACGTTGTCCTTTATCTCTAAAGTAATGATATGCCGTATTTGTGTTCAAACCATGTCCTTTGTCCAAAATATTCAATTTACAAATAGCTTCAGCCGCCTCACCTTCCCTTTGCACTAACAGGTCCCGGATGCTAAGTATCTTCTTGATTAAAGGGAATCATCCTTCTTAGCACCTCTATCCCATATGCTTGAGGTACGAAGATATTGGTGGTGCACCCATTGGATCCAAAGAGAATCCTTTTTGAGGTGGATGTCCCAAAGTACCTTATGTAAGAGTGCTAGGTTCCATTTTGAGGTATCTCTAAGACCAAGCCCACCTTCGTCCTTTTGGAAGCAAGCATGCTTCCAAGACACACGCCAATCTTACTTCCCCAAAGAAACTCTCTAGTTGACCTTGTGATGACATCAATGACAGCCATTGGTGTTGGAAAAATAGCCAACCAAAAGCACTCCACACCTTGCAAGACGGACCTCGCCAATTCCAATCTCCCCGAATAGGATAGAGTGTTACCCGCCCATTTAGCTATATTGTTCCTGATTTTGCCAACCAAGGGTGCATAGAAAGCCACCCTAAGTTTTTGAGCTGCCAAGGGTACTCCAAGGTACCTGAATGGAAAACTTCCACTTGGAAAGTTAGTGTTTTCCATGATCCCCTCTAGTTCCTGGCCATAAACACCCCCAACAAAGACTTGAGACTTAGAGACATTTACTTGGAGTCCAGAAACCTCCTCAAAATGTTCCAAGGTATCCATAAGGACTTTGACTGAGTGTAGATCACCCCGGGAGAGGAGAATAAGGTCATCAGCAAAGGCAAGGTGTGAAAGACGCAAGCTTTGGCATTTTGGATGTAAGTTAAATCCTGGCCTTGCCATTTCCATATTTAGCTTTCTGGAAAGATATTCTAGACATATCACAAAAAGCAGTGGGCCTCTCCCAACATCTTATCTATGTATTTATCATATAACACAACTCTACATGCTACATCTTATCCCAAATTAGGTACATTGACTCTTCATGAAATCCATAACATAACATAAGCATAACATAAACATATTGGATCCTTTCTTAGTCAATGTCCCTAATGGGATGTTCCCTTATGCTTACAATCATAAAACAGCAAGTAATCATGTTATCATAGACATGCGCAATTAAACATCATACAATTCATACATTCACATTAAATATTGCTTCATCCACTTTTATGCAAGAAAAACATGATAAACCATTTTTTCATCCATACTTCATTCGTAATCTGTAAAAATCAGTATATGAAAGCTTTGGAAATACTCAAAGTTGAAGGGTCCTTACCTTATCACCGTTACGTTCTTAATTTGTAAAAATTCAGAAAATCTGGTTCATGTTCCTAATTGAAAGACGTACACAGGAAGATCTAACGGTTAAAATCATAATCCCTCTGGTCAGATCGTAGCCCTATAACTCTAGTTTCTAAATAAAAAAGAATCAGAGGATTTGGAGTTCTAGATTTACCTTTATGGCGTTTCTAGTGCAGTGCACGCAGGCTGTCCAGAATATGTTTTTCTTGCTTTTCTGAGACTTACAACTGACTTCCAAATCCTATAACTAGAAATCCAGAATTTCAAATGCTACTCCGTCAAATCCCAAGCGTATATCTATCGGTCCACTTCGAAACGCACTAAGAATCGCTGAAAACCGACACCATTTGCTATCTCAAAAGTGTATTCTCCCACAGCCTACCCAATCTGCCAGAAATCTGCTCTCTTCTTTTTTCTCTCTTTCTAAGACTTAGAACTGAATGGATTTCGAAAATGACAGCCTAAGAAGTCTAGAAACCACCTCTAACTTCTTCCCCACTACTTTCTCCACTCCCCACTACTTTCTCAAGTCCCCACTACTTCTTCCACTCCCACTACTTTCTAGAAATCACCAAAGGTCCCACTACTTCTTCCACTCCCACTACTTTCTAGAAATCACCAAAGGTCCCTTATCTTATCTAAATGTTATACAAGTCCTAAAACATGTTATAACACTTAGCAAATAATAAAAGCAAATAAAACATTTAAGCAAATATGACGCGTTTCGGTCAACGTTGACTTAACCTCGGTCGACGTTGACTTAACCTCGTCAACCAAAACCCGTCTAAAAAAATAGTAAAAAGTTACGGTCTTTACAAACGCTGCTTGCGTTTTATCAATTAATGATTCTAAGGTAGGGCCAAGTCGAGAGGCAAGTACTTTAGAGATCACTTTGTAGATAACATTACAACAAGAGATAGGTCGGTAATCCCCCAGTTCAGCAGCATGCACACCCTTTGGGATAAGGGCTATGACTGTGTGATTCCATTGTTTAAGGAGTTTACCATTCCTAAAAAATTCATGACAAGCATCCAAAAGAGATCCCCCTGAATCATATTCCAATTTTCTTGAAGAAAGCCGAATTGTAACCATTCGGAACCGGGGATTTATTATCCCCAATGTCAAACAAAGCCCTTCTAATTTCCTCATCTGATACATCACTGACCAAGGCCACTTGTTGTTCTATAGAAATTTTATTCCCTAGACAAAGTGCATTGACATCACAAGACCTTCTATCCCCGTCAGTACCCAAAAGGTTGGTGTAATAGGAGACAAAAGCATCCGCCACTTCCTGAAGAGATGATGTGAGTGTACCACTAGCATCCTTAATTGAAGCAATGAAATTCCTCTTAGCATTTATTTTGACCAAAGAATGAAAATAATTGGAGCACCTATCACCCTCTACAATAAATTTGGACTTAGATAGTTGCAAGTAGAAACTCCTTTTGCCTCACCAAGTTTAGTGGCCTCCATTTTAGCTTTCTTTGTACTCCCGACCAAGCAAAGGACCCAACTGCTGAAATCTGGAGACCCATTGTGCGGGTGAACAGGAACTCCAAGATGAGCACTGGTGAAAGGTCCAAGAACACCACTTAATGACCCAAAGGTGACAAATTTCTTGGATAGCAGCAGAACCCAGAAGTATCCGCACCTGGGCAAAAAAATCTAAGCAAGAAATCTAAAGAAATGGTCTAGATCTGTGGAAAGCACTTTGGTTTCAAATGCCAAAGTTGAGAGAAGCTCTCTCTAGTGTAAATCTTTCCCACTTCTTTTACTCATTCTGTAAAGAGCTGAACTTGGTATGTGGATTTCTCTATATTTCTGGGTCTATTTATGTTTGCAGGTTGATTACATCTTGATTTTTGTTGTAATTTCTTTTGAAATGGTAGATTATAGGTGGGGCAGTTCTTCATGATGGGTCTATTGCGGAGATGAAAACTGGTGAAGGAAAAACCTTGGTATCCACGTTAGCAGCTTATCTAAATGCCTTGACAGGCGAGGGCGTTCATGGTATCTTTTCTAGTTGCTATTTTATTATTTTAAAACACGATATACTTCCTTGTGAGAAGCGCCATTGAGTTAGTGAGGAATATAGGTGTATGTGTTTTTCTCCCTTCTTCGAGTTTGTAAGGAGTACTGGTCTAATTTTTCAAAAAAGTTGCCTTCTTTTGTTGACTATCATTATCACATATTTTTCTTCTTAATTTGGCAGTGGTAACCGTTAACGACTACCTAACCCAACGTGATGCTGAGTGGATGGGTTGTGTTCATCGTTTCCTAGGTCTCTCTGTCGGCCTTATCCAAGTAATTTTCTGTTCACAATGATTTAGGTAGCATTGGCTTCTGTATCCTAAATTCTTTCACCTCTTTGTATTATTTTTTTTTTTTTTGAATATGTTCATCAAATACATTTATTTGTAACTTGATGTACTCATAAGCAAGTCTTTTGTGCATGCATGTGTATATAAATTTGGAGTCAATTAGCAAAAGAGGGACTGATGCTTGACTGTACTATTTTCTATCAGCAAAAGTCAAATGTAGAAGTACTTTGTAGAATACCAAGTTTGGTTTCCAAAACATTACCTGTGTCCTTTTTGCGGTCTTAGATAACATATAGATACTTAAAAAGAGGGTTTGATATGAAGGATACATATAATTTAAGACGCGGAGCTTTTGTTTCGATCAAATAGGATAAATTGAATATTTGCTAGATGTTTATACCTTTTCAAATGCAGACAATGTGTAAAAGTACTTTTTAAGAGCACATTTCAGTTAGTCTCACATTCACTACTCATGGTTGGGATTATGTTAAAGCTCCAAATGCCTCGCTTATACTGTTTTCTTTCATAAGTGAAAAGAAGTGGATGTGTCATTATACTTTGTTGACGAAAAATTTGAAAATATACATCTCTTTTTGTAGCACAAAGTGATTAGCCACTAGGTCTCTTCTTTTCCTGTTGCTCTTAACATAAGAGAGAAACTCAGCCCTAATTGCAAATGTTCTTATTTTTATTGCCAATGTTGCAGAAGTTGCTAGTCGATTGCCAGTTCTAACGAGTAGTCGGCGACTAGTCGGCTTACCTAGATTACAAGGGATTTTTTAAAATTCCCTTATCCTATATATTATACTAGTCAAACAAAATTCCATAAAAAATTAACAATCAAATACTAGTCAAATCAATGTAAACAAAGTCCATCCATAATAATTAAATTCATTACCATAATAAGTAATAACAAGTTCAAATACTAAAATAACCGATTTGACCGATTTTGGCTGACTTTGACCCATTTTGACCAATTTTTTTACTGACTTCCGATTTTTTACCCCGACTAGTTAGTTAGGTGTAGACTAGCGACTAATCTCCGATTAGGCCGATTTTTACAACACTGTGTATTACTTCATTTGCAGAGTGGGATGACGGCTGAGGAGAGGGGATCAAACTACAGATGTGACATAACATACACTAATAATTCAGTAAGTCATACATTTAATTTTGAGACTTTTCCTTCTGTTGCTTTCTTTTCTTATTAGGCTGCTGCTCGTATATCATGGGTCATGCAATTGGATGAAAATCACTTTATTTTACTTCTATTGTTTCTTTCTTTACTTATTTTTTTCTTTAAATATGCCTGTTTTCTGATTTTCAGGAACTTGGTTTCGATTATCTACGAGACAATCTTGCCAGCAGTAGTGACCGACTAGTTATGAGATGGTAAAGTTCATTTTCTTTTGACTTATGATTTCTTTTAGTTATTCATTAATTATTTTGAATTTAATTTATCTATGAAAACAGGCCAAAGCCCTTCCATTTTGCAATACTTGACGAAGTTGATTCTGTCCTCATTGATGAAGGAAGAAATCCTTTGTTGATCAGTGGTGAGGTAATTTTTATAATCTGTAATGGTGATTAAAATGGGTTCTTATTACTAGAGTAATTCAGAGCATACTATGGGATGCAAGATAATATATCTACACACAGACACACACAAACATCTCGAGTATGACCATGGATACATCTTCGATCTGTTCTCTTGTTGACAAAACATATTTCGATTCTGCATTTTAGGCAAATAAAGATGATGCAAGATATCCGGTTGCTGCCAAAGTAGCCGAGCTGCTCATACGCGGCATTGTAAGTCTCCAAGCATCTCTATTTCATTGGACCAGAGATTTTCCTTATTCACCACCGTCTTATCTTCAGATTTTGGAGCAAATAATGAGAGTTTCTTTTGTTAACAGCATTACAATGTAGAGCTCAAGGATAGCTCAGTGGAACTGACAGAGGAAGGAATTACGTTAGCTGAGATGGCTCTGGAAACAAATGACCTCTGGGATGAGAATGATCCATGGGCCAGGTAATCTGGTCCTTAATCGTTTATTTTTTTTTTGTTTTGTTCTTTCTTGAGGAAATGGTATGTTAAGAAAAATCCCATAATCCCCCCGTTTCCTTTTTGCAGTCATGAAGGATCATTCAGTTTTCCTGTTTTTCCAAGAGGATGATAAATCTGATATTTGTTCATATTTGTGTGCTAAGTATTCTTGTTTTGATAGGTAAAATACTGTTAAAAGCAAACAAGGTGGTGCAAAAAGGGAAAGGAGGGATTATATTTTAATTATAGCTGTAGTTGGTGTTAAATGCTCAGATAATGGAACTAAATGTAGAAAACAGCTGTTACTGTTACTAAAAATAAGTACTCTAGAAATCTGCATCCATTTTGTTGGGTATCGTTATTCAAAATCTCCTCCCTTAAAAGGAGGGCCGTTAATATTGAGAATAAAATATTTTCTAACCTTTTGGCAGCCCCTTGTGTTCTGCCATGTCTACATACTCAACATTGGAAGTTCCAGTGTTGTCAAATGGTGGTATGGTGTGTCAGAGTCGGCGGTCACCGCTATACGCAATGCACGTTACACTCTAATATTGCGTTTCGCTATTTAGTGTTTTGCGGGTGTTATGGCGTTTCATGGCGGGCATAGCGGACAAAGCGGAACATTGGCCTTTTTTTATTTTTTTAAACGGGCATGAGTTACTTTTTGGCTACTCATGTGATTATTCCCCTCTTATAATATTATATTTACCTAATCCAATCAAACAATCAACGTAATCAGTCTTATTTTCTTGCCGTCTCTGCAATATCAGTGACGTTCATTCTTCTCTTTCTGTCTTTTTTTTTCCTCCACCGTCCGTCTCTTTCTTCCCTCTTTTTTTCTCCATCACTGTTTGATTTTTTTAATCTCTGTTTTTTTTTTCATTTTTCTTCTCAATCTCTGCTTTTATTTTTTTTATTTTTTTATCAAAGGGTGATTTTTTAATATCTTATTTTTTTATCCTCTGTTTTTTCTCTCCTCTATTTTTTATCCTCTGTTTCCCATTTAAGACTCAAGGTTTGTCCATGTTCTGAGTCTCGTGTCATGAATGACAGTCTGCTGCTCAAGATTGTGTCAAGCTCAATAAATTTATTGACTTGCCTTTTTAGGTCTTGTTCTGATTATCGTTTTTATTATCATATTGTGAGAGTTTTATGTTATGCATTCTTGTTATGTTGTGAGTTATGACTTACAAGATATCCTAGTTAATGGTTGGTTAATGACTTTTGAGTTATTTGTTTGATTCATGTTGTTTTTTTTTATTTATATATATATATATATATATATATATATTGTATTATTTTATTGTGTCCGCCATGTGTCCGTTATAAGCGGTTATAGCGTCCGCTATAACGTTATGGCACTTTTTTGGCTTGCCGCCATGATCCGTCATCCGCGATTGACAACAATGGGAAGTACCAAAATTCACCTAGTTTTAATACACCATAGTGAATATAGGGATTTTAAATGGGATCTTCATCTACTTTCTTCCTGAGAGAAGCCAAGTCACAGTTTCCCTTTTCTTTGATTTTTGTTAAAGTTCCTAAAAGTATGGTTGATAGTTCTAGCAGCTTAAGCTTTTAGTGTAGGTGGTAATTCTATATTTGTAGTAGAGTAGGAAAATATCTTCCATCTGCCCACCCATAACCAAATGCTTGCATGTGTTGAGCGTATTGTAAATGATCGAATGATAGGGGCCAAAAGCCGGAAGGCTCTTCAAAGCTCCCTTCGATGCACAAGAATCACTCCAAGTCAAGAGTTGGATAGGAGCCTTCAAGATATGAGGCTCAACTATTCTTTCCCCAGCTAATAAATGTAACCTAACTCACTAGGAATCGATAAACACTCAGAAGCTGGGAGGAATTTGGTGAATTAAAGAGTAATTGGAAGATTTAGGAAAAATCCCACTTTGAAAGTTGAAACCCTAGAATTCTAACCTAGCAACCCACTACAAATTGAACCCTAAATCAACTAGGGAATAGGACCCTGATGATAGTAGAAGGAAGAACAACAACAAATTCAAACAAGGAATCTTGGATTAATGAGAAATCTCAAGACCCACTTGAAGAAGATGAAGAACCTTCAAGAATCTAGAGTGAGAAAACTCTCATAGACCCAAGAATGAAGGTTTCTAATACAAGGGTGGTTAATCCCGGTGTTAACAATAGCGGCGCTATAGAGGAATAGCGGAGCGGAGCGGCCATATGCCGCTACAAAACCGTCCATAGATGAGTGCATAGTGTTGTGGGAATAGCGGCCGCTATTGCGGCTAAAACAACGGGAATAGAGGCGCTATTTGGACAAGAGCTTAAAAAACCCCTTTTTGCCCTTTACAATAGTAAAAAACCTATGGGTAAATTGGGGATCTCTTGAATTTCATGGCTTTGGTTATGTTTTTATCTTGGATTTAATGACTTAGGTTATGTTTTTTTAATCTTGGTTTTAATGATTTTCTTTACGACTTTGTTTTCCTTGTTGTCTTGAATTTTTCTTAATTATTTATATTAAATTTCAAATAGCGCCGCTACTGCTATCCGCTATCCCGCTATAGCATTTTAGGGTCGGCCGCGAAGCGACGCTATACGGGATTGACAACACTGATTAATCCTTGATCAATCATCCATGGAGAATCACTCTCCTTCAAAGGTGTTTAAAAATTCCTAAGTTTCTCTCACAAAGAGATGAGCTCTGAAAGCTGCAATTTTTTTTATATCATAAAAAACTAAGGAGTTCAACTACACAAGGGGCTATTTATACAAGTCCATAACCTACCAACTATTACATAGTCAAATGGGGTCAAAACCCATCAAGTTACATCATTTGAGGTCCTTAAAAACAAGTCAAAACTAATAAAAAAATGAAGTAAAATGGAGCCAGACAAAAACAGGGCAGAACTTCGTGCAGAAACTGGCAGTTACCTGCCCAGGTGATTGGGAAAACCAGCCCTGGTGATTTAGGGTTTCTCTGGACAGCAAACTACCGGACAATGCTCGAACTTCCAGAGCAAATTTGGGAACTTTATTGACTGATTTAGCTCTCGTGGTCTTCATTACAGTTGTAGATCTATCTCTTATCTTTTCAGGACAGCTTGAATAATTTTCATTGGATTTGTTAAACTCAAGTTTGACTGTTTTACCAAACTGTGTCAAAACCTGAGCTTAAACTAGAATTGCTGAATTTGAACCAAACTTTGGAGGGTCAAGTGAAATTTGATATCCATGATCTTTTATCATTGTAGAAACCTCTTGATGTTTACTACAAACTCCAAGAAGACCACATCTTCATTTGGGACCTCTAGAGTCACCAAAAGTGCACACGATCTCGGATGTCTCCACCATAGCATGAGAAGGTTTCATACTTCAAGTCATCATCATAGTCTTCATATTTTTCATATTTTCTCTTTGAAGATGAAACCTTCCAAGCTTGCCCGTGGAGTTGCCCGGTTAGGTTCTTATCATCGAACCTGTGAGAAGGCATGCTAGAGCATAAAGATGTATAAGTCATAGTCATATCTTATAGCCTTAACACTTGAACTATTTAATGGAGGTAAATTTCAACATTTTCCAAGATTATTCCAGTTTGAAGTATGATATTGTGTTCGGCTTCCAGTACAAGGGAAACACACTTTTCTTATGCATGAAATCTGTAAAATTACCCGATTAATTCATTTCTCTGTAAGTTGCTGCTGTTTATTTTGGTATGTCGATTCTCTTTTCCTTTTTGAATGATACCTCTACATTCCTTTCAATATTTACTCATTAAAACAAACATAGAAGCTTCTGTATCCTTACCATCCCATAATGCTCTGTTAGATACTGGTTATAGTTATAATATCTATCTTCTCCCAATAACTCAGCTCTCTGGTGCTTCGAGAACTAGATCTTCCATAGGGTTGTATTCTTATTATAGGAAACGATGATAGATGTTGAAGAATCTAGGGTACTTTTGACTTGCGGCGACAGTTGCAGGAAATTAAAATGGCAGAAAAATTTAGAGTCCCATGATTTGTTCGATTTATGATTGTTATCTCTCTTGTTAATCTGTATGGCTTTCCAAATGTTCACTTTCAGAGTGGAAACAACGTCAAGTAATTCATCAATGGGGAGGCTACACTTGGATTGAGTTTTGTTTTGGAGCAAACCCATTTTTTCTATGTTTCTGTCAAAGTCAAATTTGGGGCCCACATATTTTGTCACAACTAATCCCTGCCCCACAAAAAACTCAAAAAAGCCCATCTTGTATCCAAAACAAAGCCCAATCCAAGTGAAAATTCGAGCGAGTCCATGATTAGAAATTTATAAAATTCTTGATTTAAAATCTTGTGGGAGAAACAGATCCTGGAAGGTAATAAATGTTTTTTTCTTTTTGAAATAGAGAAAGATATAATGGTTATGGACTTTCTTCACCTGTTATGCCACCTAGTGGTGAATCTGATAACGACTTTCAATGCTGCATCACTTCGTTGCACCCATTGTAGATTCTTCTCCAAATAGTGTCCCTGTTAAGGCTGCTGTTTACAGCTTGTTTTTTTTTATAAAGGCATACACTTATAATTCCCGTATCAATTCTAAAAAATCCTGTTTTTGCCTTTCGACTGTTGCATCAATTTGTCCAAACCATTAACTGTAGTTATGCTATTCAAAACATCCCTTTACTTTGTGCATTTATTGCCGAAGGTTAGGTCTGTCTCCTATGACTATCCATACCCCTAATTATTGGGGACTTAATGGGTTATGTTATGTAAAACATCCCTGTAGCGGGATGTCTGTTTTACAAAAACCGCCATCTCTTCTATCTGCATTTCCTTGGATCCTTCGATAGGAGCTGATGTAAAGTTTGGACTGTTTTTAATTGACTTGATTGAATTAAGGGTGCATTTGGGCACCACCTTCTCACATTCTCCAACATAAAATTCTCACTTTGAGCCCCACATGTCTTCTAAAAAACAAACCACTTTTTCAACCCCCTAAGACATAAATTCTCAAACAAAAGACCTATCCAAATACTCCCATATATGATGTTTTGCTTAATCCAAGTGGCTATTTTTAAGTGAAGGAATTCAACTAGGAAATGCTTTGGACTTACTTTAGCAAATTAGAACCACCATAATCCCTTTCAATCTATAGATCTTTTGTAATGTGTAAGAAGTATTTCTCCTTCTAAATGCTGGAGCCAATTATTTTCGTATGTGTCCGAGGAGAATTTTTCCAAAACCTGTGGCAAGTGGCAACATGATATTTTGGGTTTAGAGTGAATTGCTTACACTGGTGTCTACTTCTGAAGAATAATCTTGTAACCAAAACTTTTTAGTAGGGATTCAGGGGACGTGTGAGCCAGATGGAAAGTTAAGGCATAATTTTGTACCTAATATTGAATAGATTTTGCCGGAATATTTTACATTTTGAGATGATCTTACATTTGAAGAGAGCATTTCTATGATCTTCCTTCTCTTAGAAAGGTTCAGTCTTTTTTCTGCTAATGTCCAAAGGCTATTTCTAAAGATGCATGCTTCTTCCACTTGATGGTTGTCAAAATAAAGTATATAAATATGCTTTGTATTAAGTTTTATCAAAATGTAGTAGGTCCACTTTGCATTTAGTGGTAATAAATATTCTGTAAACAAATTTCTGGCAATGTGTGGCATGACCCCTTCTTAATGCATAACAAGATACACATTGAGGTGCTTTATGTATTTATTTATTATTATTACTTTGGTAATTCATATTGATGTGTTAATTTTCTATATTTTCTGCTGCTTTTGATTAGTTATCTTGTAACTAGTCAATTATTTGATTTATATTGTGTGGAATTGTTCTAGATTTGTGATGACTGCTTTGAAGGCCAAGGAGTTTTATAAGCGGGACGTCCAATACATTGTTAGAAACAACAAGGCTCTGATAATAAATGAGGTAATTCTGATTTGGTTATGACTTATGAACTAACTGGGGAAGGGCTTGATGTATTTTTTTCTATCCTTGGTCACTAGACAGTAAGTTAAATTTAAGGAAGCCTTTGGAGAAAATTTTAATGTAGGCTGTCCCAAATATAAAATTATTAATGCATAGTAGTGAAAAAAGTCAGGCTTTGAGGGGTCTTCGCAGATTTCTTTAATTTTCTTGTGGCAAGAATTTAAAGGAAAAGGAAGGTCTTAAATCTAGGTCGGTGTAAGAGGTAATTTAACCAGTCTTATCCCTGTCATAAAAATTGTCCTTGCGCACTTTCATCAAAATTACACTTGTTTTGACATGACTTCTGGTTAATATAAATAAAATTATTTTCATTGTTGGACATTCAAATATTTCACACCTGTTTTCCTATCAATAATTTCGCATGCAACGAGTTTTTGTAAATGAAAAGTCTCGGATATATTCTTTTATATTTAGTAGTGTATACACTCGATTGTAACAAAGTAATTAGGAATTGTGAATACTCAAGTTGTATTTCATATAGAACAAGTGTTACATATATATACACTCATAGGAAACCCAAATAGGAAAGTAAATAAAGGTAAATAAAGTAAAGACTCAATAAGGATCAATCAATTCCTAGAATCAATCTAATTCCTATAACTGTGCATGTGCTAAATGTGCTAATAGCTATTAACACTCTCCCTCAAGGTGGAGCATAAATGTTGACCATGCCCAACTTGCTACAAAGATAATTGACTCGAACTCCATTTAAAGCCTTTGTGAGAAGGTAACCCAATTGTTCTCCAGTCTTCATATAACCAGTAGAAATGAAACCATCTTCTTTTTTTCACGTACAAAATGACAATCTAACTCAATGTGTTTGGTCCGCTAATGAAAGACTGGATTAGAAGCAATGTGAAAAGCAGCTTGATTATCACAATACAACTTTGCAGGAATAGACACTTTAAGGCCAATTTCAACCAAGAGCTAGTATATCCACATAATTTCACACGCCGATTGCGACATAACCCTATATTCTGCTTCTGCACTAGAACGAGAAACATGTTTCTTCTTACTCTTCCATGAAACCAAATTCCCTCCTACAAAGACACAATGACCTGTCGTGGATCTTCTAGTCATCTAACAGCATGCCCAGTCAGAATCAGAAAAACACTCGATACGAGAGTGGTTGCGATTTTCATATAATATACCTTGCTCCTTTCAAGCAACACAAGATATGTTCCAAAGCAGCTCAATGATGGACTGTTGGAGAAGACAAGAATTGATTTACAATACTAACTGAGTAAGCAATATCTGGACAGGTCACTGTAAGATAGTTTAATTTCCCAAGCAGGGTTCAGTATCTTTTAGGATCTTTAAATAATTCTCCATCATTCGTGAATTGAGAATTGGGAAGCATTGGACCGCTGCATGGTTTTGCTCCCAATTTCCACGTCTCGGTCAACAAATCAAACACATATTTCCTTTGAGACATGCATATGGTTGTTTACTCTGCATCACTTCAACACCCAAAAAGTACTTCAACATTCCTAAGTCCTTCGAAATTGAGTCTGTAGGAAAGACTTGAGAGATGATATGCCCACACTGTCACTCTCTGTTATGATAATATAATCTACATAAACAACTAAAAGAATGATACCACCACTAGACTTTTTGTAGAGCGCCGTGTGATTAGATCTGCTCTTCAACATACCAAACACCTTAATCACTTGACTAAATTTTCGAAACCAAAGCATGCGGACTTTGTTTTAGGCCATACAGAGATTTCCGAAGATAGCAAACTTTCCCTTTCATTTTGCCATGCTCCCCCTGAGCAACAAACCCATGTGGTTGCTTAATATATACCTCTTCTCGAACATCACCATGAAGAAAAGCATTCTTGATATTTAACTGATGCAAGGGCCAATCATATGTAGCTACCAAAGAAATAAATAATCGAATAGAAGTTAGTTTTGCAACAGGGGGAAAAGGTATATGAGTAATCAACTCCGTATATCTGAGCATATCCCTTAGCAACAAGGCGAGTGTTCAATCGTGAAATGGTTCCATCAAGATTAGTTTTCACTGTAAATACCCACTTGCATCCAATAGATTTCTTCCCTGCTTGTAAGTCCGTTAACTCCAAGTACCATTATCATTTAAGGCATCCATTTCCTCTATCGTTGCATGACGCCAATCAGGATAGATAAAGATTCATAGACAGATTTAGGTACAATGATGTAATCAATAGAAGCGATAAAGGAACACACAGAATGTGACAAATGATCATAAGATACAAAAGTAGAAATAAGGTAAGTGCATTGACGTTTACCTTTGCGTTGTGCAATTGGAAGATCATCAGTTGTCACAGGATCAGATGACGAAGTAGTTGGCGCCAGATGTGTGTCGGGAGGAGGTGGACGTCTAGAGTAGACTTTAGAGGAGTTGGGGAAGTAACTGTGCTCGACTTAATAACGAAAGTTGGGTCAAGTATAGATGTGGGAAGATAGACAATGTCAGGTTCACATTCAGATTCTGAAATTATCTTCTTCGTCATAAGATCCTGAAATAAGCAATGATTAGGAAAAAACGAAACAAAGCAGTTAAGAGCTTGATTGATTTGGCTAACAGACAACCAATTAAAAGAAAAATATGGCAAATATAAGATATTAGAGAGTGAAAGCCCAAGAGTTAAAGTTAACTGCGTGACCTAGTTACACAAGATGGAGAACCATCGGCTAGGGTTACATTTGTTGCACCAGCATCAGTTAGGATTACCTGACATATTGTCTGTTGCACCAGAATCAATGAAAAATTTGGATGATGAGGAATTGAGACATATTTGGATTACCTGAATTGGCCATAGCAACAAAAGATAACAAAATGGACTAGAGTGGAAAATCAGATAGGGTTTGAAATACCAAATCGAGCACGTGTATGTGCTTTTGAGTCGCCGAAAATCCGATGCCGATCTAAGTATTGGAACCTCGATGTTGAACAACTCTCAGCCCAAAGTAGAGATCCTAAACGAGACCCAAACCCTAATTTTGACAATTTTCAGATTGCCTTAAACGAGTGTCTCACTCAAACCCTAATTCACTAATGTTCTGATACCATGTAACAAAGTAATTAGAAATTGTGAATACTCAAGTTGTATTTCATATAGAATAAGTGTTACATATATATACACTCTTATGAAAACCGAATAGGAAAGTAAATAAAGGAAAGACTAAATAAGGATAAATCAATTGCTATAATCAATCTAATTCCTATAATTGTGCATACACACCTATACATATGCTAAATGTGGTAATAGATGTTAACATCGATAATGTGCAAAAATGACATAAGAACATGCAATTTTTTTGTTGTGAAATATAGAGCTATTATAAGTTGATTACTTAATCCCCACATTTTCTCTATTTTGTTTCTATTTTATCTTTAGTGTTTAAATTTTGCGAAATAGAGACAACTAAGATGTCAAGAAGTAATATAAAATTGGAAGAAACAAAGCAGTTGACGCCGTTCCAGGCATATGATTCATATTGTATATGCATATACAGTGCCTGGTTCTAATTTCACCAAAATTAGTCAGCTTGGAGAATACTATTTGATAGTCTGTTGACCTACCCTTCCAGCTTTCTTAGTGCATTTTCCTTTTTCTGAGTATAACTAAGCAACCCTGTATTCTGCAGTTGACAGGAAGAGTGGAAGAAACAAAGCGATGGTCTGAGGGGATCCACCAAGCTGTGGAGGCTAAAGAGGGTTTAAAGATTCAGGTTTGTTTTGTATTTTGTTACTGATTTCTAAGAAGCTTTGTTCAAATTTCATTCAGAATACCTTGGAAAATTCAGTAAACTGCAATGTTGTGGACTTATTAGGCTGAAACAGTAGTTGTGGCACAAATCACATATCAATCCTTGTTTAAGCTATACCCGAAGCTTTCAGGAATGACTGGGACCGCAAAAACAGAGGTAGGAAAAATTTGATCACAAACACTATTGGTTACAGTACGTGATTTCTTACTCTGGGATCTTATTGCACAAATGCTTTGTTGTAGGAGAAAGAATTCTTGAAAATGTTTCAAATGCCAGTTATTGAAGTACCCACAAATTTGCCAAATATCCGGGAAGACTTGCCTATCCAAGCTTTTAGTGTAAGAGAGCTAGTTTTCCTTTAGTCTAGTTTAAATCTCTTCTTTCACTTACGAAAAATCTGCAATATGCCTTGTTTCAGACTGCCAGAGGGAAATGGGAACACGTTCGTGAAGAAGTTGAGTATATGTTTAGATTGGGTCGTCCAGTTCTTGTTGGGACCACTAGGTACTTGAATGGAATTTCTTTTCTGCTTGATTTGCTCGTTACAAGCCAGTTAGTGAATCAATACTTACGTTTTTTGTCTGTGTTACCATCACATATTTGCATTCTCGTACTTCTTTGTTATTATTCATATGTTAATACCAGAGAGAGTGAGCATTGGAGTCTTCAACTTTTGTTTGCTGTTATGAATTGTTGGTCATTGAGTTATTGCCTTGTAGAAAAATGCATGTTTTATGCCTCGTTCATTTCATAGAAAAAGCATTGGGCATGCAACATCTGAAAATAGTATGAAGAATGGTTTTGGCCACTTCTTCCTCCTCCTCCCCAAACACACACAACACACGAGGAAAAATAAAACAAAGAAAGAAAGAGGAGAAATTTTAGTGTATAGCTAGTGGAGTAGATAAGTTTTCTAGTCTGCTCAAAGATACTCTCTTGGCTATGTGCTCTTAACATATGAGTAATGCAGTAATGATTTGACGTGATTTTAAAGCTTCTATCTACATGTTTTTTTGTTGTTGTTTTGCAGCAATATTGTTCTGTTTCATGCTGTAACATTTGAGATTCAGAAAGCTTATTAACTTTTAATGCAGTGTTGAAAATTCTGAATATCTTTCGGCTTTACTGAAGGAGAGAAAAGTTTCGCATAATATCCTCAACGCAAAGCCCAAGGTTCAGTGCTCAGCAATACATTGCAAAATTTACTTGAATAATTCCATTCCATTCTAGCTTTGTTCCAAATTTTTGTTCTGTTCAGTTCAGTGATGTTAAATAGCGGCCATGGCGGATACGGCAGCCTCCGCCATATTAAACCTGTGGCTTTTGTTGTGGCGGATATGTCGGATTTTTATGGGGTTTGGGCCTAAACTAGAGATGGACTTCGGCTATTTGCCCCAACCCAATTTTGTAGAAGTTTAAAAATAAATAAAATATACTGTAATAAACATACTTAACCCTAAAAAACAAATCGTTTCTTTGTATCCAAACAAGACAGAGTCACACGCTATCTTTCTCTTCTCCCTCCTCTCCACCTCCTATCAAGTCTACCCTCCGGCGGCGACCCACCCTCGGTCAAGTCTATGATATGTTGGTATGATCTTACTTGAAAGTTGGAACGTGATCTTACTTTGATTGTTTTCTATCTTTTTGTTGGTATGTTCTTACTTGGAAGTTGGAACGTGAACTTGATTATTTTCTATTTTAGTTGAACTTATATTACTAGGTTTATGGTGTTTGGTTTATGATATTGTTATCTTTGATGTTTTTTTGTTTATGTAGTTTTTTGGTTTCTTGATCTTGTTTATTATATTTTGTTATATCAATATAGTTCTGCAGATAATTTTTTGTCATATATATATATTATTTTTAATGCCACTATAGTGGCCGCCATAACCCGCTACGCCATCCGCTATGCCATCCGCTATTTTTCTATGGCGGTTTTTTGGCTTCCCGACGTAAACCGCCATCCACCATTGATAACACTGGTTCAGTTGCACTTTAAGAAACACATTTGAATATTATGTTATTATTCTTTTATTTGTTGCTTTATCCTTGTGCAGTATGCTGCTAGGGAGGCTGAGATTGTTGCCCAAGCTGGAAGAAAGTATGCAATTACAATATCTACAAATATGGCTGGCAGGGGCACTGACATTATTTTAGGAGGAAATCCAAAGGCAGGTATCCCTGTGATACTATGTTACTCGAACTCGTGTACGGGTATCTATTTAGGTGTCGGGTACTTAAACATCTACAACAAAGTGTCTGATCGGTGTTGACCATATCCAGTAAGTATATCATACCCATGTCATGTCGTGTCGTGTCGATACGGGTACGGCAGACATAAATGAAGAGTCCGAGTAACATAGCTGTGATGTAATTGCATTACTTATAGTGTTGCAAAAGCAGGTGTCATCAATTTCGATAAAGTACAATATGTGGAAGTTACAATACACATCATGTTCTTGCTTTCTCTGTATATGTTAGGTTGCTGGTGTTCCTTTTCTTACCAAGATTAGAAAACCTTGTATACTTAGACTTATTTGTTGGATAAGTGTCTTCCATTATTTCTGCTGTCTGTATAAAGCGGCATAGTTAGGACCAGTGTTTTAAGGTCTCAAGGGCAGAGGGTGTCTGGAGCCTTGAGGGGCAAGGCGCGTGCATTTTTCCACAAGGTGCACTTTCAGTATAAAACGTGAATAGATAATCATGTAATTAATGTGAATTTTGATATCTATAATAATAGATAATCATAAATAACATAATCAAATTAATAAAATGGAACACTCTAATGCGAATCATCATAATCCTTTGAATCCCGAGAGAAATGGTCTTGAACTTCCTTTGTAGTTCGTTAATACACGTTTTCTTTTCCTCTAAAGGTAAACAGTCAATTTTTAATGGTCAAAAAGGTCTTTTTGAGTTTTTAGGTTTTTTCTTTTTGAGCTCCCAAAGGGTTAATTACGCCTAGCGTGCACAGCCTTTTCGTAAGGAGCATGCCTCACTGATTTGAGGCGCGACTGAAATGTTAGAGGTGCTATGCCTCGCGCCTTAGCACCTTGAGCCTGAGTGGCATACTCCTTAACAACACTGGTTTGACCTTTTGGAAGGAGGATGTAAAGTGAGGTTCTTCATGTCTCTGAGAATGGATTTCGGGCTCTTAGGATTTAACAATTACCAAGATTTACCAAGATTTTCCTGTATTATCTAGTTTATGCTGAATAAAGTTCCTGGTCTCTTCACCTAATGAACATCATACATCTTAGGCGCCTGTTTTATTTTCAGCTGAAAAAAGTGCCTGTTTTATGTCTTTATCTTCTATCCTGGTCTTGATTAGCCATGGCTAAAGGAAAATGCTCATCTGTGAGAATTTTGCATTATTATTTTTAACTATGAGATGTCTTCCTATTATATTCTATTCTCACGGATGGGGAACATTTTATGACATTTTTGCCCTTTTTGCTAAAGATGTTGGCAAAGGAAGTACTGGAAGATGGCTTGCTTTCATTTCTGACGGATGATATTCATGATACTGAAGTTGATGCAGATGCGGACTCAGAAAATGTGATTCCTGTTTACCTCACCGTTTAATCAAAATAATAAAGAAAGCATCTTGTTTAGCACATTTCATTCATGATGATAAATCTCTTACTATTTGTATTTGATATAGGTGTTGGCAAATATGAAAGTTGGGCCATCATCACTTGGTTTGTTGGCAAAGACATCTCTTATGGGTGCACTTCATCTTTCACAAATTACTTCGCACCGTCTCTGATGGTTCATCATCATTAACATTTATTTGTTTGGCGTGGAAAATGCAGCTAAATATGTTGCCAAAAGTGAGGGTAAGAGATGGACATATCAAGAGGCTAAAACTATGATTTCAGACTCTATAGAGTTGAGTCAATCTTTGGACTTAAAAAAGCTGCAAAGGCTTGTTGATGAACAGCTTGAGATGTATCCTCTTGGCCCGTCCATCGCTCTTACTTATTTATCTGTTCTTGAAGATTGTGAACTTCACTGTTTACATGAAGGATTGGAAGTAAAAAGGCTTGGGGGCCTACATGTTATTGGGACTTCTTTGCATGAGTCCAGAAGAATTGATAACCAGGTGAGCAAGTTTTATCTGAAATATTGAATTTTCTAGGAGAGGGAAATCCGGATGTTATGTCTGAAAATGTTAATGCTGTTAACTATGGACAATTTTTTTATTTTTTTTTGAATTATTTATTTTCCTGACTTCATTGATTGAGTGTAAATAGAAGTTTGAACACATGTAAAGAAACTATAGTTATGATTGAACACTGTTTTTGCAATGAGATATCTTAAAGTATCTTGAGTAAATTCATTTTTATAGATCATGTATGTATTGATTGTTCCTGCATTTTCTTTCTATTGGCATGGAAAGAAAAAGGGGGGCGGGTTGGGGGTGACGAAGAACAATTATTTTTTTTTACAGCCGAAAAGGTTACAATTAATGTTCGGTTAAATTTTCATGTTGTTTTCATTCTGGTCAGCAAAAAATTTCTGTTTGTAAAATCAGTATTTCCTCTGTAGATATTAATTTTATTTTGATATTCTTTTATCAGCACTTGTGCTTCATTGGGCATACTAAAGTTGTTGCTGTACCCGTTATGTTTTATTTTGATTAAGTTGGGGATTTTTTTTAATCTGATTTGTAATTTACATGGAGATACTCTAGGAGTGATTAGATATTGTTCTATCAGTCAATTCTGATTCTTCAGAAGTGATTGCGATAATCTGTATTGTTCCACTGCTGATATCTTCTAGGACAGTAGCTTTATACTGTATCGCCTGCTAGGTTTAGCTTAAAAGTTTGCTACTTTTTAATACAGCTTCGTGGTAGAGCAGGCAGGCAAGGGGATCCAGGATCTACCCGGTTCTTGATTAGGTAACTACTTTTAAAAATGACACTTATTGATATAAATACAGCAGAATCTTGTAATTTTACTCATGTGGACAAGCATCAGAAAGAGACTACAAAAGATCATAGTAGAAATGACAATTTGGTGAAGTTAGCAATGTACAGATGCTGTCAACTCTACCTGAAAGGATTTGCATCGTTGTATCATGTGTTGAGATGGATTTAGTGGTAAGATGAATCTGTTTTAGGTTTTGAGAGATCTCATGTTCGGCTAAGAGTGGTAGGATGAAACCATTTTTCTTTTCAAGTTCTATAGTGGATTAATCCATTTGTATCATGTTTAGTTGTTGGAACTCAGTTCTTCAAGCCAGTTTGATTACCCTAAGTCACCATTTTCAATCAAGTTAATAGAAGGATCTATTAGAAGAGATGACGTATGGCGATGAGTATAAAGGTCTCTCACAAAATCAAATTACCAAATTGAATTCTCTCTCTCTCTCTCTCTCTCTCTCTCTGTGTTATTCAGACAGGACAAACATAGCAAAGACGTTTAAAATATTGTTTCCCGTTGTCTCTGTTCTTACATATTTAACTGTTCCAATCTGCATATAAGTTATTGGGGTGAAGCTTGATTCCTCTCAGTAGGAAATGATTATGCTATTAATCTGTATTGGGCCAGATCTTAATCCAGCCACATAACTGATGATACCCGGAAATTGTTGGATCTGCCTATGACTACATTTCTCATACGAAAATTTCTCAAGCTGGCTGGAAATGTTGGGTTACAGACTAAACATAATAGACTTATCTTTCTTGTTTGCCTTTTGAAATGTGAAGTAGCTTTCCAAAATTATACTTTGATTTTATAGCTTGCAGGATGAAATGTTTCAAAAGTTTAACTTAGATACAGAGTGGGCGATTAGACTGATATCAAGAATCACAAATGATGAGCATATGCCTATTGAAGGTGATGCAATTGTCAGTCAGGTATGGCCATTCTGTTATATACTTTGTAGAGTGTAGACTGTCCATTTCTAACATCTCGTATTCCATTTTTATTCAGAAAAAATATTCTTTCCTGTTTCAACAGCTTTTGGCCCTGCAAATCAATTGTGAAAAATTCTTTTTTAACATAAGAAAGAGCCTCGTAGAGTTCGATGAAGTCTTAGAGGTATGCTTCTGAGATCGATGGTCACATTCTCTCTCTCTCTCTCTCTCTCTCTCTAATTTTTTTAATATATTTTAAGTGGTAATTTAATATGGTTCCGATGTGGTATGTGACACCAAACTTACGCTGTATTATGGACTGGAGTTTGGCTAGAGCTTCTTCACTTGAAATTCAAAAAAGTAAGCCTCTGGTGAAAAAGTGGAAACTGTGACAAATACCCAGCCCATATGCTTTTTGATTTTAAAGTGGAGAAACTCCAACCAAACTCCAGTCCGAGTACAACCTTATTATCTACCCTTGTAAGAGGAATCTTTGTTCAATATTTTTGTTCCAGGTGCAAAGAAGGCATGTCTATGATCTTCGTCAATCACTTTTGGCTGGTGATTCAGAAAGTAGCTCCGAGCACATTTTTCAGTTAGTGCTTCTTTTTCTGTTCAGTTGCTCACATCTGCTTCATCCTTGTGAATAGTATTCCACAACTTATTAACTGTTAGGTTAAAAATTGCCTACGCCCCCTAAACTATCTTGGATTTTTGTTTTTGACGCTCAACTAAAAAATGTAAGTGCTTGACCCTAAACTTTTTGAAATATCAATGGTGCCCTTTCCGTCCAATTTCTCCGTTAAATAATAACGGGAGGTGCTCACGTGACACACACATGATAAAAAAATGGGGGCAAATTGGGCAAAATAAATTAACCTTTAAAAAAAATGGATTAGAAAATCGAGGTTCGCCATAAACCTCTCCCTAATTTCTTCTTTATTTCATGTCTAGTGAAATCTCACTTCTTCATGAAATGAAAATCTTGCAAATTCTCAATTGCTAAAAAACTTAAGCATGACTTCCATGAAATTATTTTAAACTCGATGAAAGCTGTAACTAATTATACCGAGATTTTTAACTTAGTTTTGAGCAAATAAGACATTCAATGTCTTCATCATATCCCATAACAACCTAAGCATGACTTCCATAATTGTTTTTGCCATAAATTAAAAATACTATTTACTCATTTAGTAAGATTTCTTGAATCAATTTCCAGTGGGAGATCACATTTTCTTTTTAAGGATTTCTAATTTTGGAATGTTAAGAAAAAATAGGGAGGGTTCAGAAGATTTGGGAGGGTTTTCCATTTTCTAATCCATTTTTTAAAGATTAATTTATTTTTGCTCAATTTGTCCCCATTTTTATCATGTGAGTGTCACATTGGCACATTCTGTTATTATTTAACGGAGAAATTGGACGAAAAGGGCACCATTGATACTTCAAAAAAGTTTAGGGTCAAACACTGACGTTTTTTAGTTGAGGGTCAAAAACCAAAATCTGAGATAGTTTAAGGGGCGTGGACACTTTTTACCCTAATTCTTATGTTAAAGGAGTGGTACTTCCAGCCTCTTAGCCTCAGGTCCACTAAATAACAAGTCCTTCAATATCTTAGCTATAGCTTCATTGATTTCTAAACAATGTGAGAACTGTAATCCACGAATGACATCTGCGCCTGCAAGCACCTGTGGTTGTCTTTACAAAATAGCTAGTGCAGTCAAATTTCAATAGACCCAGAATCATCAACTTACTTCTCCTAGCTCATCACATGCTTATGTATGTCTTCTTGCTCAAAGTAGCATGCTGAATGTGCTTGTCCTGTTTTTGTCCGAGAGCTTTCCATAAATAATGAATTCAAAGCCAAATGTTTTTATACCAGTTGATTAACGGTTGTGCACGCATTGTTTATCTATCTGATTTAAGCATGTTCCTGTCCTTGTTGTACCCACAAACTTCATATTTCAAGTTTAATCTCGAGACTGGGTGGTCCTTGTCCTTGACTTGTGAAATTCTGTTTTGTTGCTTTTGCAGACATACTGAACCGTTATTAGTGAAGTTTTAGTTTGTAGTTGAATGAAAATATCCCTTAGTCCTGTTTGATATTGCGTTTATGGATGTTGTTGAGTGGTTTTTGCACATCCTTGTCTGTATGTCCTAATTGCATTTCGTCTGTTCCAGGTACATTCAGGCAGTTGTTGATGAAATCATTTTTAGAAATGTTTATCCACATAAGGTAGTAGAGTGTTTTTGTCAGTGCTTCCTCTGTTCCATTTCACTTTCCCTGTGTTTTATCTGGCTCAACGTTTATGTGAGAGTTGAAAAAAATGTAATTAAGAGTAATAAAAAGTAGGGAATATGTAGGCCAGAGAGTACTTTTTGTAAATATTGAGATATGCTAGTAACATAAGATAGGGACAGTAACTTTGAGGTTAACCTTTTTAGTAAAAATTTCCCTTTCATGGAAAATAATGTTTCCAGACATCCCAAAAAAAAAAACAGAAAGTAGGTTAGAATGTGGGGGATGGTCGGAATATATATTTAAACATACATGTAACAGCATACATGCATATAGAGCACCATTTCTCTATATATGTTTCAACTTCTCACTTTTAAATATTTCAGAATCCAAGCAGCTGGTCTTTGGGTAAGCTGCTGAAGGAGTTCAAAGAAATTGCCTCAAATTCTTTAAACAGTGGGTATTTGTTTCTCTAATAGTTGGATTAGATTTAGTTACTACTGCTCTTTATAAAATTGTCTAATTACTGTAAACATTGGTAGACTCTTTTGCAGAAGTCACTGAAGCAATTTTACTGAAATCACTTTCGCAACTTCATGAACTGGAATCTGTAGATGTTAATGACTTCCATCCTCCAAATCTGCCCAGATATCCGAATTCCTTTAGTGGTATCCGCAGAAAGAGCTCTTCACTGAAGCGTTGGCTTGCTATCTGTACTGATGATTCAACCAAGTGAGTTATCCTTGATGGCCCTTTATGGTGGATTAATCTGTATTTCCTTTTATGTTGTAAATGTCTAATGTCAGGGATGGAAGGTACCGGGTGACAATCAATCTTCTCCGGAAGTACCTTGGAGATTTTCTGATTGCTTCATATTTGGATGCTATTCGAGAATCTGGTTATGATGATGGATGCATCAAACAAATAGAGGTAAAAATATTCTTGCATGATTTAGCATATATAGAAATCATTCCTTTGAAGTGCTCGTTTGCAGAGTGTGCTATTGTTTGTTTCAAGTACAACTACTCATTCTAGCAAAAATAATGTGCATTGAATATAAGTAGTACAAAATACAGATTAACCAAGTCATTGTAATATGAAGAAAACATTTTAAAGTCAGTGATGTAGTACTGAATATGTCTGAGTGCATTGATGGGCTGTTTTCTTTTGGAAGAGCTTAAGCCCAATTCTCTCTTTTGACTTCTATCGTCTTTTTGAGTAATTGAAGAACGTATATGACTAGCCTGGTGAAGTGTACTAGCACTATCTTCTCATTGTTATTGTGGTCATTGCAACTACTTTTTTTTCTTCTGCCTTGGAGTTGATCATCTTATACCCGACAATACAGAGGGAAGTTCTGGTGAAGACTTTAGATTTTTTCTGGAAGGATCATCTTGTAAACATGAACCGGCTGAATTCAGCGGTAATTTATTTCCTGGAAAATTTAAGACATTTATATTTGCCATAGACAAAGCTTTTACTGGAAACCGTTTTTGCAGGTGAATGTACGGAGTTTTGGGCACAGAAATCCCCTCGAAGAGTACAAAATTGATGGCTGTCGATTCTTCATTTCAATGCTTAGTGCAACTAGAAGGTTAACTGTGGAGTCACTCTTCCGGTATTGGTCATCTCCAGTGGAGTCTCAAGAATTATACGTGTAAATAGAAGGTAATGTGCTTACCATCTATAAGGTTAACTGAAACTTTTAGTTTGTTTGAACCCTTGTTGGCTAAATATGAATAATTATCATACTCGTCTGTTGAACATGTAGAACTTGGACGACGCATATTACAAACACGTGGTAGTGCGAGTAATTCATATGCTTATTCTAATTCATTTTCACTCATTTTGCACGTCAGTTGTTCTCAAATGTTTTTCATGCTTGGTAAAGTCAGTCAATAAAGGGGTCTGGCGATGTTCCTCTTACAAAATTTGCTATTTGGTTGCATGACATGTTGTTTGTGGAGTTTAAAGTGTATACGTGATCTCTGTGTGCTCACTCGAGGAGGAACAGGAGCCTATGAACCCGAAAACAAGCTATGACGCCACTTCTTGCTTTGCATCTCTCGTATCTTCCAAAAGGGGGAAGAAAGGATAGGGATCAAAATAAGGTTGTTAAAAACGCGATTCTACGTAGACTCAGAGAGCTGTGTAGAGTCGTAAACTCGTGACGTGAATCGTAAAATCGTACAAAAAAGTTAAAATATATATTTTATATGTAAATAATAACAAGTAACATATAAATTATATCATATGGTCTAACAATATGAAAAAAAATTCATAAAATGACATTCTAGAAATGCAAAACAAAAAAATCACATATATTCTAGAAATGCAAAACAAACAAAAAGGGACAAAAAGTTACGAACTCAGAGTTAAGAATTTTGATTACTTGCTAAGATTTCTAGTAGTCTAAGAAATTGATGAAGAAGAGGAAATGTATCTTCAAAATATTGAGAGTTGAGATTAATAGCAAATTGGTCAAAATCAAATTTGAATTAGATTTTGCTCTCCAAATTAGGTGACTAGACTCTAACTAACAATAACCCGATGATGCGCCATTATTTTTTAGACTCGGTAGAAACGTATGTTTATACGTTTATATTAGATTGTGATTCTACTCTCGATTCAACACGTTTTGTTTCTGTAGAATTGTAGAATCGTGTTATTCTACGAGTTAACTCGCGATTTTAACAACCTCGATCAAAATCCTAAAACCTGCAAGAATATTTTCCTAAAAAAAAAAAAATCAGAGAAAGCCTCGTAATTTCTCAGATAGACGATGACGAAATCTTTTAAATTTACATTTTGGGTGGAATCAGAAAAATGAACAGCGATGCAAGATCCTCAATCACATTAATTAGTCTTAACTGACTTGGTTTGCTACTCGCAGATAATTCTTAGATTTCTTACAAAAATAAAAATGAAAATAAAGTTTCTTAGTGAATTGATGAAATGTGACGCTTGAGTCTTTTAAATCACAGTTTTTCTGATATTAGATATAGTCTTTGATTAGTATGCTCTGAATTATATCACAATTACCTATTATGAGCAACCTTTAATCTAAAAGATTATTGTTTAAGAGTTATCAATGAGCAAGATGCCACCACGGTGGGGAGGTGATTTGTCGACGGAAGGAGATGGGAGCTAGTAATAGTAGGTTGAGAAAGGAGAAGAATTTTCATACCTTTTTTTTTCTTTTTTTTTTTAAATATTTAATCAGATTAATTTGGTTGGGATCTGAAAAGTATTGTAGCAATTGACGATACAATTCTCTTTCGAGATGTCTCAAACTCGCGACCTTACTCTGGACAAGTCTTGAGGGTCGCTAGTGTGAGTAGTTAAATTAGAATGAGTTGTCATACATTTTATCTGGTAGAAAAGGAAAAGAAAAATATATTTTTGTTGAAAATAATGACGAGGGAGGTTGGCAATGATGAATATAATATACTTAAATGGGGGTTAGTCTAAATTGCCAAACAAGAAGTGAAGTACTTGTTGTATATATGTCTTTTTCGAGATATCTCAAATTCGTGACTTTACCCTGGATAAGTCTTGAAGGTCGCAAGTGTGAGTAGTTAAATTAGCATGAGTTGTCATGCATTTTATCTTCTTTAACTCACTGTTATTTTTTTACTCCAAAGGGTAGAAAAGGAAAAGAAAAATATATTTTTGTTGAAAATAATGACGAGGGAGGTTGGCAATGATGAATATAATATACTTAAATGGGGGTTAGTCTAAATTGCCAAACAAGAAGTGAAGTACTTGTTGTATAGACAAACCCCGAATTCAATATAAATTACCATTTTTATTACCCTTCATGTAACTTTTATAAAAAATATCTATTACCTCTTTTTCTAACCCCTATAGAAATGATTCCCACCACTTTTGTAAAAATGGAGAAAAGCACTACTGATGAAGAAGAAGAAGATCAACTTCAAAGAAGTACCAAGAAAGTGAAAAACAATACCTCGGCGGAGGAGTTAAGTTTCACAGATGAAAAATTATGCTCTTACAAGGATAAACTCAAACAGTCTCATAACTTGTGTGCAAGAGATGTAGGAAAAAACTTCCTCCTTAAACATCTTGATGAAGACTCCGACTCGGATTCTGAGCCGGACTCCATGCCTACTATCAAACTTTCTAAGAAGGATAAACTTTGTTGTAGAACTCCTTGGTTAAATTCCCTGATTATTAAGCCCTATGGTAAAGCTCTAAGCTATGGGTTCTTGGACTTCAAGATCAGAAATCTCTGGAAACCTATGGGTGAGCTGCGGCTAATTGACCTTGGGAATAATCATTTCATAGCTAAATTAGGAATGGTAGAGGATTTCACCAGAATCATTGCTGGAGGACCTTGGTTTGTCAATGGTCAATATATTACAACCAGATTGTGGCAACCAGAATTTAATCCCTACAAAGAAAGCTCTACTACAACGGCAATCTGGGCAAGGTTACCTAGCTTACCAGTTGATTTTTACGATAGACCAATTCTTTCTAAGGTGGGAGATCAACTTGGTACATTGCTCAAAATTGATACCAGGACTTCTAATGCTGAAAGAGGTAGGTTCGCAAGACTTTGTATACAAATTGATCTCAAAAAACTCTAGTTCCTTTTGTAAAAATAGGCAAAAATCATATTCAACAAATCCAATATGAGGGTGTGGATTTTTGTTTTGATTGTGCGATTATTGGTCATGAACCAAGAAATTGCCCTAATTTATCTGAGGCGGAAAAAAAGAGCATTATGGTTGATCATTCAACAAATCCACCAGAAATCACTATTGATACATCAATGGAGGAATCAATCATACCAGGAAAAACTAAGGAGAATCACCAACTAGGGCCTTGGAATGTGGTCCCTGTCAGAAACAACCGCCGGAACCAACATCAGGAAAAAACAAAAAATATGGGAAGGAATTTGGCTCATAATATTAACTATGTGGACCTTGATGTGTTTTCCAATCAAGATGCGGCTGTACCGGGTAAAAACCAGAAGCTAAAGCCTCCCTTGGTGGCGGTTCCGGCCAAAGCTCAGGTCTGGAGGTTGAAAGACCTTCGTAGGGATATATAGGTGTTGATGTGCCCAAATCAATAAATGTCAGGGGGGGTTTGATTCGTGAGGGTAGATCTGCCTCATTTAATACGGCTGTTTCGGGAGTTAGTCAAACAGAAGAGGTGGTGGGTAAAAAAGTGGCTGAAGTGATGGTTAGAAATTTTTCTAACTCTATATTGATGGATGCACCCAAGGTGGACCACTCTTTTCAAAAGAGTAATCATTCCCTTGACAGACTGGTCCACCACTCAAACCGGTTCTCCCCTTTAAATCAAGAAGAGTCTCCCATTCTACAGTGTTCTATTGCACAAAGCTCACCAAATCTGAGGACTGGTAATGAAGTGACGAAAAAATTAGAAAAAGTGTCTAAGGTGACAGTGTATCAGGTTACCAATTGGCTAATGAGATTCGTTCTAAGCTAAAGAAGTTAGAGGAAGACGGGGTAACTAAATTAATTGGTAGAACAGGTAAACTGTCGAATGAGTGTAGGCTGGAACAATCATATGAGGAATTTGACTCCCGATAATCGGACAGAGACTCAGGGATGGAGATTGAGGCATACCCACATGGAACTGAACATCTCCTTATTTCGAGTGTCACACCAAAGCGTAACAAGTCAGGAAAGCAGAAACACAGCTTTACTGGTAAGGAGAGGCAATATATCAATCAGATGGAGAACCGGCAAAGACTCTATTTCACTATGGTTCTCATTCTGGGGATAAAACTGAAGTTGCTTTTGACTGCTCTGATGGGGGAAATGCAGAGGGAAATGGAGTTGGCTCCCAACAATAGAAGTGTATCCAATATGATAAACATCCTAACTTGGAATGTGAGAGGAGCGACCCATTCGGACTTCCATGATCATTTAATGGAAGCAGAAGGTTTTAGGAACCAAGCAGAATTGGATGTCAACATAGTGGTTAAGAATCTGCAAAACGTTCACGCTGTTTTTAAGGTAACGGCCATTAGCTTTTCACACATTTTCACATGTGCCGATGGTCTCGTTAAAGCTGGAGGACTCACTTCATCCTCCGATCTTGTTATTTTTAACTCTTTACCCCCGTTTGTTAGCCACCTAGTGGCAAGGGATGCCCGTGGGGGCATCTTTTGTTAGGTTTATTTCCGTTACCTCTATCCATATTCATCATTTTGTGAGCCTTATAGTGGCAGGATATGGACATGAGGCCTCATTAGTTAGGCCTAATTGTATTATCTTTGTTCATTAGCCTACGGGTTAAGTTTGTTATTTATATATATGCTTATTTACCAAAAAAAATAAAAAATAGAAATGATTCCCGCTTAATTGTTGTTTTTGTTAGTTAAATGAAGCAATAACATTAAGAGTTAATTACTTAGCAAAAAAAAACATTAAGAGTTAATTACTATTTATAATTTTTTAACTATTTTTAAAAGTAAGTTGTGCTCATTTTTTTGCATGCCATTAATACCCACAACTATTTGTGGGGTGCCAAAAATATCCAAAATGGACGAAATCCTGCGAACCTGAGTGGTTTTGCGTACGTGCGTCACACATAGTCGAATTTTGAGTGGCGAAATCGTTCATAAATGTTCATCTCTCTCCCTATAATTACCATCGAGCAATTTTAATCTCAATTTCCTCTCCATGGAACATTCATCCCCTCTCTAATTAATTTCTTCCAGCCATCCCCTCAAATATCACTCCAATTGTAGCCCTAATTTTGAGATCATTGATGACTGTCATGGATTCTAGATCCTCCTACATTACATATTACATAGAGAAAGCAGAAACAATCACAAGAGCTTTATATAGCCAAAAGGTAAATTCTCTCAATCATATACATTCTGCAGTGGCATAAATTTCCCAATCTGCAAAAGCTCATGAATCACCAAAGAAAACAAACCAGACTTTAAGGCAAGATTTTGAAACTATTAGGGCCCTCTGCTTTTTTCATCCAAATTCATACCTGCAGATGATAAAATCACCAAAAAAAAACAGAGAATCAAGGAAGGACCCAAAATTCACCAACCACGCATGCACTTAATCCATGGAGTATTTTTTTGTGGAAGGAGGTGATGAATTGGAAGGAATTAATTAGACAGGGGAAATTAGGATTAAAATTGCTTGATGATACTTAATAGGGTGGGAGACGAACATTTATGGACGATTTTACTTCTGAAAATTCGATAAATTGGGTTGCACGTGTGCAAAACCACGCAGGGTCATCGGATTCCGTTCATTTTTAGTAGTTTCGGCAGAACGCAAATAGTTGTAAGTATTAATGACAAGCAATAAAAATGATAATAACTTTTTTTTTTGAAGAAAAAAATGGTAATAACTTTGCTTTTAAAAATAGTTAAAAGGGCATAAATAGTAATTGTCTAACATTAATTTCATTACATTGCATAAGTAAGGTGTCGAAGGTTGCACAATCTTGCCCGTTTTATATGGAATGAATGCACAACACTTACTTGGTTGCACAATCTTGCCCTTTTTATGATGGAATTGGCAGCTCACTTTACGGCATATTTGGCAAATAATAAAAAAATAAAGAAAAAAGAAAAAAAAAGTACCATTCACCTGCACTCCTTGCACACTTTTGGAATAGTATAGATATATATTTCTCACTTTCTTTATAGACAATAAATATGGAAAGTTGAAGTTGGATTGTATTTTATACATTCATTCTTAAGTGAGTACATAAAGAACAAAAATACATATTTAAGAGAGGAGCAGGAAAACCATGATTTTATTTCATTCCCCTTACATGGCTTTGACTGCTTGAAATCTTGGTTCTTTAGGAAGAAATTTCTGCTCATTCCCCTTACATGGCTTTGACTGCTTGAAATCTTGGTTCTTTAGGAAGAAATTTCTGCTGAGCATAAACTGACATATAGTCCCACCAAAAACGAACTTAGGGTAAGTTTCTTTAGCTTTGTCGTCAAGTAGGTGAGGTGCAGGAGCAATGGTAGCCTTAAGTGATGGATTATAGAATGAAGCAATCGATCTTCTATTTCCATCTGGGGTTGCCAAAACGCGGTGCCAAACACTCTTGTACTTGCCATTGCTCAAGACTTCGATTTGATCTCCCGTATTTATGACAATGGAATTCGGAAGAGGTTGAACTTCAATCCATTCACCATCTTTAAGGATTTCAAGACCTCCAACTTTGTCATCTTGGAAAAGAAGGATGACGCCTCCTGCGTCACCAGATCCAAATCATTGGTTCAGAATTGGAAAATAATTATATGGCAACCCTCACCAGATGGCGTATCGCATTTTGGAACTCTTTAAGAGAATACATACAACTTCAATTTCTCCAACTCAATTCTCCTGAAGAAGTGATCACAGTACTCAGAAGACACCAGCAATTTCATTCATCAGATTGCCAAAAAATGATCAAAGAGGGGAAAGCAGAAATCTGATCGATGTTTCTTGTGCAAACAGAAAGGCCACTTCGCCAAGAACTGCCCGAAAAAATAAAAAAAGAAACAATTCTTGCCCCAAATAGCCCCTCATCTTGAAGAGGAAGATAACCTTAGTCCCAAAAAATGCACTCTCTTCCTCCTCCGTTGAATGCCTTCTTAATGTATCCCTTTGGTAACCCTAAGTTTTCATCCATTATTTCCATCACCTTCTGGGTCAGTTTCTTTAATTCCCTTCGACATTCCTTCATTGTTCCCTGTAATTAATTCCTCACCAAGACTTTGTTTGGTTTGCGGAAGGGAAGGGGAGAGGGTGACACTAACACCAATTACTTTTTCTAGGGAAAAGGGGAGAGTGAATGAAATTAATATATGTCTATGGTGTTTAGTAGAGGTAGAAGTGAAATAAATTGAGATTTTTTTTTTATTTAATTATATAATTTTATTTGCTAGATTGACTATCATACTCCTATTTTAGTGAAAAAAGATAGATGGGTTGAGGGGCAACATTGAAAAATTGAGAGAAGCTATTTTGCGTTTTAGTGATAAACATCCCAACCCCTCTAATTTTAGAGGGAATATTTTGTTAATGTGGAAGGTAAAAAAATTCACCTTATAATTTACTTACATTCTTCCAAACATGCCACCCAAACACTATAAATGACCTCTCAATTTGCATTCTCTCGTCGTCTCCTTCCATTTTACAGCCCAACCAAACAAACTAAAGTAAAAAAAAAAACCCACAACTATAGTTTTTCCTTTTTGTAGATTAAGAAAGCTAAATGAAAATATCCATATCAATGGCAGCACTAAGGGGACTAGGGGCTGCTGCTGCCTCCAAAATTTTCTGTTTGGTTAGGTTTTATTTTGAGTGAAAATTTAACCTTTTATTTTTAAACTTTTTTTGTGGGGTCTATTTCAATTTTTTGGGACAAACAGTAGGGTCTGTTAAAAAAAAAGTAGTAAAAAAATGAGTTTTTTTTTTTAGTAAAAGGTATAATCAAATAGACCCTCAAGTTCTTTTCCAATTTGTAAAACTTAAACTTTTGAAAAGATTATCAAAAGTTCATATTTTGTCCTCTTATTTAAAATTTGTTACATATAGTCGACTCTTATATAATTTCTATGCATCACTTGCCTTCATCGTAAAGTTTTTGGTTCAATTTAACCTCGATATAAAATTAATATATATTAAGATGCAGTTGTAAATAAATTAATACATATATTTACTTACCTGAATTGTGGGGTCTTTGATGGCCATTCATTGTGATTATTATCTGAAAGAAGGAAGACATCTTCCCAATCCACATTGTCTAATCTGTCATTGTTCTTTGAGCATCTTAATGGTTGTTGAGTACTTGAAGCCTTCTTCTCTTTCCAGCTTAAAGCATTCTGCACTCACCTTTTTCACCCTTTCAAGGACACCTCTTCTGATATCCCATGGTTCACCGACTACATTAAAATAAAGTTTAAAAATGGACTCGTGTTTAACTTCAATACCAAAGATACCACCATAGGGGATCTGACTGTGAGTAGTCCAATATTTGGGCTAGGTGACTTGGACTTAGTATCCAAGTCTTATGAGTTGTAAATATATACTAACAACCTGGTAAATGTCGCATTCTTAGTATTCAAGATCTAGGACTAGGCAGAAAAATGAGGAGGATAAAAAAAACAAAAGTGATGTTATAAAGTACCTGAAAGAATCCCCATTCTTTACAGCCATTGTCAATTTGAGCCATAGTTTTGGCTCTTTCCTCTCCATCAAGTTTTGAGAAACCAATCACCGGAATTGCCATTGCAGCAGAAGGATGAAATATATATATATATATATATATATATATATATATATATATATATATATATATATATATATATATATATTGACTTTCTTTCTCTTAACAATGAGATATGGAATTCAAAGTCTTGGTGGTGTTAGAGAAAGTTTCCATAAGCTATTTATAGCAAATTCTTCCCGCCATTTTGTGTATGTCAACTCCTTATTAATATAATCTAATTGTTTCCAACTTCTGTTTTCCGGTGGCCGTTAGACTAAGCTAATGGACGGTATATTATTTAAAAAAATGGTCAAAATTTCCGTTAGATGAGAGTACTGGATGGTTGCCCACTACAGAAGCATTCTTCCTCAGCTGATTGCAACATTTTTTATTAATCATTCTCTCTAACCTTACATAATCTTCAAGGCTACATTCCGCGTGGCACCTTAGAGAGTGTTTCAAAAATGAAAGCATGAAATTGTATATTATTTGCCTACCACCTTTGACATTAATTGCATAAAGAAGCTACTTGCTCCATTTATTTCAAATCTCTATTTGGATTGGTTTTTGTGTAGATTTCAAATTACTCTATTTGGATTGAATTTTGTTTTGATTCCTAAAATAAATTGTTTATGATAAAAGAACTAATATCTAAAGTGACAATAAATTGTTTATGATAGAAGAAATAAAGAGAAATATAATGTTTGTAACATTTATCTATTTACGTATTTTGATAAATAAGATTATCTTTTTATTAGACTAAAAATAACAGCATCAATTTATGGGCCACTATAAATGTCCAATTAGTGAATCCGGTGACTTTTCAGGCAAAGAAATCGCACGTCCTTGCACGTGCTCTCGGAGTGAAGGGTAAACATGTCTAAACTCAATCTTTATCTATTTACGGATTTCGATAAATAACACTACCTTTTTATTAGGCTAAAAATAGAAGCATCAATTTACGGGTCACTATAAATGTCCAATTTGTCAATCCGGTCACTATTCAGGCAAAAAAATTACACGTGCCTTGCACATGCTCTTGAAGGGTAAAAATGCCCAAAAATTCAATCTGGCCCATTTTCCGACCAGATAAAATCTGACCCAACCCGACCCGCAATCTCAATCTTCTCCACCATCTCAAACAAAACCACCACCTGCTCCAGTACCACCCCTACACCCACCTTACCAATGTTTCTACCAACAAAATTCAAGAATTGTAAAAAATGTATTAAAAATTTGTTGGATTAAATGAAGAAACGATTTGAAGCCGTACTTGGCCCGCTTCGAGATCGATGTTGGCTACAAGTTGTCTGGGTTTGGGGCCATGGACATTGTTGGCCCGTAAGATAATGCACTAAGATAACAAATCAAACCAGGACAATATTACCAAGAAAGTCATTAAATGGTAAAGATTTATGTACAAAGTCACTCACAAGGACAAAGGGAGTAAAATGGTGGATCATATTTAGAAGGCAAAAAACATACATTGCAGAAATAGTTTTTCTTAAGAATCAGAGTATAACTCCGAATGTCGAAATTCCATCACTGCAAATCAGAAATTTGTAAGACAACAAACATGACATTAATAAACCAATATGAACTGTATTTTCATGAGAGAGAGATAAGCGAGGGGTGGAGGGGATATTGGAGCAGATGGTGGTTTGATTTGAGATGGTGGAGATGATGGATATGGTGGAAAAGATTGAGATTGCGGGTCAGGTCAGATTTTATCTGGTCGAAAAATGGTTCGTATTGAGTTTTTGGAGATTTTTACCCTTCACTCCGAGAGCATGTGCAAGACACGTGTGATTTTTCAGTTTGAATAGTGACCGGATTCACTAATTGGACATTTAGAGCGGCCCGTAAATTGATGGTGCTATTTTTAGCCTAATAAAAAGATAGTACTATTTATCGAAATCCGTAAATAGATAAAGATGGAGTTTAGACATTTTTACCATTCACTCCGAGAGCATGTGCAAGGCACATGTGATTTTTTGGCCTGAAAAATCACCGGATTCACTAATTGGACATTTATAGTGGCCCGTAAATTGATGCTTCTATTTTAGCCTAATAAAAAGATAGCGATATTTATCGAAATGCTAAATAAATAAATGCTACAAATAGGGAATTTCTCAAAAAATAAAATTCGAAGTAATAATTTTATATTGAAATTTGTGCAATAGTGTATTTAAATACCAGACACATAGATTAAGAAAGTTTTAAAGTGACAACACAACGAGTACTCTCTTCGATTTAAAATAAATGTTCTAATTTTTTTTTTTTTTTTTTGATGAATTATAAATGTTCTAATTTCATTTATATGAGAATTCATATTTCAATAAATTTAATATAGAAATTTGATAGATGGAATCCTCTATACCTTTATTTAAAAGGGTTGGTTAGTAATTCATATTTAAATTCAATTTTGAGATTTGTGGTTTAATAGTTGATTGGATAATTAATTAATGGTATTTTGAAAATGAAAGCACTAAATGATTTGTTGGAGATAAACGTAGAGTTGAAAAAAGAGTAACAAATAAATATTTTATATAAATAAGACAAGTATTTTGAAAATTCCAAAATATAAAAAATGACTTTTTTTTTAAAAAAAAAATGAAAGGAGTTATTATGATTTTTTAGGGGGAAAAAAGATACTAAATGCACTATTTAAGGTAATTAGGATATTAAAGGAGACATTTTGAAAAGATAAGTAATTTTAGGATTTTTCTAAAACGTGAATATTGATTAGCTACTTACTCTGTATAGTACTTTAAGTTTTCTATTCACTTAGAGTTCCCATATCTCATAGAATTATTTAATTTATTATATAAAATCTATTTTATTTAAATTAATGCGTGCCTCAAGACCACGTATTAGAAAAACCCTTAATTTTATATAATAAAAAAATGAACCGTTCAAACTGTTAACAAATAAGAACATGGTTTCCTTTCCTAAAGGAGTTGTCACGACTCAATGATACCTAATGCTTTCTTTTACTTTTTTCAAATCTTTGCCGACTAACATAATTCATCTATAGTTGACTCCCTCTAATTTTTATTTTTTGTAGCAAACCCTTTGACTTTTTGTCACATGAAAATGCTACTTATTGTATAACCACTAGAGATCAGATGATTAAAGAAAAGTTTGGGCACTGATTTACAGGCACAGTTTGAGGGCCAAGAAAGATAAAAATGTAAACTTAGCTATCCTCACACCCTAATTTAATCCTACATTGTCAACTCTGTCTTAAAAAAATAAAATAAAAAAATGTGATTCAAGAATTTAAAGAAAATTCATAGCAGAAATAATTTGTGAGAAAATAATGATCTGTAATTCAGCCAGTTCTGTTCTACATACATACACTTGGCAAATCGCCTGCCTTTGATTTTATTCCAACTGTCCGACCATTAGGCTACATTATTAATGGGAACAGCTAATATTGACATTCTGATTGAAAACATTTTGCTCAAGAATATGTTATCAGTTCAACAATGAAGGGTACTTTGTATATAGTAGTACCCCAATTTACAATCTGTGCTCCATAGCTCAAAGATTGAGTTGGATAATCGGCATGATTAGTTATGGAGTCCTGCCGAGATCATGTAAGAAGAGGTGGGTTATTAATGGTCATAGTCTGTTTTAAGGTTGTTAAATACGCGATTATACGTAGTATATTTGGAAGATGTGTACAAGATCGTAAACTAATAAATCGTAAAATCGTACAAAAAAGTTAAAATATATATTTAATTAGAAATCTGCTATTTATAGCACTTATCTATTTTAAAATTTCGATTTTTAGCACAAACTTTTTAACTAACTAAAATTAGTATGAACAATTTACAAGCTTCTATTTCCGTCCAATTAGTGAATCTGGTGACTTTTCAGGCAAAACAAATGTGCCCGGCACATGCCATCGAATTGAAGTGCAAATTTGTCCAAACCTAAACTAACCACCCAACAACCCGTTGATTACCCCCCTTTCCTTCTCCATCTTCATCATCTTCTACCTTAAAAATCCTAAAATTTCACCCATTTTTATTCAATTACCATTACCATGTACACTCATTAATCCATCTTCATTTTCTTCTTCTCTCATTACTCATATCATAAAAAAGTTGCTTGCAATGTCCACACTTGTTCATTTTGATGTCTTAACTGTTGGATGATTTACATTGTCCAGACTAGAACTAGTTTTTTGTTGACATTTTCGGATGTTGCGCCCCTTTTTGAAAACAACCTCTATAAGTTCCAGCCTTACCCACCATAGATAATTTAATAGGAACATATTTTCTACCATTTTTAGAAATAGATATCCTTTTTTTTTTTTTTTGTAGGTTCCACTTTCCTCGTTTTTTGGGCATACCTGACAGGACCAACTTTTTAGGGGGTAAAGGAGCATTTTCCCCAGTTCTAGGCCCTCTACTTATCCCCATGGTCCCTCTATTTCATATTCCCCCAACACCATTGACTATGTAATCAGCAGCTTGTTCAAACATATTGTCTAGATATTTATCTATCGTAGGTGATAGAATCTCAACATGTTTACTAACCCAAGATTTCTTAGTCTCGTGTCTCTTAATTAAATAACTTGATTTCCGAGTAGACTAATCAAATGATATTAATATCTCATACTAATTCATTTGTTCATGGCCATGAATTAGTCTCACTCTATTAAGGGGCCCAAGATATCACTCATATTTTATAAGAGGGACAAATCCTCTATCTATCGCACTTAATCCTGACATGGTTCATAAATACACTCAACAAATGCCATTATAGCTCATCTAGTTACATACGGAGTTTGACACCATCAAAGCATACCATTAGCCAAGTAGAAAATCTTGTGTGATCTCAAGTCGAAGGATTTAGGTACAAACAGATCCATCATAAGAACATTGCTGACATTCATATAACATTCCATGAAGTGTTCTTATGAGAGGGTCGGTCCAGTATCAAATACCCATGTGTTGGATTTAATATCACATATTTAATCACAACATATATTAGTCACCACACATTATTGTTTTGAAAATTCCACAATCTAAGGACGTTATTATATGTTATAATATAAAAGCACATACGTATTCAAAACAATAATAATGAAACTCATGCCTTTAATATTTCATCACATGAAAGAAAATACAACAATCTCCCAGTTACACTAAAGACAATAACCTTGCTTCTTAGTGTATACTGTACACAAGAACTATCTCTAAGATCAGTTCTCTTGGTATCTAATGTTAGCAGTGCCCTAGGACCATTAGTATATGTTGTACGTTTTATTTCTTTTGAGCATGTCTCTGAATAGTCAATTTTGCTTTTGAACATCAAATGTGTGATTTGATAGTAAAACTCATTAGCTTATGCAATTACTATTCTAGTTGTCCCTAGTTTTATGTAATGTTCTTTACAATGAAATAAAACTAGTATGATGTATGCTTGATGATCATGTTTTAATGATCATGTGTAATGGATACAAATCATATCATAGATGCAATCTATAGGGATACATTGTATTGGACGTGATCCGTTAGAGATGTAATACTTCATGGTCCTTAGTCATAAGTATTACTTCCTCAATACTATTTTGGAATCCTTAGACCTTATGTCTCCATTGATTCTAGCATGAATGGAACCATGTTTTGACTCAGTCGGACGTTACTTTTAATCGAGTAATCAATACGACTGATGATCGGATGTAGTATCATTCCATGTCACTACAAAAAAATGAACATTTTATGACAAAACTTTCATGACAAATGCCATTTTCGTCACCACAAGCCCCTTCTATTGTGACAATTTATAATTTCGTCAAGAAAGGTTGTTGAACCTTTAAACTTTTAACAAAATCGTCAGGAAAAGAAAAAGCGGGCAAAGCTGAAAAGCTAAAGCCAGATCTAATGCGGAAGACTAATTTTCCTCACAGTACGGAACAATTATGGATCGTCAGATAAATAATTTGACGGCTGATATTATTTAGGTCTCAATAAATATTATGAAAGTGTTAAATCAAATGATCTTAGCCGTCTAATTTTATATCCGACGGATCATAATTGTTCCGAACAGTGCAGAAGTATGATGTTCCGCACCAGATCCGGAGTGAAATTCATCTCCTTGCAGTATCCGCCTCATTCTCTCTCTCTTCTCAGATCTTCACTTTTCACCGTCTTCTTCAGTATCCGCTACCAGAGAAACTTCCCCTTCAGCAAATCCAAGAACACCGTCTTCTTCACTTTTCATCTAAGGGTAAGTTTCTCTTAAATCTCTTCAATCCACTCTTTTATTTTCAAGATTTACTTGTGGTTTCCTTTGTTTAGATTTCGAAGCTTTAATCCAGCAAGTTTCAAACTTAATAAATGTGTGAATTTTTTTAATGAATGTGTATTGATGTCCCTCCTTCATCCTTTTGTTACTCCGCCACCACCGAGCTACATCAGGAAATCAATGGCGGACGAAGACTATGATATGGAAGGAGGGTCAGCTAATTCTCTGAAACATTTTTTGGGGTTTACGAGCTAAGGTTAGCCTTAGCATTCAGATCTATTTTCAGCCCTGGCCAGGAAAAGGTGGTTTTTATTTTTATTTTTTGGTATTTTTTCTTTTCTCGGATAGATTTGATTGAAATTAGAGATGAAATTAGTTCCTCCTTAATCTTGTAGTGACAGTGAGACTTCCCTCTTTAAAGGAAAGAAAACCCTAAAAGGAGCATAAAGGTACTCAAAGATCTTATCTTAAATTCTGATGAATTTTTCGGTCTGTTTCTTAAATTCCGATGAATTTTTCGGTGTAATCTTACTTCCGATGCTCTTCTATGCCTTTTAGGTTGTTGCTCAGCAAGTTCGTCAAGAAGAAATTATCGAACAGGACTCCTTCTACTTGTAAATCTTCTAATTCAATCTATTTTTTAGTATTTGTTTTTTCCTGAAATTTCGAAGCTAATTTTTCGAACAATTAATGTGTGGTTGGTTGAGTGAATCATATGATGATGTCCATATTCAACCTACTGGATTTAGAATGTTGGTTATGAGTAGTGGATTTGAACCATTTCTTGCTCCTAATTTGAGACTACATCATTGTCATTTTGTTTCTATGAGAATATAATGACAAACTTAAAGAACAAGTGCACTTGTTCTAGTCATGCACATTTATGTGGGGATTTGACTTGGTGCATTTTTCTTATTTTTAGGAAATTTTGGATGGTCTCGAATTTGCTAGAGGTGATTCCCAATCCAAATGGGGTTCTGTCCGAGCTGCAATGGGACACCCTGAACCCCCTTTTCTTTTGGGTAGAGAAATGCCCCCCTTTTCCCCCCCTCTTTTTGTTTAGTGATAAACCAGGTAGTATATAAGTTCTTTCATCATGGTAAAGATTATTGATTTTTGGGATTTTCTGCATTAGTCTAGACCAAGCAACACTTCTGCTCTTGTTCAGTTGGTGGTGCTGGGGGGAAAGGGATTTTGTGGTTTACTTTTATTCGGTCTTTAGTGGTCGCATGAACCAAGTCAGAAACTTCTAAAAGTAGCAAGTGAGACTGCTTTTTCTTTTTGGCTTCCTTTTAAAGTTTCATTTATTCAACTGAAGTAGTTTTGGTGTCTATCATTTAATCATGATGAATTTTGATTTCTCAGGTTTGATGGTGTGGGTGGAATGATATTTTGAAGAATTGCTGATTTGTATTTTAGCACTTCCATAGCTTCATTGAGCATTTGTTGAACTCATCAGTTTTGTTTTTTGGGAGTATTTTAGCTTAGTAAATCAAGAGTTTGGAAAGTTTTTTTATAGCTCTCATTGATATTTTTGTACCAAGTGACTTAAAAATATCTTTTGGAGCTTTTTGTATACATGTATTGGTTGACAATGTAAAGATGAATTGTTTTTAGTTTGAATTTGATCATGATATTTATTCAATTTTTTACCTCTTTTCATTGATGTTGTCATAATATTACTTTTTGAGAAAATTATAAACAGGGTAGAAAATACATTTTAAATGGATTAAAAAAAAAAAAACCTTTCTTGACAAAATATTCTGTCAGGAGAGAAAGGGATAAAAAATCAGGGGAGAAACTTTTCGTGACGAAACATAATTCGTTAGGAAAGGTATTTAGTAACGAAGAATAGTCGTTAGGAAAGGTCTTTCGTGACGATAGAGAAGTCGTTAGTAAAAGTCTTTTGTGACGACTAAAAGTCGTTAGGAAATGTCTTTAGTGACGAAAAATTTTCCGTTAGGAAAAGTCTTTCGTAACGAAATTTTAAATTCGTCACGAAAGACCTTTAGCCACAGGGCTTTCAGGACAAACTTGGTGACGAAAATTTTTCGTCACTAAAGGTCTTTAGTGACGAATTTTGTCACTTTTCCTAACGAAAATTTTCGTTACTAAAACTCTTTTTTTTTTGTAGTGTGTCTTGAATGTGAGAGACATTGTAAGGAATTCGTCCCTCTCTTATTAGATAGAGATATCCATGGGCCCCTCGATAGGGTAAAACTGTTTAAATGCATGGCCGTACTCAAATGTATTTGATAAAGTGGTTATCAAAAACTATTTGTTGGAACAGTCTACCCGGAGATCGAGCATAAATACAATTAAGCTTAATAAGGGTGAAGACTACCATGCCTTATGCTTAATTAGGATATCCCGAGACAAAGGGATTAAATACTGGATTGATATTAGGTTCCACCGTAAATTCATTCACTTTGGGTAGTTACAATGTCCTGCTAGAGACCGCTTTTGATTTATGAACTCACACTACTACTAAGTGTGTTTTCATTGCCATTGTGATATGAACCTACAGGGTCACACGCATAGACGAGTTAACGAGCTTCATGTCCATATTCAATGAATCTAGAATGTGTCTAGGTTCATTGTATCTGACATTTATTTTCTGAGAATAATAAACCGTTATTATTTGAATTATAGATTAAAGATGGGCATTTTCGGTATTTGGCTATAGCAGGGATTACGCGGGAGTGATTATGCGATAAAGACTCCCACTACCAGCAGAAGTGGGAGTTATAGACTCCCATTACCGGAAGAGGTTGAGGACGTGGGAGTTGGTTCTGGGAACAAACACTCACGTCCTATATAAACCTCTTTTGGCCGAAACCCTAGACTACTAATGCTTGAGCCGCAATAAACCAAAATTCTCCCGAAATCAGATTTCTTGAATTCTGCCCTTCTCTTCTTTCTATATTCCTGAAACTCAGGAACGAAGAGCTAGCACTCGCTGTTCGTTTCGTCGTGTGGATACCGGTAGAAAGCAATTCCGCAAGGGAAGGCTTTTGGTGGCAGTAGCACATATCTGAAAGACAACATCTTTAGCCGAAAAATGTAAGTAATTTTTCGCTGTTTTCGATTCGTTTTGGTATGAGCGGATCCTTCAAGGGAGGACTCATGGGTGTTTAGAACGAGTTTCTGCCCATGAATCCCTTCATCTAATACCCATGCTACAAGTATGGCGATCATGCTGCTGCTGTGTCCACAGCTTCGTCAGTGGGTCGGCGATGTTACTCACCGTGTAAACTTTGCAATTCTTCACATCTCCTCTATCAATGATCCCACAGATAAAGAGATACCGCCACAGTATATGTTTGGACCTTTGGTGAGACCGTGGTTCCTTTGATATATGGCTACATTCACAACGGAGATCAATCGCATTCGACATTCGAAATGATAAGTATACCACACCAAGTTCATCAAATGAACTTTCGGATCCAAATCTTCTAAGAATCATCTAAAGTACTTAAGGATGTTCTTGACAGCTATCCACCTTAAGTTGACTGGTATCTGCTCGTTATACTCAAAGCATACGAGACATCTGGCGAGTACACAACATGGCATACATGATAGATCCAATTGTCGAAGCATATGGAATCTCACTCATGTGTTCTTTCTCATCCAGTATCTTAGCACGCTATTGTCTTCAAAGAACCGTACCAAGTGCTATAGGACAAAGGCCCTTTTTGGATGTGAGAGGCATGGTTTGAATGTGAGAGGCATTGTAAGGGATTTGTCCCTCTCTTATTAGAGAGATATATCAATGGGCCCCTAAATAGGGAAGAATTTTTAAATGCATGTCCGTGCTCAAATGTGTTTAATAAAGTGGTTATTAAATACTATTTGTTGGAACAGTCTACTTGGAGATCGAGCATACATATAATTAAGCTTTATAAGGGTGAGAACTACCATGTCAGATGCTTAATTTGGATATCGCGAGACAAAGGATTAAATAGTGGATTGATATTAGGTTCCACCGTACATTCATTCACTCTAGGTAGTCACAATGTCCTGCTAGGGAGCGCTTGTGATTTATGAACACATACTACTACTAAGTGTGTTTTCATTGCCATTGTGATATGAACCTACAGGGTCACACACATAGACCAGTTAACGAGCTTTATGTCTAGATTCAATGAATCTAGAATGTGTCTAGGTTCATTATATCTGACATTTTTTTTCTTCGAGAATAATAAAATATTATTATTCGAATTAGAGATTAAGGATGTTAATTTTCGGTATTTGGCTTTCGCTGGGATTACGTGGGAGTTATTATGCTATAAAACTCCCACTACCAGAAGAGATCGGGATTACGTGGGAGTTGGTTTTCGGAACAAACTCTCACGCCTATATAATCTCTCTTGGCCGAAACCCTAGCCAAGCTTTTTGATAGCCGCTAAACCTATTACCGAAATTAAGATTTCTGCCATCCCTTCTCACTAGATTTCTGAAACTTAGAAAACGAAGAGCTAGCACTCGCTGCTTATTTCATCGCGTGGATATTTTGGTAGAGAGCAATTCCGCAAGAGAAGGCTTTTGGTGGTTGCAGCACATCACTTGAAATCAGAAACCATCAACGATAATCGCAAGTCTTTTTCGTGTATTTTTTATTCCTATAGTATGAGCGGATCCTTCCGGGGACGATTCATGGGTGTTTAGAACGAGTTTCTGCCCATGAATCTTTTCACTACGCAATTCTTGTGTTTATGGAACTAGATCCACAACATCTTGTGTAGCTTGTTCCAATTCTACCTGGTCACTAGTGCTTGGAACTTCACCAAGTTCTCTTGGAATTTCACAAAGCTCCAGAATTTCATTAAGTTCCACGTGGCTCCTATTTATTTTTCCCAGAAAGAAACTGTTTCTCCAAGAAAATCCCATTTTGAGCAACAAACACTTTGTTCTCGTTAGGAATGTAGAAGTAGTACCATTTAGTTTCCTTAGGATACCCCACGAAAATGCACTTGACTGACTTTGGGCTGAGTTTGTCCAAAGCTGGACGTTTCACAAACGCCTCACAACCCCAAATATTTAAAAAGACATACTATGATGTTTCCCAGTCCATATATGATATGGTGTCATTTCAACAGATTTAGATGGTACTCTGTTTAGTTAAAGTTGTTGCTTTTAAATAATGTCCCCAAAAGGAGTTTGGAAGGCTCGTGTGACTCATCATTGATCAAACCATATCTAATATAGTTCGATTTATCCTTTCAGATACACCATTCCATTGAGGAGTAACCGGTGGAGAAAGGTGTGAAACAATTCCACTCCTCTTTAGATAGTTACGAAATTCTCGGCTTAACTTTCCCCGCCTCGATCAGATCGAAGCATCTTAATACTTTTGCCAAGCTGGTTTTTTACTTTATTCTTGTACTCTTTGAACTTTTCAAAGGCTTCAGACTTGTATTTCATAAGAAATACGTATCCAAAACGACTAAAATCGTCAGTAAAAGTAATTAAATATAGATAACCACCTCTTGCATGGATATTGAATGTGTCACATACATCACTATGTATTAGTTCTAACAAATCCTTTGATCGTTCTCAAGTTCTAGTAAAAGGAGAAGCAGTCGTCTTACCCATTAAACAAGGTTCGCATGTATCATATGATTCAAAATCAAATGATTACAACAATCCATCTTAATGGAGTTTGGAAATGCCATTTTCGTTTATGTGGCCTAAGTAACAATGTCAGAGGTATGTAAGATTAGACTCTTTAGTCTTTATCCTATTTTTATTTATGTTATAAACCGGTGACTCTAGGTCTAACTGTTAGAGGAATAACCGGGTCTAAACAGGTTATGCAGCGGAAATAAAATGACCCGCCTCTAATAGGATCTTTCACGAGTAAGAACCTTAGACTACGGGATAGTATTATACCTTTCGAAATGCAGAATCTGTCTGAAACGGTTTCAGTTGTCACGAACGGAACGCCACCAACGCAGGCTCCGTCTCTCCCGATATCCACTCGATCTTCCGGGGATGGTCCTCTACTGCTTGGTGCTAGCCAACGCCTCGTAGAAGTCTTGAAGACACTCTTCAAGATGGAGTATATATATGACCTTATGAAGAACAAGAAACAGTTTTCTTACTTCTTTTCTATTAGCCAAAGCTAGAAAAGAAGTCTTTAGAAAAGCTGTCTTTTCTTTCTATTCAAGTTCTCTTGAATGCTCTCACTTTTTCTCTCTATTCTAAGCTCTCAAAAAGCTGGAGAAAATGACTTAGGAATGCTAAGAAAAATCAGTATTTTCCTTAGTCATTCAAGAGATAGTGGGGAGAGTGAAAGGGGGAAGTGGGAGATCATGGAGGAAACTACTCCTCCACATTCTCCACCACTTCAATCTCCTTTCTTAGAGATAAGAGCTGAAAATATATCCTATATTTCCAGCCATAAGGTCGGTCCAAATGGGTTGGTCGGCCCAACCCGATTAAGGGCCCAATCCAATCCCGGCCCGACCCGGCCCAATCGAATTGGCGCACCTTAGATTAAATGTACTCCAACAAGCCCAATCCAGTTGATCTATGAGTGCGACCCAGGAGGTATCTATGATGTTGGCCGTGACATCATATGTCACAGGTAATGAGAGGTATCTAGCAACGCTTTCATTACCCCCAATTCATAAATATCTAGTGACTATCATAGTCACACCATTTGACATTTGTATTTAAATCCTTTTGTCCTTGATATCTAGATTGAACACAAGTCATGGAAAAAGTCACACTTGTATTGTCCAATCTTTTAGTTTCTTGATTCGCGAGTAGACTAATCAAATGACATCAATATCATATACTGATTCATTTGTTCATGGCCATGAATTAGTCAGACTCCATTAAAGGGGCCCAAGATATTGCTCCTGCTATATAGGAGGGACAAATCCTTTCTGCATCTCATTCATCCTGAACAAGATCCGTGATATACCCAATAAATGCCTTTATTGCTCACCTTGTTACGGATAGCGTTTAACATTATCAAAGCATAACACTAGCCATGCAAGAACTCTTGTGAGACCTCAAGTCGAAGGATCTTTTATACAACCCAGTCAAAAATTGAGAAACACCGTTGACTATTATATAACAACCCATGGTGTGTTTCTCATGTCGGGATCCCAGTCAAGTATAATGATTATCTAATCATATATACCTATGTGACGATCCGATATCTTATATCAATCACTCGCACATACTAGTCTTACGCATTATTATTGTCCTCGAAGATTCCATAATAATGTTCAACTAGGGGACGTTTCAAAGTATTCATAACATTTATGAATACCAAGGACATATTATTTATTTATGTTGTTAAGAACGCAGAAACATAATGAAATAATACTGGAGTTTATGCCTTTTATTCATCAAAATGAAAATTACATAAATACGATACAATAATCTCCCACTTGCACAAAAAGACCCAAAATCATCTACTGATTGGTCTTTAAGGGCATACTAATGACTGTCTCTAAAGATTAGCCCTCCAGATATCGGATACCCATGGAGCTAGTGTGACGATCATGCTGCTGCTACGACAGTGGCTTCGTCAGTGGATCGACAACATTGTCTGCCGAATCTACTCTACATATATGCACATCACATCTCTTTATAATCTCGCGGATTAGGTGAAAACGCCGTAGTACATGTTTGGACCTCTGGTGACATCTAGGTTCCCTAGATTGTGAAATAGCCCCATTGTTGTCACAATAGAGGTCTATCTAGTTCGCAATACTAGGAACCACATCGAGGTCGGAAATAAATTTCCTAATCCAAACTGCCTCCTTAGCTGCTTCGCAAGCTGCTATGTACTCGGCCTCTGTCGTAGAATCTGCGATGGTCGATTGCTTTGAACTGCGCCAGCTCACAGCACCTCCATTCAAGTTAAACACATATCCCGATTGCGATCGGAAATCATCTCTATCGGTTTGGAAACTAGCATCGGTGTAACCACTTACAACGAGCTCATCCGTTTCTCCATAAATCAAGAATGTATCCTTAGTCCCTTCGTAAGTACTTGAGGATATTCTTGATCGAGATCCAATGGACGTTCACCGTAATTAGATCGGGTATCTCGCTCGTAAAGCTTAAGGCAAACGAGACATCCAGGGCGAGTACATACCATGGCGTACATGATGGATCCTATGGCGTAAGCACAAAGGGATCGCTTTCATGCGTTCTAATTCAGCAGGGCGTTTTAGAACACTCGTTTGTTCGATAGAACAGTACTCATGTGCCATAGGACAAAGGCTCTTCTTAGACTCTTGCATGCTAAACCGCTTTAGCACCTTGTCTATATATGTACTCGACTTAGGCCAATGAGTCTCCTGGATCTATCTCTATAGATCTTGACTCCCCGGGAATATAGTCGGCATCGCTTTAAGTCTTTCATAGAGAAACACGTACTCAACCAAGCCTTGACAGACTTTAAGGTTGGTATGTCGTTTCCAATGAGTAGTATGTCATCTACATACAAAACCAGGAATACGATTGAGCTCCCACTAACCTTCTTGTAAACACAAGGCTCATCCTCATTTCTAATGAAGCCAAACTCACGGACGGCATCATTAAAATGGATGTTCCAGCTTCGAGAAGCCTGCTTGAGTCCATAAATGGATCTCTCGAAACTTACATACTTTTTCCCAAAGCATTCTCTGGAGTGACAAAACCTTCAGCCGTGTCATATACACATCCTCTTCAAGTTTTCCATTAAGGAAAGCGGTTTTGACATCCATTTGCCAGATTTCATAGTCATGGTAAGCTGCAATAGCAAGTAAAATCCGAATGGACTTGAACATAACTACAGGGGAAAAGGTCTTGTCATAGTCAATACCATGAACTTGTTTGAAACCTTTCGCGACCGAGTCGCCCTCTGTATGTTTGTACATTCCCTTCCATGTCGGTTTTAATCTTAAAAACCCATTTGCACCCTATGGGAGTTACCCCTTCAGGGTGGATCAACCAAGATCCAGACTTGGTTTGTGTACATGGAGTCCATTTCGAGATCTCATGGCCTCAAGCCATTTCTCGAATCAGGGCTATTAATTGCCTGTTTGTAGGTTGAAGGTTCATCGTGATCCACAAACATAACATCACCATGTTCTGTTATGAAAAATCCAAATTTTTTCCGGGAGGTGGACGACTGAACTCTACCGGACTCTACGCAATTTTTGTGTTTCTTGAAGCTGGTGCTTTCGGTCCGCACAACAACTTGTGGAGTCTGCTCAATTTCCATCGTATCATTAGTGCTAGTTTGAGAGTCCGGGAACTTCAAGTAAGTTCTACGCTACTCCCACTCGTGTTTCTAGAAACAAATTCTTTTTCTAGAAAGACTCTGTACGAGCAACAAACACTTTGTTTTCGTTAGGGGTTATAAAAGTAGTATCCTTTAGTTTCCTTAGGATAACCTACAAATATGCACTTTTCGGATTTTGGAGCCACTTATCGAAGCCGAGCGCTTTTACAAAAGCTTCACAGCCCCCAAATCTTGAGGAAAGACAAACTCGGGAGGCTTCCCACCCATAACTCGTATGGCGTCTTTGCAACCGATTTAGATGGAACGCGGTTAAGTGTTAAAGCTCGCTGTCTCTAGTGCGTGTCCCCAAAAGGAATTGGGCGAGCTCGTGTGACTCATCATAGAACGAACCATATCTAATAAGGGTTCTGTTCCTCCTTTCGTATACACCATTCCATTGTGGAGTAGCTGGAGGAGAAAGTTGTGAAACGATTCCACAATCTTTTAGATAGTCACAGAATTCTTGACTCAAGTATTCTCCTCCTCGATCAGATCGAAGAACCTTAATACTCTTGCCAAGTTGGTTTTCTACTTCTAGTTTAAACTCTTTAAACTTAGCAAATGCTTCGGATTTGTGTTTCATCAAGAACACATATCCATACCTACTGAAGTCATCAGTAAAGGTAATGAAGTAGAGATAACCACCCCTTGCATGTATATTAAAAGGACCACATACATCACTATGTATTAGTCCTAATAAAACATCGGCTCTCTCACCTAGCTTAGTGAAAGGTGATGCTGTCATCTTACCCAACAAACAAGATTCGCATCGATCATAAGACATGAAGTCAAATGATTCCAATAGCCCATCTTTATGGAGTTTGGATATGCGATCTTCGTTTATGTGGCCTAAGCGACAATGCCAGAGGTATGTCGGATGAGAATCATTAGTCTTAATCCTTTTTGTATTTATATTTAAAATTGGCATATCAAGGTCTAAAATATATAGACCATTAATCAAAGAGGCGCTTGCATAAAAAATATTATCCAAAAATAACGACAATCGTTGGTTTTTGATTGAAATCTCAAAACCTTTCTTGTCCAAACAAGAAATTGAAATAATATTCTTAGTTAAACTTGGTACATAGAAATAGTTTTCTAAATCCAAAACAAGCCCTGAAGGCAAAGTAAAAGTACAAGTCCCTACAGTTAGGGCTACAACACGTGCTCCGTTGCCTACTCGTAGTTCCACTTCACCCTTTGCCAACTCTCTACTCATTTGCAGTCCCTGCACATTAGTACAAATGTGAGAACCACATCCGGTATCAAGTACCCAAGAAGTAGTTGTATTTAAATTGATATCAATCACATTAATATCAACAACATAAATACCTGAGCCTAAAGCAACATTTGCTTTCTCCTTTTCCCCAACCTTTTTCCCTTGCAATATAGCTTTTGCAGTTCCTTTTCCAGTGACTCTTTTCACCACAATGATGACAGATAGAGTCCTTGGCTACACCACCCTTAGTTTTCAGTGCATTGTTGAAAGTGGTTTGCTTGCCCTTAGACTTACCTTTCGGTTTGCCTTTGGATTTCACAAAACCTTTGCTTTTGCCCTTTTGCACCATCAGTAAGGCGTTGGGCTTGGACTTGCCTATTTCCTTCTCGGCAGTCCTCAGCATGTTCAACAACTCAGGCAATGGCTTGTCAATTTCATTCATGTGATAATTCGAATGAACTCGATCGAATGACTCGTGCAACGATTGCAAGATCAAATCGATCGACAGACTCTTGCCCCCAAAGGAAATCCCGCTTTTTCAAGGTTCGAACATAACCTATCATCTTAAGAACGTGAGTTCCTACCGGCATTCCTTCGGACATTTTGCACTCGAAAGAGAGATTTCGATACGCCGAATCTCTCCTAGCGTGCTTGTCCCTCGATATAGTTGCTTCGAGTGAGCCAAACGATCTCATAAGCCCCCCATGTCCTCATGTTGCTTCAAGCTCGAGTTCATGGTGACAAGCATGAGGCTAGACACATCTAAAGCATCACTACAATGCTTCTGATAAGCACTTCTATCAGCGGCCGAAGCGCGAGCCTCTGGTGTAGCAGGAATATGCTGTTCTAGAACATACAACTTTCTTTCATGCTTGAGAACGATTCTCAAGTTCCTGAACCAGTCGAGGAAGTTAACTCCCTCTAATTTGTCCTTCTCAAGGACAGAACGCAGTGATAGTGTTTGGTTTGAATTTGCCATTATTCTACAACAAAATACATATGCAAAGTAAGTACCGAAAAAAAATCATTATTAGGTCTTTTATCTTTTTAATGATTTCTCCCACTATTTTCTTCGAGTGAATAACCCTCATTATCAACTCGTAAAGTTCGTTAACTTTATAGTGGGCCAAGATCCATATTTCACCTCGTTCTGAGTCAGCTTTGGCTGATCGCCCAAAACTTAGTTATTTAGGTAGGCAACGTTTGCCAATTACATCAAATTATGTAATTCTTGGTTAGTTGAGTGAATAACATTTATTCAAGCGTATCATTATACACTTTTCTCAACTCTTTTGCCTCTAGATCCTCAATCCATTTATTGAGATAATCTAGTTAACTAGGACCCTAAGTTTTTGCCGGCGGATATCACAAATTATCCTTCGCGCCTCACCCGGATAGACACGTATGTACAACTTTGGCATGTCCCATACTAATGTCGATCTAGGCCTTGACGAGGGCTAAACTTAGGAAGGTTCTATTTAATATTTAATTGAGGGGTTTTGTTTTTAACAATCTCACCAGAAAAGCATAAATAAAGCAGTTTATGCTTATATACATATGCATCCAATACATAAAATAAAAATGCAATAGTAATTGCCATATCCTATTCGGTTTTTCCAAGCCAATGGAAAAACCGTGAAGTCAATCTAAAGGTGTGAAAAAGAAAAAAACATTCTATTCTACACCGCCTTGACCTTCAAAGTGGTTGTCTCCAAATCTTCATCACAGCTGTACCTTCTCCTAATCTACAATTACATAATTCTAAGGAAACCTCGAGTTACATTCGAGGGGATTTGATGAGAAGAGAATTACAAGTTTTGATAAAAATAGATAGGCACGATACGCAGATCGTATTTATGAAATAAACCAACAGGGTAAAAGCGATTACTATGCATCATGCTCAACTAACATAACAATTTATGGAAAAATGAGCAACCAGCAAAATGCATACTATTGCAAAGTACTGAGAGTACTTGGTTGACCGAGCAGACATTGCGGTCGACCGAACAAAGTACTGAGAGTACTTGGCTGACCGAACATACATTTTGGTCGACCAAACAGAGTACTCGGTTGACCGAAAAGACATTTATGTCGACCGAACAGAGTACTAAGAGTACTCGGTTGACCGAAACTGGAAATTCGGTTGACCGAATTTCTCGACTCTCATACATACAAAATGATGCAAAAACATTTCTAGCAATCCTAAGGCCTGCAAAATATAGATTCATAATCAATATTAAAATACTATAGCACATGAAGTCTATAGGGTACTCGTGAGTGGCTTTGATACCACTGTTAGAGGAATAACCGGGTCTAAACAGGTTATGCAGCGGAAATAAAATGACCCGCCTCTAATAGGATCTTTCACGAGTAAGAACCTTAGACTACGGGATAGTATTATACCTTTCAAAATGCGGAAACTGCATGCAAACGGTTTCGAGTTGTCACGAACGAACGCCACCAACGCAGCTCCGTCTCTCCCGATATCCACTCGATCTTCCGGGGATGGTCCTCTATCGCTTGGTGCTAGCCAACGCCTCGTAGAAGTCTTGAAGACACTCTTCAAGATGGAGTATATATATGACCTTATGAAGAACAAGAAACAGTTTTCTTACTTCTTTTCTATTAGCCAAAGCTAGAAAAGAAGTCTTTAGAAAAGCTGTCTTTTCTTTCTATTCAAGTTCTCTTGAATGCTCTCACTTTTTCTCTCTATTCTAAGCTCTCAAAAAGCTGGAGAAAATGACTTAGGAATGCTAAGAAAAATCAGCATTTTCCTTAGTCATTCAAGAGATAGTGGGGGAGAGTGAAAGGGGAAGTGGGAGATCATGGAGAAACTACTCCTCCACATTCTCCACCACTTCAATCTCCTTTCTTAGAGATAAGAGCTGAAAATATATCCTATATTTCCAGCCATAAGGTCGGTCCAAATGGGTTGGTCGGCCCAACCCGATTAAGGGCCCAATCCAATCCCGGCCCGGTCCCAATCGAATTGGCGCACCTTAGATTAAATGTACTCCAACACTAACAAGTATAAACCATTCACCAATGTAGCACTACAACAAAAGACATCATTTAACGATAACGACATTCATTGGTTTTTAATATGAATATCAAATCCCATCTTGTCCAAAGAAGAGATCGAAATAATATTCTTAGTTAATGTAGGTACGTAAAGACAATTGTCTAAATCTAGAACAATTCCAGAAGGAAAAATAAGACTATATGTTCCTACAGCTAATGCAACAACTCTTGCTCCATTGCCAACAAGTAGGTCCACGTCGCTTTTTGTCAGCTCTCTTCTCATTTGTAGTCCTTGCACATTCATGCAAATGTGTGACTCTTGGTTGGTTAAGTAGGTAACGATTACCCTCAGTACATAAATGCACATCTTAATCCGTTTGCCTCCAGATTCTTCACCATTGAGGTAATCCGGTTAAGTATGACCCAAGGTTGACCGGCGGATATCACTAATATATCATTCGCGCCTCACAAGGATAAACAAGCCCTATTCCACTCGGAAGTTCACACTATTTTTTATCTTGGCCTTGACGAGGACCCCTCTTGGAAGGCAATAAACTTAATATTTAAAATTTGAGAGATTTTTAAATTGTCTCACCAATCGGTGTATAGTCTGATTATACTTCTTAAACACATGCTTTAAAGCTATAAAACATGCATCATGCATGCCAAGCAAAGTACATAAAGAGATAAATAAAATCGTGACATAGTAATAGCCCCTATATAGATTTTCCAAGCCAACGGAAAATCCTAGGTCAGTCTAAAGGTGAAAAACAATAAAACCTATTTATTGTCTTTCGCCACCTTGTAGTTTCCTCCATCTAATGTACGCCTTTCTTCATCACTTGTAAAAACATAAAATTATATTATATACTTTTATATAATTGAAAGAATTCTCGAGTTACATTCGAGATTAAAATTATAACAAGAATTGATAAGATAAGGCACGACATGCAGGCTGTATTATAATAAAAACCACTGGGTCAAAGGATATTACTATGCACCATGCTAAAAAAAACACGACAATCATGCTAAGAGTGCAAATACACACTTTCTGCCCCTTTCCGGTTGACCCAAGCCATACTCCCGGTCGACCATCTATGATCCTCCAACACATGTAAAATAGGCTTTGTCCTAGTGTGCAAAATTGAAATACCCGAAGGGAAGAACCTTAGAGGGGGAGAGGGTGAATAAGGTTCTCAAAATAATTTAAACTTTTCTACCACAATATTTTCCTAAGTGATCACCTTAACAACAATTATGTTCATTAAGCATATAATGTGAATTAAAGGATTATCACTTAGATGACTTATGTGTGTAAATTAAACACATAGGAATACAAGACAATGAATATGATCAAGTATTGTCTAGGTCAAGATTCCTATATGCAAAGCTTGTAAGATCAAACACACAAATCAAGAGGACTAGCATCTAGCAAGAGATATATAAAACTATTAATATCTCTACATGCAAGTCCTATGCCCAAGCCAAGGGAAAACATGACAAGCAATTGATCTAAATCCATATAAGTAATTAAAGTTCATATGAATATAAGCACTATTAAGCACTATTATAATGTAAGAACTTGAAAGTAAAGAGATACAGTTAGAAGATAAACCACAAGGATGTAGAGTGGTTCGATCACAAAGATTTACATCCACTACCCTGGGACACACCCAAGAATTTTGGCAACTTTCCACTAGCTTGTCTTGAGAGATTACAAGGAAGGACAAAACCAACTAATGGTCTTTTACACTCTCTAGTAACCTTGCACCCTTAAGAACTCTTTCTCTAACCTAGTCTACTAAGTGGAGGTTTAATGAACACATCAACCCTACTTCTATTTCGGGTTCACCACTCACTCTAGTTCCTACGATTACAGGAAAGATTCACTCCAACTCATTGGAGGCCCAAAACCACCACTCTCATAAACAAGCATTGCCCTTCAACCCTTTACAAAGAAAGATAATCTCTATTGGAGTTTACATTTTATATAAGTGCTCAATTGGATTGGGCGTTCGATTGGATTGTGCAAAACCGAACCCGGTCGACCAAGAGTTGTCTCGAGTCGACCGAACCGGTTTATCACTCAGGTCGGCCGAGAACCATTTCTCCAGTCGACCAAGTCAAAACTGGCACATGTCTTGTGTGAGAGAGTGGCATATGTAGTCTATGTAGTGGGGAGAGAGAAGTGGGGAAAATGGAGTTAGTGGGGAAAATGGAGTTAGTGGGTTGATTTTTCCGCCACTATTCATTTTCTTTGAGGATTGAACTGTTCATTCCAATCACAATTATTCTCTCTAGCTCTCATATTCATAGCAGCCGAAAATAGAAGCAAAGTATGGGATTTTTCTTCTTGACTTATACACACTCTCAAGAACAATCAAAAGAGAAGAAAATACGATTTTCTCATCTTTTTGATTTCCAGTTTTCCTATGTTTACTATACTTTGTAGATTCCGAGTAAGGTGTTTCCAAACTTCGGAGATTTTGGACTAGCATCTGAGACGCGAAGTAACAAGCTCAGAGGTTCGTGTGTAGATACCAGTAGAGACATGAGTTTGAAGGCTGTTGTTGATGGTTAAACGTAGCATAATCCGGGCAACATCGATTAGATCGATAAAGGTATAATTCCTATCACAAGGTTTTGGTTCTTTCTCGTGAGTAGATCCTTTAAAGGAACGTAATTCTGCGCTATTTTATTCCGCTGTGTTTTGGGGATTACAAATTTTTCTTTTCAAGTGGTGTCAGAGCCTATCACGAGAACCCAATAACTTTGATTATGTGTTATCTTGATTTTTTGTTGTCAGATAATGAATGTCATAGGATGTCTTTACTTTTGTACAGCCATTGGAAGTCGTTTAAGTGTTAAACGAATCCCAAAACGAATTGTAAACTCGTGTTTTTGGCTGTTTTCTATTTTCTAGCAAAAGTTTGGTCGACCGGAAGAGGTTCGCGGCAGATCGAACATGTGTTAGAAAATGGGATTTTGCTACCGCCTAGATTTTGGACGATCAGTGAGCAATCACGGTCGATCGAGGCTAGTCTGTTTTCTGGCCGGTCGATCGAAATGTTCGGGTGAACCGATGTGGCCTATTTTTACAGACCGATTGGACTATACAAGTTTGACATACTTTGTGACGTGTTCAATCTAGATATCGAGGACAAATGGATTAGTGCAAAAGATCATATTTGTGGTTACTTGAATCACCGGGACTATTTGCGAATTGAGAGTAATGATGTGTTGCTAGATACCTCTCATTACAGTTGACAATTGTTGTCACGACCTATAATCAAGTGGATTGGCTTATTGGAGTTTACATTTGATATAGGTGCTCAATTGGATTGGGCAAGCTCAATTGGATTGGGCAAAACCCGAAACTGGTCGACCGAGAACTGTCTCGAGTCGACTGAACCGGTTTGTCACTCCAGTTGGTCGAGAACTATTTCTCCGGTCGACCGGACCAGTTGGACCAAGTAAAAACTGACACATGTCTTGTGTGAGAGAGTGACATATGTAGTATCTGTAGTGGGGAGAGAAGTGGGGAAAATGGAGTTAGTGGGTATATTTTTCAGCCACTCTTCATTTTCTTTGAGGATTGAATTGTTCATTCCAATCACAATTATTCTCTCTAGCTCTCATATTAATAGTAGCCAAAAATAGAAGCAAAAATCTGGGATTTTTCTTCTTGACTTATACACGCATTTCAAGAACAATAAAAAAAAGAAGAAAATACCATTTTTTTATCTTTTTGATTTCCGGTTTTCCTAAGTTTACAGTACTTTGGGGATTCCGGGAAAGGTGTTTCCAAACTTCGAAGATTTTGGACTAGCATCTGAGAGGCGAACTAACAAGCTCAGAGGTTGGTGTGTGGATACCAGTATAGACAGGAGTATGAAGGCTGTTGTTGGTGTGTGGATACCATGCAATATCGATTAGATCGATAAAGGTATAATTCCTATCACGAGATTTTGGTCCTTTCGCGTGAGTAGATGCTTTAAAGGAACGTAATTCCATGCTATTTTATTCCGCTGTGTTTTGGGGATTACGATTTTTTCCTTTCAATCTCAACACATGAGATTTTACATTTAAGCCTAAAAAAGAAAACCCCCTTTAAGGATTGGATATTACAATTGAAGCTCTAGTTCATATTTGAGAATGAAAGAACAAGTAGATGAAGCTCTTTCTCAAATAGAAATGTTTTGATGAATGATTGAAAGAGTTTAGCTTATGAAAGTGTTTGATTTTCTTATCTAAAACTTGTATACTAAGGCCCCTCTATTGGCTTAAGCAAAGAACAAAGATAAGCCTTAAAGGCTATTTATAGGGTCCAAAAATTGCAAGAAAATCGAGCTACAAAGGCTATATTTTTGCTTGACAAGACAGATTTAGTTGACTGGACTAGGCAGTAGGTCATCCGAAGTGCTTCCGAAGTTAAGTTCAAAGGCTTCTATTCTCTACTCGGTCGACCGTAAAGGGTGGTCCGGTCTTCCGAATCAAAGGTTCGGTCGACCAACCTATAACATGGTCTTCCGAGATTTTATAGCTGTTAGAGTCCTGGAACATTCAAAAGTGACAAAGTACAACAGGAACTTCGGTCGACCAGTCAACACATGTCGGTCGACTGGACTTCATCCAGGCTTCCAAGGTCTAGGACTCGGTCAACTGGACTTGAGTCCATAAGTGGTTTTTCCACTTGCTCAACTTTCTAATGTCCTCAAGCTCATGCCTAAGTGTTTTTGAAACATATTTAAAGCATTTTAAAGATCTTAGGCATTAACCAATACTTTAAAAGATGTTTTGCAAAACCTTTGAAAGATTAAATCAAAGTATGAAATGTAGTTTGAAAACTTGCAAGAATATGAGCTTCATCGTACTATAAACTATCATTCATCAAATAAGATTAGTCACAAGGATATACCTATAAGCATCTTGACTAATCTTAGTCTTCAAGTCTTCAAGTCTTCAAGATGAGTTACTCTTTGAGCTTGGACTTGAGACCTTTGATCAACCTCTTCTTGTGATGAAGTCCTTTCACTACAAGAAAACTGTGTTACAGGGATGAACATTTCCGTCGCTAAACTATTTTTCGTCGGAAAGCAAATTACCGACCGAATACCGACGGCAAAAATAGCGACCGCCAGTTAGGTAGCAGAATACCGAAGAATTATCGACTGAATAGTCAACATTGTTGACCTTTGACTTTGACTAATTAACAACCGAATACCGACGGATAGCCTAACGACCGAATATTCCTCCGTCCGTAACAGACCGAATGGTACAACCGCATACCGACCGAATACCGACGGTACGTTAGCCACCGAATGTTTGGTCGGAATATAGCGACGGAATACCGACCGTATAGTCAACAGTGTAGACCTTGACTCTGACTTTTGGAACGTCCAACTACCGACGGTTTATTAGCTACCGATCTTCGTCTCGCTATATAGCGACCCGTCGCTAAATTGATATTTATTTAAAAAAATAAATCTGAAATTTAATTAAATCCCTATTATAAAAAATAGCAGTACGCACAGAAATACGAACCAGAAACAGTATTAATAAGATCTCAAATATCAACAATAATCAATAAAACCCAAAAATAACATTACATAACCAAATTATCTTACTAAACAACACAATATATATTTTAGAAATCCAACACTGAAACGACGTCGTTTTGTTACATTTTTGGTCGTTATTCCGTCGTTAACCTTCCGTCTATATTCGGTCGTTATATTCCGTGGGTATTAAGTCGTTATATATTTCGTCGGTATTCGGTCGTTACTTTCCATCAGTATTCGGTCGTTGTGGGTGACCAAAATGATACTATTCAATTTAGTCAACGGGACCGATACTGCCGACTGAATGGCGACGGAATAACGACCGTTATGTTTTCGGTGGCTATTCGGTCGTTATTCAGTCGTTAAGTGTATGACCGAAAAATCCGGTAGCTAATTTCGGTCGCTATTTAACTATTTTCTTGTAGTGTTTGTTGTCTTATCAAGTTGTACCATCTTGGACTTCAACACTTGTTGATCTTCCTTTGATTTTGTAATATCTTCCATTAACATTGTGGATGACCTTTAGGCTTGTGCTATGGAGACTTCCAAAATGTAGCTTCTTCTTGTTTGTAGAATGGTCTTTCAAATCCACAATAAGATTTTCCATTGATTTTGCAATAACTTCCAATGGCATTGTGGATGACCTTTAAGCTTGTGCCATGGAGAATTGCAAAATGTAGCTTCTTCTTGTTGTAGAATGATATTTGATGTCCACAAGAAGCTACCTTTCAATGCATGTGTGAGTGTATAATATCATATCATTAAAACACAAGCTCACACAAACGTTAGAACTTCTCAATGTCTTGTTATCATCAAAACAATATTGATCACATTAGCCCTTAGGGCTTATAATCTCTCCTTTTTTATGATGATAAAATATTGATGAAAATAGGAATAATACAACAAAAGGTTAAGGCAATAAAGCACATACAATTCAATGCATGAGATAAGGATGCATATGATCAAGGCAATTAGATGTTTTGAAAAAAATCATTCTACTCCCCCTCTTTTAAAGAATCCCTTATCTCTCCCATTTCGCAAAGTTCTTAGCTTTCTCTTTTTGTAAAATTACTTTTCTTGGCACATTTGCAAATCTAATTTTTCTCCTCCTTTTTGTCAAAATAAAAAAGTTTCATCAGAGCGCCCATAAGAAAACATTTTCTCCTAATTTTTGTTAAAAATAGAGATCTAAAGGATCAAAACTGAAAATCTTTAAGTAGGGATCAAGTTTAAAGCATGGAGAAGCTAGTTGGTCAATAGTAAAGAGTTAAGCAAAAGAAAGAAAAACTAAGACCAAAAGAAAGAAATTTTTAAAGCTATGTAAGCATATCATTTGTAAAAGACCGTTTAAATGCAATATGGGTTGCCAAGGGATGATGCTTATCTAAAGATGAATGCAAGCTTTCAAAATATCTTTTGAAAATGTTTTAAGCTTGGTTGATTTCAAAATAAGAAGAGCACATAATGATACATAAAATCAAAGATGGTCATATGGCTCAAAAGTGAATATACAACTCAAGCTAAAACATGAGGAGATGTAGGAATAAAACCTTAAAGCACAATCTCCTCTTTTATCAAAATCAATGTTAGCTATAAAAACACGAGAACAAGTTATAAATCTCAGCTAATAAACACAAAATGGATGTGATACCATGAAAATATAAACATATGAATAGTGCATAAGATGGGTTTTAAGATAAATGAATCTATATAAAAAAAAAAACTCCCCCTTACGATGTGCCGATTTTGTTTAAGATGTTTTGGGAAGTCTTGGAAGGTTTTATGATGTATAGAAATAGTTCCAACTTCCAAGAAATTTGAAAATAAAAGGCATAGAAGTGATAAATTCAGAAAAAATATCCTTTTAATGCTGAAGCAGGACACTACGGTTGACCGGATGTGAATCTCGGTAGACCGGTTTCCTTGGCCTTCGATCGACCAGAATCATCGATGGTCGACCGGGGTTGTGGCTGGCAGGTATTTTCTTGTTTTTGAAAGTTTGCCAAAAATCCTTTAAATGATTTTAAATCACTTCCAAAACATCATCAGCAACTTTGAATAGGTAAAAATTAGTAAGAACGAAGGTTAAACCTACTAAAAACACCAGAGTGCTCAAAATCACAACTTAGGATCTTTGATGATAAAAACAATGAAAAACAACTAAGGTGATCATATTTAAGGCCTTTTTTAAAATAACCAAATTTCTTTAATACAATATAAAGCACATAAAAACAAAGTTGTTGGCTCATATCATTGCCTAAAAACAACTTCAGTAAGAGAATATGACAGCAATCAAGAATATGCCAAAAATGGCTGAAAATCAAGTCATATCTCTCAACAAAGGTGGCTCAAAGAGGCACACCATAATTAGAATGAATAAATCAACCACATGAGATAAGGTATAATGCAAAGCAAGGTTGTTTGCATTCATAAACTTCAAAAATTAAAACCATATGATAAAGGCATCTACTCAAGATAAAACTTAGAAAGCACAACATTGCCAAACATCCATTAAAGTAAGGTTTTCAAAAAACACTTTTAGCAACTTTAGAAAGATGAATTTTTTTAATATTAAGTTTCTATAAAGAGGAATAAACCTTGTAAAGTAAAGAAATACCAAACTCATAAGATATAAAAAAGATAAGTGCATGAGATATGACAATAACAAATAAAAGAAAGAGCAAGCATAGATAATCATCAAGAATAAATAAGCTAAAAACCAAGAGAAAGAGGATTATAGCTACCAATTTTTCTTTGTTCGATGATTCTTGACCTTTTGGATTCTTGTGCTCTTACTTGACTTTCCTCATCGAGATATCATCTTTGAAGGTCTTGAGGATGTCCTTGGGGGCAACTCCAATCTTCTTCTCTCATCTTGAGATGTTTGCTTCTTGGAGCTGATGTATGGAACTTCACTTGGCCTTGTAGACTCATCTTCCTTTTGAAGTGTCTCTTTTGACCTTATTCATTCCATTTTTCCATCTTAGCTCTTCATCCCCATTTTTCTTCTTATACTAGACCTAGCAACTTATAATCTCATCTTTTGCACTTTCTTGAAAGTGTGGTTAGTCTTCGTATCATCTCCTTGAAGTTGAGCTCTTCTTTGAAATTGCGTCTTTTAGACTCATCTTCTTCAAGGAGAGAGTGTCTTCTTCATATGTTTGGAGAAGAAGGATGATCTTATCACCAGGAATCAATTAATATTCTCTTTCCCTTTATTATCTACATACGAAGACACTTTTGGTACCCATTTTGTTTGGGTCCTAGAAGGTTAATGATGGGGATTTTTACAACCAACTTGGTTAGTACACCTCTATTAATAATATCTCTATATGATGCAACAATTTAACATGATGATATAAATCAAGCACATCAAGTTAAACATAGATATGAAGAACAAGCATCACATAGATATAATAATGTGCATTCTTGAGTTTGTGTTTGTACTATAGGCAATAAAGATCAAGAGAGACAAGTAGAGCACAAAACACATTATCAAGATAAAAGATCAAAAGCACATAACAAAAAGAGAGTTTAAAGGAACAAGTTTATACTTTTAAAACATCACGCTTGATAGGTTTGGATTTAACAATTAGCACATTGTCAAGCAAAACACGATATACTTAAAAGCATCAACAAATAAGAACATACTCTCTTTTTCTTTTAAAAGACTAGAAGTATATCCTAAACTACTTGCACTAAGAATCTTTCCTTAAAGTGAGCAAGCAAGTTATAAAAACAATTAGGCACATACTTCTTAGTCATCTACTTAAACTCATCATATAACTAAGTTATAGTACAAAAGGATCATAAGCAAAAGAATGATCACTAAGGATGAGTTAAACTTTTGTACCTCATTACTCAAGGAGCTTGGACGTTTTACCATTTGGTTGATCTTTATCATGAATATGTCAAATGAGGCATTTGTGTGATCTTTGCCATGATCAACACTTTCATTTGAAGCTCTTTGAAGAGGTGACATTTGATTGCTCATTTTTCTCTTTTGTTCATCCTTTATTGATGAGGTGGATGCAATCTCCTCTTCTCTCATGGCAAGTGTAGAGTCATCATTGGGATGAATTTTCTTTTCCTTAATGAGCCCTCTACAATCTTGGAATCCTTGGCATGTGAATTGTTTCTTGGAGTCTTAGTTCACTTATGCCATTCATTGTGGTTCATGTCTTCAAAGTGAAGCCTAGAACTTTTTGTACCTACAAGGAAAACTTGAGAATAACTAGGTACCTTTTGAAAGGTCCTGGAAGGTTAGCTCAATTTCTCAAGTTTCACATATATGCCCAAGGATAATACAAATAAAACACAAAACAACTAGATGGATTCTTAATTGATGTAGACATGACATAGCAAGAATCAATCAAGTTGCATATGCTACATCTCATAGATACCTAAGCCAAATAAGCATGAACAAGTAGAAATCATGCTAAAGGTTATGATTGTTAAATCCAACTTATGAATATGAATTTCTAGAAAGAGAGATGCAACATATATAAGAGCAAGCATACAAATAAATATAAATACCAAAAACAACTTAACCCATAAAATAAAACACATTAATCCAGAGATGGAAAAGTTGAGTTTGATACCTTGACTTTCTTACCAAGTGATGAGGATAATGGATTGAGATTTTGGTTCTTGTCATCACTTGGCGCTTTGCTCTTTTGACTTTAAGAAACTTGGTTCTCCAATGGATTTAGCCTTTAAGCTTTGAGATTTCTAAGTGCTAAGGATTGTTATTGCATTTCTTCTTTTAGTACATCTCCGATCATTCCTCATGGAATGAGCCGACCCAATGTCATTTCTCTTTGAATCTACATTATTAAAGCTTTGTGGAATAATCTTCCTCTTCCTTGTGATTCCATCATCTCTTTGAGAGTTCTATGTTGCTCTCTCCACCTTTGGCCTAATATCATCATTTAATCCCGCCAAGAATCTAGCCAAAGTAGCTTCCCTATCTTCTTGTATATCCGTGTTACACCACGTCTCTAGGTGATGACATGGCAGTGCTCCAAGTCAATGAAACACCAAACCCAAATGACTAAAAGGAAATCCAACAATTCTTATTACTTAAAAAGGGAAATATTATAATCCATAAGTTGTTACATCATTAAAGGAAATTACTAAGTTAAAAGGAAATGCTAAACAGTATTAAGTTCACGAGTTCACTATTACGAGGTATTACTAAGTCACACTTCGTCATCAAAGTACTCTTCCTCAAAAGTCTCATCAATCGCTCCATCAACACACTTATCTGCCAAAACAGTCAACAAAGAAGAGTGAGCTAAAAGCCATGTAAGCATTGATCACCATTAGGATGAAGCATCGAATAAGACTCAAAACATTTTCCCCAATCCTAAAGAATTTAAAGTATAGACATAACAGAATTAGCATGGAAAGCAATTTAAAACAACACTGAGAGGAACTTAAACAAAATTATAACTGAAAACGGAACAAAACAGAAAACAGTCCAATCACAGTCTACGGACGAAGCTGCATACAAATGCTTCGTCCACAGGACAGTGCCTCGGACTGCGGACAAATGAATCATCCTAGCTATCGTTCAACAAAAGGTTGCTCCCAGTAGTTGCTGCGGAAAATCATTTTTCATGTACAATTTTGTACATGAAATTCCACTTTCTGCAAAACCTCTTTTAAACCAAGAAAATTCATTCTTTCAACTCCAAAACACATATAAGCACATGTACAAAGCAAACAACTTTCATACTCAAACTATATCCAACAAATCTGACACAAACGAATCGGAAATTTGTGCTAAGAGCACCATGACTACCCATACACTTCAAACGGAAATTTCGTGTCAAACTACCGGATATAATCTAAGCAATCAAAACACATAACCTTCACACAATGGAGCTCAAAGTCTGACAATAATTCTAGGTCCCTGTTAACAACACTTAACTACTATTACCCGTTAAGTAGGCCTGAGTGCTCTTAACATGGATCCGGATACTGTTACCCTCCGAACGACGGGGCCTGATACTTTAGGGACATGTCTTGTTATGTCATCGCTCTCCCTTGTGAACTACACAACGACTGTTAACAGTCCTACTTATTATTCTCGTTAGGAATTGAGTCTGATTACGAACTGACTGATAGTGCTCTAGGGCACTTTAACTGATTATGTTCGACAATGTCCTAGACTAGGATTATCAACAGGCCAGCGCTCTAATTGGGAATCAAACATATAAGGACTTCAACAAAGAGAATAACAAAAACAACCACAAACGCAACAATACATCCATTCAACCACAATCACAATTAAGTAATTTACATCAATACTTCATCCATTTGAATACAATGAAAACATGAATGAAAACCAATTCAAAGCAATTCAATAAGTTCTGGAAAAATAGCAATTCATGATGTTTTAGGGAATGGAAATCAAAAGTGAAGTATCCTTACTTGTTTAACTTAAGCAAACACTACAAAAATTACCAAATCACCAAAGTCACCAAATTTTGGCAGAAAACCGCCCACTATTTATGCAATTACTCACACTCCAGAACTTGAAACTTAAATTCGTCGAATCCTAGACGTAGCCTTGTCAGTTGGCTTCGAACCGAACTGGAATCACTCAATTCTGACCTCAGTAGCTATGGTAATTGTTCAGAAAACCTCTCAGCACTCCAGAATTCAGCACTTCTCTTTTCTCTCTCTTACACTAACCGTTACTTTCCTCTATTTCCTTTCCAATTTCCCATCCATAACTCCCTTCCTAAACTCTTCAACTCCTATACACTTTAGTCCCTAGAGTTCTCAATATCAACACTTAAGTCCCTTAACTTACAAGTATGTCCAAAACGCCTCTCGTACTAAACGTACCACAAATAACACATAAAAATGTCGTAACATATAATTGGCACATAATATCATGCTATCAAAAATCATAACACATATATGCAAAAATATATTTTCTAAAAGTCTCGAGTATCACATTCTTTCCCCTTACACAAGTTTCGTCCCCGAAACTTCTCTGACTTTGGTTCTCAAACAAATACGGATATTTCTGCCGAGCTTCTTCCTTTAGCTCCCAAATTTCCTCAAGCTCGGTATGATGTGACCACTGTATCTTCAATAAGGGAATGGTGCGACCCCTCAAAATCCGATCCTTCATGTCCACAATTCTTACGGTACCTCAACATAAGTCAGATCTTCTTGCAATTCCAATGGTTCCACTTCAAGTACCTGGCTGGGATCCGACACATACTGCCTCAGCTGATACACGTGGAATACATTGTGTGCCTGTGACACTGTTGGTTTTTAGCGCCAAACGGTAAGCCAGCTCATCGATCCTTTCTAATATCTCATAAGGTCTGATGTACCTCATACTCAACTTCACACTCTTCTCGAATCTCATAACTCCCCGAGTTGGTGAAACCCATATATACACTTTGTCACCAATCTGAAATTCCAAAGGTCATCGTGTACTGTATGCCCAACTTTTATGTCTTTCTTGTACGGCTTTGATTCTTTCCAGGATTAACGAAACCATTTCCTTTGTGACTTGTACCAATTCCGGCCATGTTACTGTCTTTTCCTCGATATCATCCCAACAAACCGGTGACCGGAATTTCCGACCATACAAGGCCTCATACAGTGTCATACCAATACTTGCCTGATAACTGTTGTTGTATGAGAATTCCACCAAAGTGAGATGATCTGCCCAGCTACCCTTGAGTCCAAAACAAACGCCCGAAGCATGTCCACCAAAGTCTGAATTGTCCTTTTGGACTGCCCATCGGTTTGAGAGTGATAGGCAGTACTTAAGGACAATTTAGCCCCCATCGCTTCGCTAAAACTCCTCCAAAATTGCGAAACAAAATGAGTATCCCGGTCCGATACAATACTTACCGGAACCCCCGTGAAGTCGCACTATCTCATCAAGATACATGTGTAGAAGTGTATCCATAGTAGCAGTGATCTTCATAGGTAAGAAGTGAGCTGATTTGGTGAGACGATCCACGATTATCCAAATTGTGTCCTTCTCGGCCTTGTCCTTAGGCAAACCCGTCACAAAGTCCATGGTGATGTGCTCCCATTTCCAAAGCGGTTTCAACAAGCTTGCTGGTGGTTGATGTTTCGCCTTTACTTGTTGACACACAAGGCATCTAGCCACAAACTCAGCTATGTCTCGTTTCATACCTCTCCACCAAAAGTTACCTTTCAGCCCCTTATACATCTTGGAAGACCCCGGCCGGATGCACTGCTAACTTCAAATTATGAACTTTTATCAAAATTTCCAATCTAAGCCCCGAATCCGCCGGTACACATAATCTTCCTCGAAACCGGATACTAGTGTCTTCATGAATCTGAAAATCTATTTTGGCCCCCGATTGTATCAAATCTCTTTCCTTTCCCAAATATGAATCCGTCAACTGTGCTTCTTAAATCTGCCCCGAAAGGGTAGGTTCTGCCACCAGAGCTGCCAATACAAACTCGTAGAATTCACGAACTCAATTTCTAATTCGTCAAGCTCGGCCATTAACTCCCACTGATCGGTGATTAAAGCCGCTAGTTTACCCGAACTCTTTCTACTCAAGGCATCAACTACATTGTAAGCTTTTTCGGGGTGATAGCTAATAGTGAGGTCGTAGTTTTTCAATAACTCCAACCACCGCCTTTGCCTCTTGTTTAACTCTTTTTGGGTGAATAAGTACTTAAGGCTTTGGTGGTCGGTAAAAACCTCATAACGTTTGCCATACAGGTAGCGTCTCCAAATTTTCAATGCAAAAACAACCGCTGCCAACTCTAAATCATGTGTGGGATAGTTCTTCTCATACTGCTTCAGTTGCCTTGAAGTGTATGCGATCACTTTTCTGTTTTGCATAAACACACAACCAAAATCAATGCTGGATGCATCGCTGTAGATGGTGAAACTCCCAGATTCTGCTGGCAGTACTAAGATTGGTGCCGTAGTCAACTTCTCTTTCAACTTCTAAAAGCTTCTCTCGCATTTCGGTCCCCACTCAAACTTAACTCGTTTTTGTGTCAAACGAGTCAATGGTGAAGCGATTCTCGAAAAGTCTTCTACGAACTTTCTGTAGTACCCCGGCTAACCCCATAAAACTATGGATATTTTCCACGGTGTTCGGTGTAGGTCATTCAATAATAGCCTCGATCTTGCCCGGGTCAACTGATAATTCTTCTGCCGACACAACATGTCCCAAAAATGACACACTTTTCAACCAAAACTCACACTTGCTGAACATAGCATACATCTTCTCCTTCCTCAATACTTCCAACGTCAACCTTAAGTGCATTTCGTGAGCTTCCTCCGACGGTGAGTATATGAGGATACCGTCGATGAAGACCACCACGAACTTATTAAGATATTCCCAAAAGACTCGATTCATCATATCCACGAATACCACTGATGCGTTTGTCATTCCAAACGGCATTACCAGGAACTCATAGTGCTTGTACCGAGTTCAGAAAACACTTTTCGGGATATCATCGGGTTTGATCCTCAACTGGTGGTAACCCGATCTCAAATCTATCTTACAGAACACTGTTGCCCCTCGAACAAATCATCAATGCAGGGCAACGGGTATCTATTCTTAATGGTGATCTTGTTCAGCTCTCGGTAGTTGATGCACATATGCATACTACCGTCTTTATTCTTCACAAACAAGATCGGAGCTCCCCAAGTTAACATGCTCGGTCTAATGAACTTCATATCAAGAAGCTCTTGGAGTTGACTCTTCAGTTCCTTCAACTACGCAAGGGCCATACGATACGGAGCCTTAAAGATAGGCCATGAACAGGGTTGTAAGAGGATCTCGAAATCGATTTCCTCGGCAGGTGGAATACCCGGTAGCTCGTCGGAAAACTTCCTGATTCCCGTAGGTGATATGTATCTTCTTCTTATGACAATCAACAAGTGCATACTGTGTGTACAACCAATCCATCCCCAGAATTACATCAAAATCTACCATATTTAACTGTATGAGATTTGCTTCTAACACTCTGGAGTCTACTTCTACCTGACATCCCTGATAACTCATAAATTTATCTATATTTTCTTCTACTTTAATAGTAATTTTAAGCTTCAACAAGTATTTACACATCAAGTTTTAAGCATAGAATGATATAATCCTCACTTCTCTGTGTTTGCATTTGTAGGGGCAAAAAAGTCTTTTGAAGGGTAAAAGTGAACCGGACTTATAGAATTTGAAAGAAGCTGTTGGAATTGAAAATATGTCTTTACAGACTAGAAGAGGAGATATGTCAACTACTTTAAAGAATCTTGAAGAGTTTTAGTTTATGTCAACTACTTTAAAGGAGTGTGGAGAGTTTTGATCTATGTCTGTTACCTTAAGCTAGTAGGTTTCTATTGTTATAAATACTCTTTACTAGTCTTAGGAGAATGGAATTCAGTCATCATTAGATTATTCTCTTGGTTTTAGTTTTTTCTCCCTCTTATAGGGTTAATCTTTATAGTTCTTTTACAAATTTCGTAGACAAGATTGAAGCTTTGATGTTTGAAGTACTTTGAAGATTATTTTGGTTTCCAGTTTGAGACTTTATTTGAATCCAGGGATGTTTTTTTTATATTCTCCCTTTTAATTTGTTATTGAATTTCTTCACTAGTATGAGCTAAATATTTATTCTAAGGCCATGATGTAACTAGATTAATTTTATATGTTATTCTCTTGACCTTGTTATTCGAGGAGTGTTGTGGAGTTAATTTCTTATTATTGTTCTTAATGCTTTTGTGTGATTAGCAACCACTCAATATGTCTTTACATTAACTTGGAAGATTTGCGACAGCTGGCCTTGTAAATTAGGTTAAATAATCTGAACATAAATTGCATGCAAGATAGACATATACTTGTATGGTTATCTTTATGATTTCATATGTTTAATGCATTTTTGTGGGTTAAAATCAACCTAGACATATAATTGGTTTATTCATGAGAATAGGTTTGATAAGCCTTGAAAGAGGTTATTTGAATTCATGTGCCTTAGACCTTTATCATATCAAACTTCTTTTTTAAGTAATTTGTTTTCTTTAGTTTATTTAATTAATTTAGTTAAACAATACTATCATCAACCATTGGATTTATTTTACTTGCTTTTGATCATTGTAAAATTAGTTACCTAGGAATTAATTAATCATTATTCTCTGTGGGATCGACCTTGACTACTGCAACCTTGACCTAGTACACTTGCTAGTATAGATATTGCGTATCAAGTTTTTGGCGCCGTTGACGGGGAATATTTGATTAATTATATTTCTTTGTGATTTAATTTCACTTTGATCTTTATTTTATTTTATTTTTTTACTTTTGGTTTCTTATTAGTTTTTGTCCAGATATCGTCCTACAAATTTAGTGCCTTTTGATCCTGAAATTGATCGTACTTGCTGGAATATAAAAGCTAAAAAGAAACTTGAAGCAAAGATGGCTGAGAATCAAGGAGTAAGAAGGAAAATTAATCAGTTAGTAGTGCCGGTGGCTCCAACTCCTCGTATGAGAGATCAATATATTCCAATAATTGCTGCAAATCCATCATGCATAAGGTTAACTGATGCAACAAGAAACTATGAGCTAAAACATTATCATATTCAACTTCTTCCAAACTTAAATGGGTTTGGATAATGAAGATGCTTTGGGATTTCAGCTAGACTTCTACAGTACGGTACAAATTTTCCCTTTAAATTGTTTAACAGAAGAAGAATTAAGAATGAGATGTTTTCCTTATAGTCTGGGGGGCAAAATTGTAGTTACTAGAACGACCTGAAGGGTCTATGGGTACTTGGATTGAGGTTTATGAGACATTCATGTTTGAATATTTTCCTCCGAAAAAAATGATGAACTTGAGGGGTAAGATTAGCACATTTACATAAGGAGAAACAAAAGCTTTTCATGTTGCATGGGAGAGGTTTAAGTCATTACTCACTCAATGCCCTCATCATGGGTTCTCTCTCATTTTGCTAACTCAATTTTTCGATGAAGGACTAACTCTTATGTCCCAGTCTCTCATCGATACTGCTACATGTGGTTGCCCAGGTGACAAAAATGTTAATGAGCTTCAACAAAATTATGTGAATTTAGTTAAAAATTCGCAACAAAAGGCAACGAAATGAAGAAGAACTGGAATTCATGAAGTCAATTCACCCCAACGTTGTCTCTAAATTGGATGAGTTGACAAATCAAGTTAGTCTATTGATGAGTCAAAAAGGTCACCCTAATAATGAGGTATGTGCATCTTGTGGTTTAATGGGTATTCATACTAACTTCTTTCCCAATCAGGATTTCATCTCGGTACCATTTAAGGAAGTAAACTGTATGGGAGCTGGAATGCAGGGCATGCCTCAAAGAAATGATCCTTACTCCAACACCTACAATCCGAGGGTGGAGACAACACCCAAATTTTTCATGAAGGGATCAAGGAAATCAAAGTCAGATGGGACCTCCTGAGTTTCAACACAATAAACAACCATTCCAACAACATGAAGCTCAAGCACGTCAGTCCCAACCTGGCCATGAAAGAAAAAATCAATTTGAGGAGACCATTATGCTATATTTGACAAAGTTGGAGGCAAAAATCGACCAAGTGGCTCAGACAAATCAAGCTTCTATTCATAACTTGTAGGTTCATCTAGGTCATGTTGCAGGATCGATAAAAGATAGAAATCAGGGCAAGCTCCCTAGTAATACCCGAGAGAAATCGAAGGGAACAAATCCAATCAGTGACCTTAAGGAGTGGAAAAGAGCTCCAAGAAGTAGAGAAGAAGAAGATTGTTGAGAAAGAGAATAAGGAAGAAGATGCATCAAAGATTCTAATGGAGGATGAACCAAAAGACGGAGACTCTAAACTCTATGTTCTTCCTGCGCCTTATGTTCCCCCTATTCCCTTTCCCCAAAGGCTTAAGAAAAATAATTTAGAAAAACATTTTTCCAAGTTTTTGGATGTTTTCAAGATATTGCATATTAACATTCCTTTTGCAGAAGCATTGGAGCAAATGCCGAGTTATGCCAAATTTCTGAAGGAGATCCTAACTCACAAGCGCAAGCTCGAGGACCATGAAACTGTGATGCTGATTGAGGAATGCCCTGCGATTCTGAAAAGCAAGCTGCCCAAAAAATTAAAAAATTCAGGGAATTTCACTATTCCTTGTACTATTGGGCACTTAAATTTTGAAAGGGCATTAATATGATTTAGGAGTTAGTATTAATTTAATGCCTTTGTCTATTTTTAAGAAATTGGGATTAGGTGAGATCAAGTCTACTAACATATCTTTGCAACTTGCCGATAGATATGTAATTTATCCTTGGGGAATTATTGAGGATCTGCTAATAAAAGTAGATAAATTTATATTCCCTGCTGATTTTGTTGTTCTAGACATGGAATAAGATAGAGAGATTCCTCTTATTCTAGGAAGACCTTTTCTAGCCACTGCTCGGACTTTGATAGATGTCCAACAAGGAAAGGTCATTCTTAGAGTTCATGATGAGGAAGTCACCTTTAATGTTTACAAATCTATGAAATATCCTATAGAAAGTGACTCTTGTTATTTTATTGATTCTATCTCTTGTAATGTGCAAAATGATTTTGAAGAGATACTATCTAATGACCTTCTTGTGTATTGCTTGCAGAATGAAAATTCAAAAGAGAAACTTGAGGAGAACATTTTGGCATGTGCCAATTATTTTGAAGCATTACCTCATTATCCTTCTTACAAGAGGCGCCAATATGAGGAGTTAGGGAAAAGTCTGAATAGGCCGATGCCTTCTATTGAGAAGCCGCCAAAGCTTGATTTGAAACCCCTTACTTCTCATCTCAAATATGCATTCCTGGAAGAACCCTCTAACTTACCGGTAATTATTTCTTCATATTTGACAAGTGAGCAAGATGAGAAACTTTTGGAAGTACTTAGAACTAACAAGGAAGCCTTGGGATGGAGTATCGCCGACATCAAAGGTATTAGTTCCACAATATGCATGCATAGGATTCATATGGAAGATGACTGCAAGCCTAAGGCTCAACCTCAGAGGCGACTCAAAGGCGGAGATTTGAAATGCCGATGGACAGAGAAAATCAAGGAACTCCAAGACCGAAGAAGTGCGGAAACTGTAAAGAGATAGGGCACAACAGGAAGACTTGCCCCACCCAAGAAAATCCTAACCAACCACCTCCTAATTAATTGTATTTAAATTTTGTAACTTGTAATATTTTAGAATGTATCAATTATCACTTATTTTAATTGTCTACAATTTTATCAACTTATTTTAATTTTATTTCATTCAATTAGAAAACATTGCAAATATTACAATGAAGTATTATTAAAGTTGTTCCATTAAATTGGCAAAAACATCATTCCCGGCCCTATAATCAAGGATATCGTAAGGGGCTGGATGGATTTTTACATGGTCACCGAGGTGCAATCTCGAAAACACAACAAACTCAGGCCACCCAAAAAAATAGTAATCGTCTCCGCATTCGTCTCTAGTCATTTGGAGTGTCAGTTTGTTCCCGCGACTATTACGCATGTGTAGTATTTCAGGGATTCCAAACTGTATTCTAACGCACCATTGCATGTAGTTTCTACCTATCCACTGTACAAGGAAAAAAAAATATAATAAATAACTTGAAGAGAATGAATATTTTTCCAAAAGTTAAATATTTAAAAACGTACCGGTTTTGAAAGTCCCGAGTAGGTTTTGTCTATATCCATTCGAAAACTCGGTCGAAAAAAAGCCCCGTCGGAGGGATACGATAATTATCCCTTCAAGTAACCGATCCCAGGCCTTTTCAATAACCCTCCCTTAAAATAAATATGTTGTAGGTTCATCGAAGAAGGATAAAATGAACTGTATTTGTCAGCCGAAGATTGTTGTCACACAAAAATTCTTGTAAACCACTGTCTAAGTAGTACTTGTCATTTACTTTGGTTACATAAACGCACCATTGATTCCCAATGACGTCCTTCAGATAGACACAACTTGCTAAGCCGAGACCAGTTCGCTCAAACCAATTTGTGTACATGGATGGAAGACGCTACAAAAAATCATATTACTTAGATAGCTCAACACATTTGATAAAAAAAAAAAATTACACATCACAAAATAAGATATTACCATTTTTCTATTGGTCTAATTTTCGACAACAATTTTGAATTGGTGTCTGAAATACTCTTCCAGGGTGGGATCCATTTCGCTATTCATTTTCAAAATGTTAAGTTTTAGAGTAATTACCTAAGTTTGGAAGGAAATTTGGAGAGAAATATGAAAATTGATATGATTTTGGAAGGATAAGTATGTATGTATGTATGTATGTATGTATCTATCAAGGATTAAAGGAAGGTTTAGAGGATTCACCCAATGTAATATGAGGACGCAAGTGTCAATTCTGTCCTCAAAGTTACGAATTTTTTTAGGGTTTGTAGGGTTTCAGGAATTTATTAGGGTTGGTTTGAAGACAGAAGTCCCATATCCGTTCTCGCCCAAGGACGACTTCTGTCCTGAACAAACATGTTGTCCCCAACATTTTGATTGACATGGTTAGTCTTTTCTGCTAAGTTAGTCAATTGCAAAGCCCCTGAATCTTTGTCTCTATTAATTGGGTTTTGTCAAATCACACATTCCCGGCAAAAACTTAAATCAAGAAATCTGCAAATTCCATGGCGAATTTAACGATTCCTCTGGGCTATAAATACACATTTGAGCCCTCAGATTATGATCTTCTAGTTTATCTTTCGCACAAGCTTAATGGTAAGCCACTGCCTTGCGAGAGGGCAGTTAGGGAAATTGATCTCCGTGGCCTATCCGATCCCGGAAAATTGTTTCAGGGAACTGTTGAAAAGGTTGTTTATGTATTCACAAAGTTGAAGAAAGTGTCCAAGAACGGTTAAAGGGTTGAACAAAGTGTAACTGGAAACAGGACATGGAAAGGTGTTAATGGCGGGAAACCTATTTATGATTCAAAAAGATGCAAAATTGGGGAAAAGAAGAAATTTTCATTGATTAATAAGATGAAGACGTTGATGGGTTATAATATGAAAGAGTTTACTTTGGATAACTATAAAAAGGATCTTGTCCTTCGTCAAATCAAGAAGAAAGTAAAAAAAAACCTAGAAAGATTGATAATGCAGTAATTCCTCTGTTTCTGTTGATGATCTCAGTCAATCCCAAGAAAATTGTCAAATTTCAGAATCAGAAGCACCAATTAGTAATGTTAATGATCAAGCATTAGTGGGTTCTGCATTTTTCGAGCCGTCTGTTAAAGGGTTTTTTGAGATTAATGAAGAAGTTAATTCATGGATGAAGAATGGAGGATTTGGAGAAGTTCAAGAAAGCAGTGGAATTGAAGACTCCTCTTGGGATATGGTTTCATTATCTAGCTTCAACACCAAATTGGTCAGTTTCCTTGGATGATATCTTTGGTGCTTCATCTACTTTGCCAATTGGCCACTAGCTCTTAGAACAAAATTGCATATCATATCGCACTTGTGTTTATAATTTTGCCCCCATTTATCTGTAAGGATTTAACAGAATTGAGAATATTTTTGTAGTTGTAACTATACAATATAAATTCAGTGTTATTCTTTGAATACTCTTCAACATGAATGAAATCGAATGTTATTTTAATCGAAATTCCCACTTGGATTTCTCATATTTTCTGTTATTAATTAGCATATTCAAGTTTCCTAATTTTGTTTCTAATGACCTTGATATAGCAGTTTCATAATGTAATCTGGAGATGTGGAATATGTAGGAACCTATAGTTATTTGCCTAATCCATTGACCAAAAAAACGATTCACCAAATTTGCGGTTCACGCTCACGCTCAGTTCACTTAAAATGTGTGATGCTTATCTCTATATTGGTACTACTGTTCTTGAGCAACCCTTCTCGGCCGGCCATCAGATTAACTACCAAAGGCATCTTGTCAGAACGGTACTGAAAGAAAACATGTCAGCACCAAGACCAAGCTGGATTGAGACAGCTACTTTGATTTGAAATTGGATATTTATTTATGAAGAAGAAGCTGATCAGTAATAGCTATTACAGAATCTCATGAAAAAAAATTATGAACCTAAACAACAATTCTAAGGGTGACCTTTTTCCTTATCTTCTTCTTCAAGAGTCTTTGTGGATTGATGATGAGCCATATCATAAGTTGCATGGAGGCCAAAAAGGACATAGTAAATCAGCATTACCACTGTACAAATTCCAAATCTTATAAAAGCCTGAGCTCCCAATGATCCCATCAGGAACAAATTCGTCGCGACCGATAAAGATGGAAGCCATGGAACCAGTGGAACTCCCCACACTTTTGCTTTTCTTTGTTGTGGCAGAAGAATTGAAATCCCCAACGTTGCCGAAAACCAAACAGCAATGGTCACAATATAGCCTTTCCAACCTTTAGGATTTGAACCCCAACAAGCAGCAGTTGCCATAGAAGAACCAATGATAAGTAGCAAAAGAATAGCCAATTTCAAGACATCATTTTGAGTACTTATTCCTCTTACATAGTACCTTCTTACAAGAAGTGCAACAGACATCATCATAAAGATAAAAAGAGTACTAACAGATAACAAACTAGACAGAATATCTAAGCTCGAAAAGAACGCTATAAATGAACCCGAAATTGTGATCAATAATGTAGCATAGATTGGAGTTCCTGTCTTAGGATGGACAAGCGAAAACCACGGTGGAATCATATGAGTTCTTGAAATATGAGTAATATATCGCGCTTGCCCGAGTGCCCCTACTAAAAGAACTGTGGTCATTCCCTTGAGAGCTCCAAGGGCAACAAGGTATTTTGCCCATTTCATTCCTACACTTTGAAATGCAACAGAATAAGCTGCGTTAGTATCGATATCTGTATATTTTTGCATCATACTTAATGAAAGTGCCATTAAACAATATATAACCGTGATCATCGACATTGATCCAAGTAATCCTAATGGAATATCCCTTGATGGATTTTTTGTTTCCTCTGCCATTGTTGCTATATTATCAAATCCTCCGTACGCAAAATAAACAATTGCTGCTGCCTGAAATACCCCTTCAGGACCATTAGGAAGAAATGGTGACAAATTTGAGGTCTTGGCATGAGCAAATCCTGCAATTATAACAAATAAAATGACTATGCTATTTATTGCAGACGCGATCCAATTCAAATGTGAAGTCCTTTTTGTACTAATCATCGCGATAGTACTCGCGATCATTAGTACCGCAACAGCAATTGGATCCAACAAATTGTATCCATCTTGAAGTTTTGTAATTATACGCAATGAATTTGGATCGCGATTTAAGAGAGTCGTAAAGTAAGAGGTCCAAGCTCTTGCAACTGCTGCATTTCCAACTATGCATTCAAGAAGTATATTTCCTGCTGCAATAAAAGCAGCAAAATCTCCCAATTCTACCCTTAAGTATGCAAATGATCCTCCAGCTACTGGAATTTCAACCGCGAATTCTGTGTAACAAAAGACTGATAACATTGCAGAAATTCCTGAAGCAACATAGGATAAAACAATGGCTGGTCCAGCATGGTTATGGGCTTCTTGTCCTGTTAGGACAAAGATTCCAGCACCAATAACTGAGCCAAATCCAAACCACATTAGATCCCACCAATTCAGACACTTTTTCATTTCGTTTTCGCTTTGTTTTCGGATTTCTCCAAGTTCATTAGCCTCATCAGATCGGCTTACAAGACGGTTCTTGAATCTTGAAGGTGTTTGGGATAAGGCTGAACGGTAATTTTTCCAACTTTGGAATGATTCTTCTGGGAAAAAATCTTGTTTGCTCCATCTCCAATAACTTCTTGGTTGAGTTTCATTCTTGTTTTCTCCCTCAATACCCATTTTTTTGCCTAATTTACTGGTTTCTTTGATGAACAAATGAGTTCTGCTATGTAACTTTCAAGACCAGCTAATATATACAAGTAGAAAATCCAATAAACACATTTTTCTTTTCTATAAAAAATATAACATTGATGGGAGGGGGAAAATGGGATGGACCATGCCCACAACCCTCTCACAATTTTTAGTGGCCCTACTTTGCAGATATAAAGTCCGCTTAGACGTTTTTTGGAGCTGCTGAGAGTGGGGTGTGCCGGATCCAATGGACCGGTCCGATGGGAGAGGAGCTTAGGATACAAGTCCCGAGTTAGAAGTGTAGAACTAACTAATACCCTAACTTTCATCGTCTTCAATAAACAAATGAACGTTGGATATTTCGATTTTAATCCAGTGTAGAATAAGTATTTTTTCGTATATGCAGATCACACGCAAAGATTTGTTTCTCAATCCATAAATAAAAAATCAAGGATAGATGTTGTGTCCACACACGAAAAGAACCCATGTTACACACCATATACGAACTGGAATATTTCTAAGATTGATCATTGGATTTTGCTTCCGCAAAACTGCTTCTGTCTTCTTCTGAATTTTTTTAATTGTAGTGTTATCTAGTGTGAGAGAGTCACCTAGGAGCATCCATAGTTTCATAGGTTGGTGATGGGTTTGGCATCTGTTGGCAATAAAACTATTGATGAAGATGTTTTTGGATTATCTTATTATGTCACTGTTATTTACTGGCAAGTTTCGGCTGTCCTTATCCTTATTATGTGTCTCGTTCTCTGTCACATCAATAAAAAATTGTTATATGTTTATTTTTAAAAAAAAACTATAACTTAAAATAAATAGTGGAACATTTCAGGGAAAAATTAACATATGATAATTTTTTATTAATGGGATAGAAAACATGATATAGAATGGAGATAAACGATTTTTTTATCATTATTTACTATAGAAAATGAACTTATTTATTTTGTCTGTGTATACCAATTGATTTGAGAAAGCCCTTTTTCTGTAATTGGGAAAAAAAGTGGCTTTGGTTTATCCTCAAATTTATTTGGAACTCTATATTCAAAGAATCATTTCTTTTTCACTTTTGTTTTCAGTCCAAGCGTTTACACGTTGTTAATTTGACTAATCTGATTATGATATAAATGATACTTTAATAGATTTGATAGAAATTTTGAAAATGTACAACAATTATTACTTTTAGATATTAAATCTGAGACGTATAGTTTCAAATGGATGATTTTTGTAATAGGTAGACATCATTTGATAACTAATCATTGCATAATGAGGTTTTCTAATAGTCACATGTATAGATTTTTTATGACAAGTAAATATGTTGAGGTCCCTTTTTATTGATTAATAGAGAATAAGTAAATTCGATCCTCTGTGTCACTCCATGCAATATTTCTTGTCTTCTACATTCTCATCATTAAAAAGGCGTTAGTAACCTAAGAGACCCATTGTTGCCCTCTATTCTATATTCTTTGCTATTTCCCTTGTTTTTTGCAAATAACTTTCAAGATTCCATATTTTTCCTTTGGAGAAGTTTCTTCTCAAATTCTTTTTGCAAATTATTAAAAATACGTAACTACTTCTCGACCAACTTGATGCGTATAATTTAATGTTAAGCAACACAAGTTTAAAAAAAAATCAACCTATTCATTTACGTGTAACTAGATTCATCTAAAATTAATTATTGCATTTGTAAATTTACTATATTTCAAAATATTTACTATATTTTTTTTATATTTACCATAACTAACTTCAGTTAACGTGTGATACACGTTGGTGAGAAATTTAATTTTTACATTGTAGATTTTGATTTCTTTCTTTATCCTCTATTACCAAATCATTTTTTAGGGATCAACTTATTATTGTTTTCCAATCAAAAGTCAATATTTGTATCAAACTCTTTATTTTCGGGTTATTTGTAAGCCCAACTTATTGTTTATTTTTTAAACCAAAAGTTAGTATTGCTCTAAACAAACCTAGCTATGCCAAATGAAATGTCAAATATAAGTTGTGACCTTTAGAACGTGATAATTCTTGAAAGAATAAAAATATAACAAATGTATAAATTGAAATAATGAACCTTAAAATTGATAAACTGATATTGTCTTGCAATAATGAACTTCAAGCTCCAATTCCATAATGTTATAATAAGGTTTTTTTTTTATATATACAATAACTCAAACCCAGTTGCTTTTTACTCCGAATTTCCTTAAGTCAAATTATTTTTCTGGTAATCATCGTATATGTACTGACAACTAAAAGTTAAGAAATATAAGCTAAAATAGTATATGGCAGGAGCTCTACACTCCCATCACGTGACTCTCTGTAATCTAACATCTCTTTACACAATTGATATTAACTTTTATCTTTGAAGCTTTTTATTTAATATATATTTTACTTTTTACAATATGAATTATACTAATGAATCCTTTTCTATCATAGTATGCAAAATTTAATTCAATCTTGTTTAGAAATCATTAATTAATTAGAATATTGTTAACATATGCATTTTCTTTATCGTCTATTAATTAAATGTCAAATTTAGCTCAATTTTGTTTGAAAATCACAAATTAATTATAATTACAATACGGTTACTAGGTTTAGTTAGATGCCTTTTTATATATAAAAAAAAAGTCTATTATAATTAGATGTCTACATTTAGTTTAACTTTGTTTCTAAGTAACTAATTAATTAGAATACTACTATTATTAGTTAGATATTTTTTTATAGGATATAATTAGATGCCTAAATTTAGTTCAGCATTGTTTGAAAATCATTAATTAATGTAAAATATTTTTTATTTTTTTATTTTTCCTTTTTTGATAAAATACTTTTTATATAGACCAAGCCCAATAGAACTTCTGGTGCAGTATTGTCCACGTCAGAAAAGAGATAATTTTTTTTAGTTGTTTATTTTCAATGGAGAATTATGTACCACAAGTTTCATAACATAATTTTCCTTTTTGACATGCCTAGTTTAATATAACTTTGTTTATATATAATCAATTTAATTAGGGCACTAATAGTTAGATGTCTAATTTAGTCCAATATTGTTTGGAAATCATTAACTTATTAGAATACTTCTGAAAGAAATTATTGTCATTTCAACTAATAGATTTTGACGACCAATAATGTTCATTGAAAGTATAAATTATAAATTGAAATAATTAACTGAGATTAAATTTTAAGAAATAGATTTGTGAGATTTTCAAATTAGCTATATTACATTAATTAGATGTTTTTTTAAATAGTTGTTAATTAGATGCCAACATCTAGTTTCACTTTTTTGAAAAAAGCATTAATTAAAATAAAAATAAAAATATTTAACTTTTTTCCTCTTTCTTTTTTGCCGTAATTATTTACTACTTTCCTTTACTGTACTTATTTTAAGATATACCAAAGTTAGAGCTCATAGTATTTAGTTGGGATGGCAATTGACCCAACTAAAATGGAGCTTCGACCAGTCCCGGTTTAGTTGGAGTGGGGATTCCTCCGTTTAAGGCGGAGGCGGGGATGAATTTTGCCCCCGCTATTGGGGACGGGAGAGATGATATCCCCAGCCCCACCATGGCCTGTCCCGACCCGTCACATTTTTCTCGCTATAATGTTAAATACAGATAGAAAAACACATAAAATACCTAAAATACAAAACAAATACGTCAAAATTGGAAAAACACCGGGAATTCTCAAACTCTTTGGAGACTCCTCCATCTTGTAAACCTTGAGGACCCCATCTTTTTTTTTTAAGGAGCAAACTAGTATCTTTTTACATATTGTTATTTACCATGTATTAAATATTTTTTGTTTAAAATTCTGTACTTTTTTAAAGGTTATATACATTTGCCAATTTTTTTTGTCAAAAGTTCATTTAGTTTCTCTAGTCGGAGCAGGCCAAAATCCAAGATTTGGAAGGAGAAAAAAAATTTCCCGCTATTTCCCAGTTGGAAATGGGCCCCGCCTGATCTGGGGATGGGATCCCCATCCATCCCTAATGGCGGAGTTGGGCCAGGGATGGGGATCAGATAGAGAAAGCGGGGTCAGGATTGGAGACTATGGTCTCCGCCCCACCCTCCCCTATTGCCATCCCTAGTATTTAGCTATTGAAAATTTGTATTGGTATAATAAATGTCCAGTTTAAATCTTTTCTAGCTCAAATTTAAGAATTTTAGAATTATATAGTTCATGCAGGTTAGGGGTGTTCATGGTTCGGTTTGGTTCGGTTTTATACATTTTTCAAACCAACCCGAAATATTCTGTTTGGAAATTTTGAAACCAATCCAAACCATTTAAAATCTCAAACCGATGCATTCGGTTTGGTTTAGTTTTTCGATTTTGCGAGACACAAAAATATTGATTATAAAGTTTTAAAAAAAGTTTATTTAATTAGTTAGTTGCTAAAAATATTTTTTAAAAAAAATATGCCTATTATTTTCTCAAGGTAAACACAATAAAGAAAACAAAATAATAAAATATAAATTCTTGGTCTTGATCCTTACACTTCAAACAAATTACTTCAAAATCATCCTACAAGAAAAAAGAAAAACACAAAAATTACATAATTATTAGTTCAAAATAGTGAAATACAATAAAATCTTTTGGTAAATCTAAATTCGCATATCAAATGGTGACTTTTTAGAATGAGATACAAAAGTTAGCAATTATGCTATAAATCATTTTAAGGAAAAATATATTTTATTGCAAAAAAGTCCTTTAATATATATTATATATATTCGGTTTGGTTTATAATTTTTTTTAAACCAAACCAAAAATTCGATTTTAATTTAGCTCAAATCGAAACCAGTCCAATGCACCGCTCAAATCGAAAATTCGGTTTGGATTGGTTTGGATTGGTCGATTTCTATTTTTCTTGAACACCCCTAACGCAGGTTGCTTTTAATCTTGAAAATAATGTAGTTAATGTAAGGATTCATAACATGCTATTCCTGTATTTGCGATTCTAAAGTCAGTTTTAGATTGCTAAAGTCAGTTTCTTTTTATACAATGGTATATTATACTAATAAAATATGTTTCTCATTATAACGTGACGTATTTAGTTCAACTTTATTCATGAATCATTAAATAATTAGAATAATATTAATCAAATTTTGTTTACTTTTAGACAGGACCGTCTCGAACAATATTGAGGTCCTGTGCTATTTATCAAAAGTAGGCCCCTAATTATTTTTTAAAAAATATAAATTATAAAAACTGTCAAAATATAATATGATTTTCAAATTTTCAAAATAAAAGAAAATAGCAGTAGTCTTGATTATCCCAAATTCTGAAAAAAAATATAAAAGAATTTTCAAATTTCTTCAATAAAATATACATATGTAACAAAAAATTGGGGCCCCTAATTTTCGGAGGCCCTGTTCTATATGTCACTTTAAGCACCCACATCACCGGGCCTGCCCTTTGAAGAAGAATACTGTCATGATTTTTTTTGTAGTATCTACAAATACTCAAGGGTATTATCGGGATGTGAAAACTAAATAATCAAATCACCAAATTACTAAACCACCACTGACATTTTAATATGTGTATGATACGATATGATTTAATGTATGTATGATGTATGATTTTTCAACCTAACCTTTATTAATCACTAATAATGGGCTTACTTGGATTGGGTTTGGTTTGGGATTTGGTCTCAAACCTAGTCCCAAACGAGTTTGGGATTGAGTTTGGGTTTGAGTTTGAGTTTGGGTTTGGGCGGGAAAGGCTAAAAAGCAGGGCGAACAATTCAAATTCAAATTTTTTTTTCAAATAATCGTCCAATTTCAAATTATGACTTCACAAATTTAGAATTTGAACATTTCCCGCTAATTTAAGAGTTAAAATTTTTGAATTTAACCATTATTTGAAGAAAAAAAATTTGAATTTGAATAGTTCCCCTACGCTTTTTTAGCCTTTCCCGCCCAAACCCAAACCCAAACTCAAACTCAAACCCAAACTCAATCCCAAACTCGTTTGGGACTAGATTTGAGACCAAATCCCAAACCAAACCCAATCCAAGCAAACCCATAACTCTTATGCCATTCAGTTAAGATTGTTTTAAAATATTTTCTTTAAATTATAATGTTTTTCAATAATTTCTTTGATTTTACAAAAAAATTCAAATATGGCAAATATTTTGGAAGAAAGTAGTACAGTATTTATTAAAAAGCATAATTACATTCGTCGGTTTCAGAATACTGATCACTTTCAAAAGTTTTATAGAAAAAAGTCACTATTTTGGTTTGACTTATTCAGTTTAAATAACTATCTAGATACTTTAAAGTTAATTAATGTTACTTTTGTAAATTAATAGAGCGAAAGTTAGAACGAAAAAAAAAAATCTCTATAAATTAATTTTTTATTTGAAAAATTAACAGATATTTTGAGATGAAAAGAAAAAACCCTTCAAAAAGTGAGGAAAAGAAAAAGCCCTTCAAAAAGTGACAAATAATTCCAGTGGAGTATTCCATGGAGGTGTAATAAATGTCGTTGTAGTCGTGCATTTTTTTTCCCCAGTAGGCCATTATTTTTGCCCATGCAGACAGAGAAGCAACTCTAAGCTTATCCAGAGTGTAACTTGCCAGTTCACCATTTTTTTAAATCTCCCCTTTCTTATGGGATTTGTTGGGATATTTTATTGGTTTGCCTTTTTTTTTTTTTTTTTTTAAGGTCACCAGGTGTCCGGCACCAATTTTTCAGAGATCATATCAGATTAATTTCCGCTCGTATCAAATCGGCCCATAAAAGAGTAAAACAACGACTTTATACGTGATTGAGAATCAATCCCTCTATCACTCTTAAAAAGCGAAGCAGTCGAACTAGCTATCCCAACAAACTTTGGTATTTATTGGTTTGCTTTGAATGTTTGCAAGAATACACGACTAACTGCAGTATCGGAGACAGAAGTCTCAAATCTTCATAAAAAAAATAAAAAAATTCTCAAGTTGGCTGTAGATTCCAAATGGCCGAACTAGTTAATAATTTGCACAAAGATTCCAGATTCTTGGAGACACTAGATGCCAACTAGGATAATATTGTTCTTAGATAACGGGGTCAATAATAATTGCTGCAATCTTGTCCTTTTTGTCATCATTCAACCTAGGATTTCGGCTCTGGTGTTGAACAAGTCTGGTTGAGAAAATCGAATACCAGTTAATTGTCAGATAAAAAAATTAATAATTGAGAATGTCTATTTTATAATACTTGTTAAAAAGATTTTGATCCATCAAATTTATTTTTAATCTATCAGCTAAAATATATTCCACACGTTGTAAAAAAATACATATTTAGAACCAAAGTCGAAGTGATCAAGAAGATATGCACCACTATTTGCACTAAGAGGATCAAAGTCCTTCAGAGATATTTATTGAGAAGAGAAGATATGGACTATTTTGTTGTTCATATCCCTTTCGCCAATAAGGCATGTAGCTGGGCTAGCAAAGGTTCCATTTTCCAAATTATCAGTAAATTTTTGGAGTATTACCAGTTATGAAGAGGCTAACAAATTATACAACCGGTGATATGAACATTCTTTATGCATTGTGATGGAGAAATATGATTTGAACTCAAAAATAATTGCCTGATTAAGAGAACTAAGGCACGACATAAATTTCTTTGTAGGGGTGAAAAGCAGAGACGAAGACAAAGGGAGGGGCTGGCAGTCGCCCCCAAAATTTCTAAAAATACTACTAGATATAGTAAATTATATATGTAGTTCAGAATATTTTATCACATTCCCCCCCCCCAAATATTATTTTTGCAGTTTTTATTTGTATACGGTTGCAGTTTTCGCCCCAACACCAAATTCATGACTTTGTCTGAAAAGCATATTAAAAATAAAAATTAAACAATGTAAGAGATCTTATGTAATTTCTATATCTTTAAATTATAAATCTGTATCGGAAAATGGTCTACACGTCACATTTAGGCTGCTATTTAATTCTAAAATATTGGGTACGGAACCAAACTTACTAAATTGATACCCAAGTTGAGTTTATATTGTGTGGGTCTGGACTCAACTATGTTGGGTCTTATATAAATTTTCATTGTGTTTTTATAGGAAAATTAGTCAATTTAGTCCCTTATATATTTTCAATTTGTCAGTTTAGTCCACTTCGATTAATTTGGACCTTTAGAGCCATCTACGTTTTTCGTCCTGCCAAAACGGTCATTTCGTCCAAATTTTTGACCGAATCCGTTAGGTTGGTCAAGTGGTCAACAAAAGACGGGTTTTCATGGGTATTTTGGGAGCACTACTCTATTTCCCTCTCTGAAAAAAAAAATTAGAATATGAGTACTCAATTGTTAAAAAATATAACTATGGATATCCAATTTAAATTAACACAATTTTTTTTCATCTTCTTCCTCTCTCATCTCTTCTTCATTCTTCTTCATCTCCTAACACCCCACAACCTCTAAAACTCACCACATTTATGCAAACCAATTCCTCCACCCCAATTTGTACATATTACATATAATTAATCACTCCAATATGGAGAAATTTCTCTCTAAATTTTCCCCAAATGTTAGGGTTCTTCATTTATTTTTTCTTATTTTCTTTAATCCGAGCTAAATTATTCTTTACTAGGGACTTAAATTTCAAACCCACAGTAATGTGATAAAACACCCCAATCTCTATTTTTTTGTCTAAGAGTCGATTTTTCTCTGTGGGTGTAAACTTTGGATGTATTTTTAATATGTCATTTTGGTCTGGTTTGATAAATTTTCGACCAAAATAGCCACCTACGTATTTTTGTTATGCCATACAGGTCATTCCAGACAATACACGTCACTGAAAATGTTCAATTGTTGGCCACGTCTAACCTCCCAAATACAAGAATTTTGATGTTTCAGAAGAAATTGGAAGTAAAAAGAAATAAAATATTGGAAATGGAGTCGTGGACTCTGGTGAAAAAGAAACTTTACTGTAAATGCAGCTTCTTGCAATTGAAGTTGTGGGTTCTGCAATTGGAAGCTTCGAACAATTAATGGGGTTGTGGGTTTCAATTTCAATAAAACATTCAAAATTTAATTAATTTGTTCAAATAAATCACCAAACTCAACCTCATGAAACTGAAATTGAAAGGTCATTACCATCAACTAAAATTGATGAAACCAATTCCATTTCCATGAATTTAAGAGAAAATTTTCCATTCCCATTTTCATACAAGAAACCTATTCCCTTCCCACCCCATACTAATTGTGATACCCGGGACCTGTCGCCTAAGTGAACTAATTAAATTATGTGTTTATGTGTTTAATTCGTAAATAAGAGAATTAATAATATGCTCCGTTAATTAATTGTTATGTGCTAGATGACCTTTTATGTGTTATATGTATGCATTTATAATATTATGTGTGGGGGGTCTTGAGCGTAATTAAAAGAAAAGGTGAATGACCTAATTTGTAAATAAGGTAAACTATAACCTACACAAGGGCTGGAGTTTTTGGAGACTCTTCACTCACAAGAAAACTAAAAACACACGATAGAAAGAGAAAGGTGAGAAAAGAGAAATCTGTCCAGAACTTTGAGCAGTCCGTTGAGTGGGCTACAGTTGTCCGTTTTTTACCCGCCACATATCGATTCAAGGTAACCGGAAGAGCTTCGGGTGAGCACAGACGGCACAACATTCCGAGTCCCTAACAGGAAGTTATAGCTCTGTGAGTAAAACGGGTAGTGCTGATTTCGGGATTTCTGATATGAATTTCTTTCGTGAGAGGTACGGACCCCCTACGTCGTATAATTCTCGCCTTTAATCATGTATAAACAATGGGTAATGTCGGGTTTATGTTATGGGACTGTTTGGATGATTAATTGTCGCATAAATTGTCCAATTACAAAGTAATCGCATGAATTGGGTTAAATTGCTTTCGTTATTGCATAAATTGCTTGGGCTTGATTTAATTGCTTAAAATCGGATTCGTAAATTTATTTACCTCTTTATTATACTTGAAATTACATGAATTGTTATTGTTGAGTGTTGTACGTGTATCGTGGATCGTTAATTGGTTAATTGAAGAACTTCCTAATTGCTTATCGCTTTGGTCGTCCTATTTGGTTGTCGTCGTTCAGTCCTTCTTGGTTTTGGTCGTCCGAGTTGTCACCTTCTATTTTATCTCTTGTCTAGGATCGATTGATTAGCAGGATACATTCGATTATAGAGTGTTGTGTAGGATCCCGTGTGATCTAGTAAATAGTGAACTTCTTGGGCCTTAACCCGATGAGGAGATCATTGGGACGGTAACGGTTTTGTGGAGTCCCTGGTGGGCGATGATGATACAATGTAAGAATGGATACTTTTGACCCTTAGTTCGGGGGGTCATACTGAACCCACGTGTTGAATTTCTTAGGTCGTCCTAGTTTGGATTATAACTGGGACCGTTACAGTCATTGTTGATTAGTAGTGAATAGACGGCTGAGCTCGAGTGGCGGGATGTAATGTCACAGCGGTAGTGATGTTCTAAGTGTCTAATCGTTGATTGTGATGGAGTGTATTGTGTAGGTAAAGTGTGGTGCTTTGCATACACTCAATTTGGTAAGCGTTTAGATGCGAAGAATATGACTATTCGGCTTAACATGTATTGGTCAACTTATTATTTCATGTTTTGGTCATATTTGATACTTGGTTTTGAGTCATATAACATGTATTTTGTGTTGGGTATGAATTGGTGCAAGATGGTACACTTTTGTACATATTTTGCATGTAAAATACTGTTTTACGCAGGGTTGGATGAACCATTCGTCCTATGTATCGTCCACAGAGAAACAGAACCTATTGTCTTCGTGTGGATGAATCTACGGATGAAGTAATCGTCCGCAACTACTTGCGGACGAAGCATTTGTTAATGTCATTCGTCCGCGGTCACCAGTGTTCAGTTTTCTGTTTTGTTTCTTTCTGTGTTCGTGTCTAGTGTATTGTGTATACCTTGGTGTGTATTCTAAGTGTATTTACAGTCTTGAGTCAATCATTAGTGTGTCCTGTTAGTGTTAGTGTTGTTTCGTAAGGGGTATTTTAGGAAACGGAAATGTGTTTACATGTCTAATTGTGTTTTATACTTGTGAGTATTGGTCCCTGTTGAGCACCAGAGCTCAGTCCATCCGCTTTGATCTTATTTTACAGATTATTTAGGTGAGGAGAAATACTATGATGATAGCACTTGGGAAGGGGATTATGAAGAGTGATTCAAAACCAGCTTTTCTTAGACATTTTAGGCCATTCATTTATTCTTTTATACTTAGAACAGTTTCATTATTAGTATCGTTGAACGTTTTCATTTGTAATACATTTATTCCACTGTTATTTCAAAATTTGGATTGTTATATTATATTGGATATTCCTTTAGTAATCTCTGTATCGTGGGATTTGGTGTCTCATCGGCCAATGAGACACTGCCATGTCACCATTCCGAAGACGGGGTGTGAAAAAAGTGGTATCAGAGCAGGTCGAACCTTAGGATTAAAATATGGAATGAACATAGGATAACAAGAACACGTAATGTGAGATGTGTGATGGGAAGAGACATGGATTAGGATGTACTTTCTTATATATTGCTTCATATATCTGATTACCTGTATTATGTGTTATTCTTAAGTGTTATATCATGTTTACTTGTCATTTTCTTACATGCTTAATGTGTTATCTGTCTATCGCTTACCTTATTTATCATATATTATCCGGGTAAATGGACCCGAACCAAGGCAGTAGTGAAGACTATGACTTGCCAAATGCGGTATTTGTTCAAAGAGGGCCTATGGGTGAAAGACGACAGGTTATTAGGTGTACAAGTCAGCAACAGCCAGAAGTTTCGTAACAGAATCAGAATGGTAATGATGGGTTTGCAACACCACTACTACCGCAGAACCCACCGCCACAGCATATCCCTCATCCAACACCACAAAACACAGTACCTCCACCACCTCCATATAACATGCAACCACCACCCTACAATGCTCCACCTCAGTACAACATCCCACAACCACCTCCACCAGCCAATGCAGCGGCAGTTCCTGACATGGAAACTGCTTTTGCAATGTTCACCCAAATGTTTCCACAGTATCAGCGGCCTCAACCGCAGAATCTGTATGTTGGGAATTAGAGGGATCAGAGGGCTGAGTCAGATCCGGGTATGTAATGTGAGCGCATGAAGAATATACTTGTGGCATCTTTTGATGGGGGTGTAGGACCCGATCAGGAAGAGATTTGGCTAGAGGAGATTGAGCAACACTTTCGCATCATGAGGGTGCCAGAAGACACGAAGATTGATGTGGTGAGGAATAGAGCTAATTTGACCGGATAGGGGGAACCCACAAGTACACCTAATGCTACCTAGACTGTGAAGGTTTGTGAGAGATGTGGTAGAAACCATTTTGGGGATTGTGGATGGGTAACTGAGGCTTGTTTCAGATGTGATAAGGTTGGGCATAAGATTAGTGAGTGTACAACACCATTACTAGCTGTGGGCCAGACTTCTGGGACTGCACCTAAAGAAGGAGACAACAAGTCGAAGCCTAATGCTAGGGTCTTCGCCTTGACTCAGCCTGAGGCGGAGGAAGCTTCTGATGTGCTTACATGTACGTTACTCATCAACTTCGTAACTGCATATGTGTTATTTGATTGCGGAGCTACCCACTCCTTTGTATCCCGTAGGTTTGCTAAAATACTTAATACCTCACTTGTTAGTATTTTGGAGACCTATAGAGTTATGGTACCTAGTGGGAAGGTGTTAGAGTCCAACTTGGTACATGAGGGGTGCCGGGTTGAGATAGATTCGAGGGTACTTGAGGCCGACCTCATTCAGCTTCAGATGGTGGACTTCGATATGATTTTAGGAATGGACGGAGTATGTCTATTTTCTCGGCGATGAAAGCGAGAAAGTGTAACAGGAAGGGCTGCGAGGATTTTCTGGCCTATGAAGTGGCGAAAGATGGTGAGGAAGTCCGACTTGAAGATGTTCATGTGGTGAAAGAGTTTGGAGATGTGTTTCCCGATGATTTACTGGGTATTCCTGAAGGGATTCATGGGCGGAAACTCGTTCCAAACACCCATGGATCCTCCCCTGAAGGATCCGCTCATATGAAACAATTCGGTAAAACAGTAAGAACTTACGTTTCTTAGATTCAAGAAGCTGCTTCTTGTATGGAGGATGACGTTTCTTGGATTCAATATGCCACCAATTGATCTCCCTTGCGGAAAGTCCCTCTACCGGTATCCACGCGACGAAACGGGCAGCGATTGCTAGCTCTTCGTCTTTTCTGATTTTCGGGAATTAGAGAGAAAAGGGAGAGGCTGAAACTGAAATCTGATTTCAGAGACTTGGTAATATTTCGGCTGGAAAAATCATTACCTAGGGTTTCGGCCAAGAGATCATTATATAGGGTGTGAGAGTTTGTTCCCATAACCAACTCTCACATCCTCAACTCCTCTCGGCAGTGGGAGTCTCTAACTCCCACGTCCCCTAGACTTCTGCTGGTAGTGGGAGTCCTTATCGGATAATAACTCCCACGTAATCCCAGCTATAGGTAAAATACCGAAATTGCCCCTATCTCTAATTCGAATAATAAACACTTTATTATTTTCGGAAAGACAAATGTCAGATACAATGAACCTAGACACATTCTAGATTCATTGAATCTGGACATGAAGCTCGTTAGCTCGTCTTTGCGTGTGACCCTGTAGGTTCATATCACAATGGCAATGAAAACACACTTAGTAGTAGTGTGAGTTCATAAATCACAAGCGGTCCCTAGCAGGACATTGTGACAACCCAAAGTGAATGAATATACAACGGAACCTAATATCAATCTACTATTTAATCTCTTTGTCTCGCGATATCCTAATTAAGCATAAGGCATGGTGGTCGTCACCCTTATTAAGCTTAATTGTGTTTATGCTCGATCTCCGGGTAGACTGTTTCGACAAATAGCATTTGATAACCACTTTATCAAATACATTTGAGCACGGCCATGCATTTAAACAGTCTTTCCCTATCGAGGGGCCCATGGATATCTCTCTCGATAATAGAGAGGGACAAATTCCTTACAATGTCTCTCACATTCAAGCTATGATAGGACACTACATCCGATCTCGGTCGTATTGATTACTCTGTTACAAGTAACGTCCGAGTCGAGTCAAAAGCGTGGCTCCATTCATACTAGAATCAATGAAGACATAAGGTCTAAGGATTCTAAAATAGTATTGAGGAAGTAATACTTATGACTTAAGACCATGAAGTATTACTTCTCGACGGATCACGTCGATACAATGTATCCCTATATATTGCATCTATGATGTGATTTGTATCCATTACACATGATCAGTAAAACAAGATCATCAATCAACAATCATACTAGTTTTATTTCATAGTAATTAAGCATTACATAAAACTAGGGACTACTAGAATAGTAATTACATAAGCTAATGAGTTTTACTATCAAATCACACATTTGATAATCAAAAGAAAAATTAACTATTCAATTACATGCTCAAAAGATAATAAAACGCACAACATGTGCTAATGGTCCTAGGGCACTACTAACAATTCCACCAACTCGGGAGATCGATTTCGAAATCTTGTTGCAACCTGGTACGGAGCCTATCTCGAAGGCTCCGTATCGGATGCCACCAACAGAGTTGAAGGATTTGCAGGCTAAACTCCAAGAGCTTCTCGATAAGAAGTTCATAATACTGAGTGTTTCACCTTGGGGCGCTCCGGTTTTGTTTGTGAAGACGAATGATGGTAGTATGCGGATGTGTATTGACTACCGGGAGTTGAATAAGATCACGATCAAGAATCGATACCCTCTACCACGTATCGATGCTTTGTTTGATCAATTTAAGTGGGCGAATGTGTTTTCAAAGATTTATTTGAGGTCGGGTTATCATCAACTGAGGATTAAACCCGAAGACATTCCGAAGATTGCCTTTAGAACCCGCTATGAGCACTATGAATTCCTTGTTATGCCATTTGGAATGACTAACGCACCTGCGGCATTCATGGATATGATGAACCGAGTCTTCCAGGATTGTCTTGATAAGTTCGTGGTGGTCTTCATCGACGATATCTTGGTCTACTCACTATCGGATGAAGCTCACGAGGAGCACTTGAGATTCGTGTTGGGAATTTTGAGGAAGGAGAAGCTATACGCCAAATTCATCAAGTTTTATAAACAGGTAGGGGTCCATGCCAAACCCACCACCACAACAGGTGGTTTTTTTTTTTTTTTTTTTGAAAAAAAAAACCTACAAGAAAAAGAAAAGACAAAGAACACGAGTAAAAAGGAAACTTAATGGAAAATTAGAGAAATACAAGAAACAAATAATGATTAAATCATTAAATAATAGGTTTTTTTAATGTTGTCAGTCCCCGGAAACGGCGCCAAAAACTTGATGGTCGATTTACCTTAGGTTAAAAATAGCTAGTCAAGTGCACCTATCATTTAGATTAGTATAGCAGTCTAAGTCAAGTGTCAATCCCTCCAGAACTACAAGCACTAATAATTCCTATTTAAAGTTCCTACCTTTGAGTTGATTAACTGAAATTTATTTCTTAAATTAAAACCCCCAAAGATCCATTAAAATTTGTGAATTCCTTTATTAGGTTTGATCCTAATCCCGAAGATTTATGTAAATTCTATTCCTAGAAAACCTTGCAACTCTTTTTATTATGTGATGATCTATTCTATTTCTTCCTTTTTCAATTCCAAATAAGAAATCAAATATGAATTAATACTCAATAAAAATTAATATAACACAATGAAAACGCATAATAAATATCAAAGTAGAGTTCAATATGAATTAATTACAATCCAAAAAATGAACACATAGATATAAGTCTAGAGTTCATCCCATTCAGGTAATATAAATTTAGCTACTCATAACGCTAGAATTAATAATATTTTTATTAAAAGCAATAATGAAAGAAAACTCATTCGCGTGAAAGATTCAATCTTCATTCTTGTCTCCCTCTTCAAACAATTGATGATGGTGAGTTTCCTCTTGTAGATTTTGGTTGAAGAGATCCTCCAATAATTCTCTAACAATAACTCTAGGTATAAAATAATAATGGTAATAATAGTTTTATGATAGAAGATGTATGATTTTATTTATGTCTTTGATGGATGTCCAATGGGGGATTTTTTATTTTTGAATAAAGTGGTGATTTTATTGATAAGGTCGAGGCTAAAAGAGTACAAGAGAGTCGAGTATGAAAGGGAAAGTCACTTTGAGCTTCAGCAATAAAAAATAAGTCAATACATTAGTGACTAACTCTAAGGTAATTCCATGTAATTTGTAGTCATTCGGCAATCACTGGCCTCATTTGCTAAAGAATCTGCCACCTTATTGGCTTCTCTATAATATGTTAAATATTATTTGATCTTAGCCAATGCAACACTCGTTGGAACAATAGGTCTAGCCTCTAAGCTGCAATTGCTCGCCGTTGAATCGAGCCACATAGAAAGCTGGAATCCGTTTGGACCTAAAGTTGCGCATAGCCCAATTCCGCAGCTAATTTTAGTCCGATCAGCATTGCCTAGATCTCAGCCACCAAATTCCTTACATTTGTGCCCAAGAAATAAGAAAAAGCTACAATAAAGATCCCTGTGTGATGCCGTAGAACACCACCGCACCTGCGATTCCGGGATTGCCCCTCGAGGCTCCATCAACATTCAAGATAATAGAATCAGTTCGGGGCACCCATATCACCACTTGTATTGACTGTTTCGCAGGCCATCTAGCCACTCGGGTCCCCTTAAAGACATCCCAAAGATCGACAAATATTAGAATTTGTCGCACCTAATCTTCCAGCTCCCGAATTAACCTCCGGCCATTAGACCGTTCTCCATCATAAACAAATCGGCATCTAGCGTGCCACAGTATCCAATACACACTAGCAAAGAGAATAATATGGATATCCAACCATTTCCCTATCCCCTTCCACCACAAGAATTTATGAAGAGAAAATGGTGAGTCGTACCTCAAGTCTTTCCAGGCAATTCCAACCGCAGCACAAGAATGTTGCCAAAGCAAATGTGTTGATGGACAATGAAGAAAAACATGTGAAAATGTCTCTGTTCCTTGACTACAATGACACCTCGAGGCTGGGGGCACCCCCAACTCTGGAGGACCTCATCTAGCTCAAAGAAACGCTTGAAAACTATCCACATAAATAATCTTAAGGAAAGAGGCAATCTGGCGGACCAAATGTATCAGCGAGAGAAGAGAAGTACGCCAGACGGCTGTAGCTGCTCCAAAACAGAGGAAATAGTGAAATTGCCTCGCGGGCCAGGCTTCCAAATAAAGATGTCCGGCCCTGAGCCAAGAGTCACCGGCAAGAGAACCCGTGTATCCAAGGGCAGTAGACGTTTTACCTCATCATGCCAACTAGTGTCATCAAGGTATTATTGAATCTTAGATGTCTCCTCTGTTACTACTATCCCATCCTGATCTCGTAAACAACATTGGAGCGTGAAATTCTCATACCATAAAGTTGAGCCTCTATCTCGGATAAGACGACCAATTGAGGTTTCACCGAAGAGAAAACTCCAAGCATTCTCCGCCAAACCGATGAATCAAGAGGGGCGCAAGGTACCAAAGATGGGTGTGAGTAGGACCGACAATATTTATCCAACATGAAGTCTCGCCGCCATAAAGAATCTGAGGATCAAAATCGCCACCATAGTTTGTATGAGAAAGCTTGCTGATATGATCTCAAAGTGAATAGACCAAGGCCATTTTTTAAGGTATCTAGGCAAAGGCGATGCCAAGACATCCAACACCATTTTTCTCCAAACTCTTATTTACCCCAAAGGAAATTTGAAAGAACCCGTTCAATATCCACAAGTACCCCTTTCGGCGGATTAGAAGCAACAAGAATATAGAGTTCCATGGAGGTGAGCACATAACGAATGAGGATCAAACGACCCCAAAATCCGAGAAGTTTACGCTGCAATCCCTCCACTCGAGTCGAAAGTTTCTCGGCAATGGAAGAAAAAATACAACCTTCGATATTCCTGCAAATAAAGGAAAACCTAGGTAATTAAAAAGGAGCGAGCCTTCAGAGAAGCCAGGTACTCGTTCAATCATTTGAAGTTGTCGCAGTTGAGTTCGAGAGGACACATAAAAAGAGCATTTCCTTTTATTTACCCGTTGCCCTGAGGATGATTCATATATCCGGATAAAAGATAAAAGGTTTTAGAGACCTCTCTTCTCGCCATTAACCAAGATCACTACATCATCTGCCCATGCTAAGTGCAAGACCAAAACAGTGGAATGAGGAAAAAGAAACGGCTCGATACTCCGTGTAATAAGCAATCCCATTGAGAATACACTTGCGGCTAGAATAAAGAGAAAATGTGATAATGGGTCCCCTTGTTTGACACCCCTTCCCACGCAAAAGAATCCATGTGGGCTGCCATTAATCAGAACTGAGAACCAGTTATCAACTATGAGGTTTCAGATCAAGTGGATGAAGTGAGGGCTAACCAGTTATAATGGGTTCCCTTGCTTAGGACTTGAATGATGAAGAGTGAGACATACAATCGAAGGCCTTCATTATATCAAGCTTGATTACCATATTACCACCATTAACTTTTTTTATCCAGCGAACCAACCATCTACATAGCCATTACAATGTTATCAATGATCCCTCTTCCCTTAACAAACCCATGCTGATTTCGACTATTAGAAAGCTAGACAAACGATTAGCAATCACCTTGGATGTAATTTTGATAGAGAATGTGCAGAGGGAAATAGGGCGGAACTCACCAAAATGCATTGGACTATCAGATTTCGGTATCAAATTGAGAAAAAGAGCTTGCCATGGATCTTAGCAAGGGAAGGCCAGCCCAGAAATCCCTTACCTCTTGCATTACATCACCTCCGATAATGTCCCAACATTCTTGAAAGAAACGAACTGTGAAACTATTGGGTCCAGCTGCACTGGATGGGCTCAACCTGAAAACCGCCTCCTTGATCTCGGAGGCAGTGGGAAGAGAATCAAGTTTGCGGTTATCCGAGTGAATGAGTTCGTGAGGAATCAAGCTTTGAAGCGTAGGGTCCGACTGAGGCGCAGGGTCGAATGCAAAGAGGTTTTAAAAGAGGTCCGCCCCTGCCTTTCCAATGTCCATAGCCGAGGATACCCAAGAGCCATCGGTGTTTTGAATACAAGTGATGTACATCCTTTTTGTCTTTTCCTGCAAAAAGAATGAAAGTATTTCATGTTAGCATCACCATCCTTTAACCACTTTTGTTAAGATTTCTTCCGCCGAAAGATTTCTTCTAGCTCAAAGAATTTTGTATGGTCTTCTTTTGCTTTCATTAATTCGTCATGAGAAGAAGGAGTCGATGCAGCATCATAAAGGAGTTCAAACCGAGCCAATTTTAAGGAAGAAGTCTTGAGGTTTGAATGAATATTTCCAAAGGCGTTTCAATTACAGTCATCTAAAACTCCTTTTAGTCGTTTCAATTTTTCTTGAAGTACGAACGTGCCCGAGTTCACCACCTCCTCGCCCCAAGAATCCTGTACCACTGTCTTGAAGGTATGATGTTTGATCCACATGTCTTGAAAAAGGAAAGTCGAACCATGATTATCCATCGAGAGCCTGGAAGTAATCAGCAACGGGCAATGATCTGAAATGGTTCGTGAGAGATGAGTAACCTGTGTATGCTCAAAAAACATATTCCAGTTGGTGTTGACCAGGACTCGGTCTAGTCGGTGGAGCAAAGGACGGATACCCCCTAGACCAAGTACACATACTTCTTGAGCTCGGTACTTCTGGCAGTTCACAATCATTAATAGTATCCGCAAACTCATTCATTGGTTAAAGTACCGGTATGGACCCCTGATTTTCATAGACTCGTAGAACAACATAGAAATCCCCACCTACCACCAACGGGTGATCATGATTAGAGTGGAAAAGGCGTAGATCATTCCATAGGAACCGACTTTGCACATGTGAGCACTTCGCATATACAAAAGAACAGAAGATATGTGAACCCGAAAATGAGTTAATCTGACAATGTACTAGTTGCTCCATATCCCCCAAAACCACCAAATCTAAGCAAGCATCCCACATAATAAAGATTTTACTGGTACAGTTACTGAACCTAAAATCATAGCCCAACCTTCGAGTGTAAATAGATAAAAATCCAATCCCACCATAGGTTCTAACAATATAAGAAGATTCAAATGATGCTCCAATTTTAGTTGAAGAAGACTAGAAACGGTACTATCATTTGCAATTATAGAAGTTGAAAGAAATTTAAATCTAATGGGAGACGATTTTCAGGTTGAGCCCGACCAGTGCAGCAGGACCCGATGGTTTCACAGGACGCTTATTCCAGGTTTGTTGGAACATTATTGGAGGCAATGTGACACAGGAGGTTCGTGATTTCTAGGGCTGGCCTTCATTTACCAAGGTCCATGGCTTGCTATTTTCTTGTCTTGATCCCGAAAGTTGATTGTCCAACACACTTTGGTGAGTTTCGCCCTATTTCTCTAAGCACATTTTCTAGCAAAATTATGTCAAAGGTTTGCTAATAGACTGTCTATCTATCTCAATTCACTTATCAGTCGAAATCAGTCTGGGTTTTGTCAAGGGACAGGTAATCACATATAACATTCTTATGGCTATGGAGATGGTTGGCTCGCACAATAAGAAAGTATGGGGCGTCAATATTATAATCAAGTTTGATATGATGAATTCCTTTGATCGCATGTCTCACTCTTTTATCCTTTCAGTACTAGGCAGATTCGGGTTCAGCGTTCACTTTATACACTTTGTGATGAAGAACCGCAAGGTTCGACTTAAGTTTGAGCCCGATCTTTCTTCAATTCTCGAACTAGTTTCTATGGGAATTCAATCAACGCAACACTAAGGGAGGTTAATTAACAATGGAGGCTGAAACACCACAACTAGAGAAACAAGCTAGTTGATACATTAACTCAAGAATGAATGAAGTTCTACATAGAAGTTCAAACACGAGAAGCTAAGGAATAACCTTACCAAAATATCAATATATCTAACGTAAGTATTACAATGGCCGAAATCTCCCTTAAGGTTGAGATTTCGGTTACAACCAATAAAAGAAATAAGAGTCCTTAAAGGATTAAGACTCTTGAAAACAAATAAGAGTCCTTGAAGAAGTAGGACTCTTGAATAACAACTTGCTATCAAGTAACTAACTAACAAAAAGGTGGCGGCTAGAATCTCTTCTAACTACCAAATCTATGAAGAGTCCTAGTTGCATTAGGACTCTTTATTAACAAACTAACTAACACATGGACAACATGTCCTTTATTATAGCAACTACTTGCTATACACAAAATTAAGTAATTAAATATGCTGAAAATAATTAAAGTCTAGTATAGACTTTAATTGTATACAAAAAAGTCTAAAAATGCCCTTTTAAATTCGTCCCAATTCTGGACAGCTTGTTGGGCCAACTTGCACGACGATTTCGGATGTCAAGAAGGCAGAATCTGATCTCGGGTTCTCATGAAAGTTGTAGATATGCCTCGTATATTTAATATGCAACTGGAATCAGATCCATTGGATAAACGGATAGAAAGTTATGACCATTCTGCCAAACTGTTGTAAAGCTGTCCAATCCCTCATCATCTTGTATGATTACTAAAATGCCCTTCTTAGCCTCTTTGCTTGATAGGGCCTAGTTGTACACTTGTGACTTGAGAGGCTGCCTCGTATAACATTTCTAGATGTAACTTAGCATCCTCTTCATACTTTAGAACTCGGGTCAATGATGTAGATAGTTGTTTCACGTCCCTTGTTCTAAGTCTCGTGCTTAGTCGATGTATGTGCTCCTTTGACTTGGGAAGCCTCGAGGTTGGTACCGTATCACTTTGTCTGAAATCTCCTGGTGGATAATTGATTTTCAGTTCTGATTAATGGCTGCCCTCATGGATTCTTTCGTTCGGGGAGAGATGTAAAACATGGGGATCCATTATCACATTTTCTTTTTATCTTAGCTGTAGATGTATTCTCAAGAAGACTTGATAGATTGCTGATCACATGGAGTATTGAGCTGTTTATCGTTCCCCACTCGAATATTATGGTTTCGCACTTGGCATATGTGGATGATGTTGTTATCTTTGTGAATGGTGGGAAGAGGGGTCTCCAAAATCTTATATCCTACATCCGACAATATGAATCTTCTCCAGGGCAATTGGTGAACGAGGGGAAATGCTCTTTTTATGTGTCTTTTTGCACTCAACCAAGGCAAATACAAATGATTGAACATGTGACTGGATTTACACAAGGATTCCTTCCATTCAATTACCTTGGTTGCCCTCTATATGCTGGGAGAACAAAAGTGATCTACTTCTATCCCATTGTTAATCAGATTTTGGCTATAGATGAGGGTTGGCAGCGGAAGCTTCTCGATTTTGGAGGTCTATTAATTCTCATTTCTCATGTGCTCACCTCAATTGAATTATATATTGAACGGATTCTTGAAAATTTCCTTTGGGGGAAATCTGAATTTGGAGAGAACCGCCATTAGATGTTGCCTTTGCCGCGATACTCTACAAAATGGACTCGGCTTATTTACCTTGCGATCATACCAACAAGATTTCTCGTACAAACTATGGTGGCAGTTTCGTATCTCAGATTCTTTATGGCGAGACTTCAATGTTGGATAAATGTTGTAGGTAATATCCGTACCCATCTTTGGTTCCTTGCACACTTTTTGATTCATCGGTTTAGCGACGATTGCTTAGTGTTCTTGCATCAGTTGAACCTCAAATTGGCCTCCTTATCCGAGATGGAATATCGTCATTCTGGAATGAGGACTTAACGCTTCAAGGCTTCTTAAGGGATATGGAAGGCCTAGTCGTAAGTGAGGAGACATCCAAGATTTTTGAATATCTTGATGCTTCTGGCTGGCGAGAAGAGGCCAAAAGCCTTGTCCCCTTAACTTCCTAGATCCTCCCACCGGTTACTCTCAGATCCGGGTCGGACAGATTCATTTGAAAGCCATACATGCGAGGAAACTTCACAATCTCAACTGTTTTGCTCCAACTTCAGCCGCCTGGAGTGCTCCTTTACTCTCGCCGATATATTTGGTCAGTTGTGCTGTCTCTCTCTCTTTGAGAACATTTATGTGGAGACTTTTTAATCATTTCTTTGCTCTTGATGAGATCCGTCAGGGTGTAGAGTGTATCTAGCCACACGATGTCATTGTAACCATGGGACTGAGAACTTTAAACATTTTTTTCTTGATTGTTCATCCGCACAAGTCCTTTGGCAGAATTCATGTGCCTTTGATGGAATTGTATGGCAAGATTTAAGGTATGACTCGCCTTTCTCTCTTCTTAAATTTTTGTGGAGGAAGAGGAAGGGGAAATGGCATGATACTCATATTATTCTCTTTGCAAGTGTGTTTTGGATATTGTGGCGTGCTACATGCCGGCTTGTTTATGATGGTGATCGGTCCAATGGCCAGAGTTTGATTCGGGAATTGGAAAATTATGTGCGACATATACTTATATCTGCGGACCTTTGGGACATTTTTATGGGGACCCGTGCGGCTCGATGGTCAGCGAAGCAGCAAGTACAGGTGGTGAGATGGGCGAGACGGTCCGATTTGGTAATCTTGAATGTTGATGGGCCCTCGAGGGGAAATCCCGACATAGTTGGCGTTGTAGGCGTTCTGAGACATCACACTGGAGTTTTTATTGCAGCCTTCTCTTATTTTTTGGGACCACATGTAACGAATTCGGTGGCGGAATTATATCTATGTTGACTTGACTCAAAACAACCGTGGAAATGGGCTATGTACTACATCAATTCCAAACGGACTCTAAGTTCTTATGTGGCTCAATTCAACGACATTTAATTGCAGCTTGGAGGCTTGACGATCTGTTTCAACAAGTGTTGTGATGGCTTGCCTCAAATAACGTGATACATATTGACCGAGAAGCTAATAAGGTGGCGAATTGTTTAGCAAATGAGGCTTGTGATCAACAGTTTACTACAAAGTACTTGACTTTTCATCACCTTCCTACCATAGTTCGAGGTCTATGCAACCTAGACCAATCAGGAACTCCATATATTAGACTTTGCCACTAATGTAATGCTTTGTTTTTTCTTGTTGTAGCTATAAGGGGCTTTCCCCAAAAGTTGCGGCTCTTTTGGTTGTACCGCTTTGGCCTCGGTGTAATTAATAAAATCAACATCTTTCTTTATAAAAAAAAAAAAGAAAAAAAATATAGTACGAAAGTCCCGAAAATCTCCATGGTTGACCCGCGTTGACAAGAAGGCAACTTTTCTATTTTGCAATGACTTTCCAATAAAGTTTGAGATTTTGCAAATAAGTCCTCCAAAAATATTAAAAGCTCAATAAACACCATACAATCATAAAAATATAAAGTAATTAGGATTATACCATTATATGCTCAAAACTTGATATATAAATACATTTTTAAGCACAAAGTCACAAAGAAAATAAAGTAATATATAGATGAATTTATGAGTTATCAGGAGGTGAATAGGGTGGCAAAAGAATTGGCGAATGTTTTTGGTGATACAAAAGAAGACATAACCTTCACTAACTTCGGTTCTCTTCCGTTGGAAGCTCATGGGGTATTTAATTTAGATCGCCAAGGAACAATGTACGTTCGCATCACAAAGTAGAGCAACATCATTGTTGCAATGGTAATTTATTTTGAGTTGGAATGTGATACCCGTAAACTTTGCATACATAATTTAATTTTTTTATGTGCTTAATTTTTTATTTGATTAGTCTTACGGGCATAGTAGCAAGGATAAGAAGTTAGACGTCATATATGCTAGTTAGAGAGTTGGTTAGTTGGTAGTTAAGTTTGGAAATTATGAAATTGGAAATAATAGAAAATGCATAATTTAATTTTTTTATGTGCTTAATTTTTTATTTGATTAGTCTTACGGGTATAGTAGCAAGGATAAGAAGTTAGACGTCATATATGCTAGTTAGAGAGTTGGTTAGTTGGTAGTTAAGTTTGGAAATTATGAAAAGGTTGGAAATAATAGAAAATGCTGCAACACGTGAGATGTAAAGGCACAACACTTGGGAACAATATAGAGAAACATTATAAAAAGGAAGGAGAGAAAAAAGAAGGAAGAAAAGATAGAAAATAAGAGAGCTAAAATTTTGGAAAATTTTGCGATGTTAGAGAAAACCCTTTGGCAGACATAATAAACGTTCTCTTATCATTCCCAAATTTTAACCATCGTTAGATGACCTCTATGACCTGATTCTGACTATGGATATTGGAATCTAAAAGTTCGATTAAGATATATCAATTTCAGAGTGAATGGTTGATCATGTTGCTCATAACACAAATCTTATGTACCGGTGTTGGATATGAGAGTATATGTCTTTGACATGTTTATGTGTATGAAGTTGTATGTGTTTTTTGTCAAAATATGTAATTTGGGGTTTGGATTCAAAATTTCAGAAAATGGTATTTCCTTTGTTATTTTGTATATGAAAAATGCATTTTTGTACTCTGCTCGACCGAAAGATGCGTTTGCTCATCCAGCATCCTGCAGACGATGCGCAGTCTGAGGACATCATCTAGGGGTCAGTCCAGGGACATTTTTGAAATCTTTTCAAGTCTGTTTTGAAACTTATATTTATTCCTAATGTCTTTATGTTTTACCCCAAGTTCAATGGTGTTGTTTTAGGTATTAAATCATCCTAAATTGTGTTTTCATATATTGGAAAGTCGGGAAATTATTTCGAGTGTAACGATGCTTCATACTAGGGGTGTTTGAAACTTACTGAGCTAGTGTAGCTCATTCCCTTACTCTATATGTTTTGCAAATGATTATGATGAAGACATGGAAGGGTCACTTAGGGTTGAGGACAGTGATAGCGTAACCATATGAGTAATAGATTATTAGAACACATATTATGAATACTTTACTTTAAGAATTAACATATGTAAGATGATACTTATTATTTATGAAAGTACCTTCTTTTCTTTAAGTTATCTTTGGGTTCGATGACTCATTTGTATATTAGGCACTTCCAGGTCACCCTCTGTTTACGGGGTGTGACAAGGAAGGCCACGACTTTCCCCCTTTATCATTACTTATGTTTTGTATCTTTACTATGACTTTTGTTTTTCCTATCAATAAAGGTTTTATTCCTAAAATATGTGATTTTCCTATCACATATTTTGCTTGCTCGGATGGTATACAAAAGCGACATTGGATGTCTTGGTCTCGTATATGTAATGACGACACTTCTTCTAAGGGCTAAGAGCTTGTTTCGTGATGGATATTTGTCATTTGTTTTGAGAATTTCACTTTTAAAGGGAAGCTTAGTAAACTGTCTCCAACGACTGCTTATGTGCATGATAGACAGTACTTTTTGCTCAACGTCGGGATGGGATAGGATTAAATTTCAGCTGCATGTAGGTGCGGCCTTCGATGTTTCTTCTATGCCGAACATCTTCATTCAAGTTGGAATTGACCGTTTGGTGTGGCCTTAGGAGCCCGAATGTTTATTTTTCGTAAAATCAGTAGTAGCTAGAAATAGATCCTTGAAGGTTCACCATGAAGGGATTCATGGGCAAAAACTCGTTCTAAACACCCATGAGTCCTCTCCCGAAGGATCCGCTCATACAAAAACGAATCGAAAGCAAACGAAAAACTTACATTATTCGGTTAAAGATTCTGTCTTTAGTCTCTTAGCAGCAATCACCTTGAGTCCTCCCTTGCGGAATTACTCCTTACTGGTATCCACGCGACGAAACGAACAGCGATTGCTAGCTCTTCGTTTTTCTAAGTTTCGGGAATTTTGAGAGAAAGGGAGAGCGAAAAAACAAGAAATCAGATTTCTAGGTTTCTAGTATTTTTGCGGCTCAAGCATTCGTGACTAGGGTTTCGGTTAAGAGAATGTTATATCGGGTGTGAGAGGTTGTTTCAAACACAACTCCCACGTCCTTACCACCTCTCCTGGCATTGGGAGTCTTTAACTACCACGTCCCCTAGACTTCTGTTGGTAGTGAGAGTCTTTATCGGATAATAACTCCCACGTTATCCCAGCTATAACTAAATACCTTAATTCCCCTCCTTAATCTCTAATTCAAATAATAACGTTTTATTATTCTCAGAGAAACAAATGTCAGATACAATGAACCTAGACACATTCTAGATTCATTGAATTTGGACATGAAGCTCGTTAACTCGTCTATGCGTGTGACCATGTAGATTCATATCACAATGGCAATGAAAACACACTTAGTAGCAGTATGTGTTCATAAATCACAAACGGTCCCTAGCAGGACATTGTGACTACCCAAAGTGAATGAATTTACGGTGGAACCTAATATCAATCCACTATTTAATCCCTTTGTCTCGCGATATCCTAATTAAGCATAAGGCATGGTAGTCGTCACCCTTATAAAGCTTAATTGTGTTTATGCTCGATCTCCATGTAGACTGGTTCAACAAATAGTATTTAATAACCACTTTATCAAATATATTTGAGCACGGTCATGCATTTAGATAGTCTTCCCTATCGAGGGGCCCATGGATATCTCTCTCTAATAAGAGAGGGACAAATTCCTTACAATGCCTCTCACATTCAAGCCATGAAATGGTACTACTTCCGATCATCGGTCGTATTGATTACTCGATTAAAAGTAACGTCCGACTGAGTCAAAACGTGGCTCCATTCATGCTAGAATCAATGGAGACATAAGGTCTAAGGATTCCAAAATAGTATTGAGGAAGTAATATTTATGACTAAGGACCATGAAATATTACTTCTCTAACGGATCACGTCCGATACAATATATCCCAATATATTGCATCTATGATTTGATTTGTATTCATTACACATGATTAGTAAAACATAATCATCAATCAAACATCATACTAGTTTTATTTCATTGTAAAGAACCTTACATACAACTAGGGACAACTAGAATAGTAATTACATAAGCTAATGAGTTTTACTATCAAATCATGCATTTGATGTTCAGAAACAAAATTAAGTATTCAAAGACATGCTCAAAAAGATATATAACGTACAATACATGTTAATGGTCCTAGGGCACTACTAACCATCTCCCTCTTACCCTAGGTCCAATCATGCATGATCTTCAATCCCGTTGACCTAGTATGACTCACATGTTTAGGTTGCGGGAGTGGCTTGGTAAATGGATCTACAATGTTGTCGTCTGTATGAACTTTGCAAATTTTAACGTCTCATCTATCAATGATCTCTATAATCAAATGGAAAGGCTTGAGAATGTGTTTGCATCGTTGGTAAGATCTAGGTTCCTTAGCTTGTGAAATGGCACCAGCACTATCACAATAAAGGTCCATTGGGTTCACAATGCTAGGGACGACACCTAATTCATCAACAAATTTCTTAATCCAAACAGCTTCTTTAGCTGCTTCAGAGGCAGCCAAATACTCAGCTTCTGTTGTAGAGCCGGCCACGGTCTCTTGCTTTGAGCTCTTCCAGCTCACATCACCTCCATTCAAACAAAACACAAAACCAGATTGCGATCTAAAGTCATCTACGTCGGTCTGGAAGCTTACGTCCGTGTAACCATTTACTACCAGACTTCCTTCCTGACCTCCGTAAACCAAGAACATATCTTTAGTCCTTCTCAAGTACTTAAGAATGCTCTTCACTGCAGTCCAATGTGACTCTCCAGGGTTAGATTGATATCTGCTAGCCATACTTAAAGCGAACGAGACATCCGGGCGAGTGCATATCAAGGCATACATAATAGACCCAATGGCTGAAGCATATGGGATCTTACACATGCGCTCTCAGTCCTCCTTCGTGGAAGGTCCTTGAGTTCTACTGAGTTTAATGCCATGTGACATGGGCAAGAATCCCTTTTTGGAATCTTGCAAACTGAACCGTTTCAGTACCTTGTCAATGTATCCACTATGGCTAAGGCCAATCATTTTGTTAGATCTATCTTTATAGATTCTTATACCCAAAATGTATGTAGCCTTGCCTAAGTCTTTCATGGAAAAGCACTTCCCCAACCAAGTTTTTACACTTTGTAATGTGGGGATGTCATTTCCAATCAGTAAGATGTCGTCCACATAAAGCACAAGGAACACTACTGTATTATTAGTTACTTTCTTATAAACACAAGGCTCGTCTTCATTTTTTATGAAACTGAATTCTTTAATACGTTCATCAAAGCGATGATTCCAGCTTCGAGATGCTTGCTTCAATCCATAAATGGATCTTTTGAAGCTTACACACTTTGCTAGGACTTGATGGATCAACAAACCCCTCAAGTTGTGTCATATACACATCCTCGAGAAGGTTTCCATTAAGACACGCAATCTTAACGTCCATTTTCCATATCTTATAGTCATAATATGCGGCTATGGCAAGTAAAATCCTAATAGACTTTATCATAACGACAGGAGAAAAGGTTTTATCATAGTCAATACCATGCACTTGTCTATAACATTTAACTACTAGTCGAGATTTAAAAGTGTGTACATTACCATCCATGTCGATTTTCTTTTTGAAACACCTTTTGTTATCAATGACCTTACACCCTTCAGGTGGGTCAACCAAAGTCCACACTTGGTTATCGTACGTGGATTGCATCTCAGACTTCATAGCTTCTAGCCACTTATCTGACTCAGAACTATGAATTGCCTCTTTGTAGGTAGTGGGTTCATCTTGATCAATCAGTTCACTATGATGATCATCAGTCACGAGAAATCCATATCTCTCAGGCTGTTGATGTACCCGACTTGACCTCCTTGGGCCTTGTGTCAAAGATTGAAGCTCAGTATCAAGCACGTGAGTTTTCTTGAAGTTCCAAAGTTGGTTCAGATGTTGTTTGGGGATCTTGAATTTTCTCAAGATGGATCTTACTCCCACTATCCTCTTTGGAAATAAATTCCCTTTCAAGGAATAAACCATTTCGAGCAACAAACACTTTGTTCTCTGATGGAAATAGAAGTAATATCCTTTAGTTTGCTTAGGATATCCCACAAACAAACACTTGTCAGATTTAGGGGCGAGTTTATCAGATAACAAGCGTTTTACATACGCCTCGTATCCCCAAATTTTGATAAATGACAAACTAGGTCGTTTCCCAATCCATATCTCATATGGAGTTTTCTGAACCGCTTTCGAAGGAACTCTATTCAATATGAATGTAACAGTTTCTAGGGCGTATCCCCAAAAGGAAATTGGAAGACTTGTTTGACTCGTCATAGATTGAACCATATCTAGTAAGGTGCGATTCCTCCGTTCTAATACACCATTCCATTGTGGTGTGCCAGGAGGAATTAATTGTGAAACAATTCCACAACCTCTAAGATGTTCGTCAAACTCTTGGTTAAGGTATTCGCCACCTCGATCTGATTGAAGTATCATAATACTTTTACCAAGTTGATTTTGTACTTCATTTTGAAATTTTTTGAATCTTCCAAAAGATTATGATTTATGTTTCATTAGATAGACGTAGTCATATCTACTGAAATCATCTGTGAATTTGATGAAGTACTGAAAACCTCCTCTAGCACTTGTGTTTATTGGTCCACATACATCTGTAAGTATAACGCCTAACAAATCATAAGCTCTCTCACTTTGTCCAGTAAATGGAGCTTTAGTCATTTTGCCTAACAAGCAAGAGTCACACGTCTCATAAGACTCTAAGTCCAATGATGTCAAGATTCCATCTTTATGGAGTTTTGATATGTGTTTCTCGTTGACGTGGCCCAAACGACAATGCCAAAAGTAGGTTTGGTTTAAGTCATTTGATTTAAACCTCTTGGTATTAATGTTATAGATGGGCCTATTAATGGATTCATCGAGGTTAAGAATATAAAGCACATTCATCAAAGAGGCATCTCCATAGAAGATACGATCTTTATGAATGGTGCAAATTTTATTCATAATATTAATTTCAAAACCATCAATATCCAAACAAGAAACTGAAATAATATTCCTACTCAAAGTTGGAACATAAATAAAATTATTCAGTTCTATAATAAGGCCAATGGCAAAACTAAATTAAATGTCCCGGTAGCTACAACAACAACTCTTGCTCCGTTCGCTACTCCTTGGTCCACTTCTCCTTTTGCCAGTGATCTACTCCTTTTGAACCCCTGGACATTTGCACAAATGTGAGATCCACAACCGGTATCTAATACCCATGAAGTAGGAGCAGACTTGTTAATTTCAATAACATAAATACCTGGAGAGACAATCAAACTGGCTTTCCCTTTTTTCTTCTCTTCAAAATAGAGTTTGCAGTTCCGTTTCCAATGACCTGGTTCATTCCAATGGAAGGAAACTCCTTCCTTTGGTGCCTTGGCCTTGGGTTGGGCTTGTTATTGCCTTTGCCCTTCTTGGCCATGGGCTTTCCCTTTCCTTTATTCTTGGAATTCGCCTTTTGAACCATTAAGACTGCAGGGGTCTTCTTAATGTTCAGTTCAGTCTGCTTAATCATCCTGCGTATCTCATGTATGGACTTCTCTATGGCATTCATGTTGAAGTTCATCACAAACTGGTCATACTCCGGTGGGAGTGAGCCCAAGTTCATAAATGTGGTCATGTCATGACCTACGGGAGCCCCAAGTTTTTCAAGTTAGTCAAGATAGCCCTTCATCTTAAGAACATGTGCACTTACAGAGGTGCCAGGGGCCATCTTGCAACTATTCAACGCCTTAGTGGTGAGGAATCTTTCTTGACGGGTTTGCTCTTGGAACATTTCCTTGAGCAGGACCATCATCTGGAAAGCCTCAACCCCTTCAAACTGTTTTTGAATTTCAAAGCTCATGGTGACTAACATGAGACAAGTCACGTCGTTAGAATTGTCACAATGCTTCTTCCAAGCATCTTTCTCAGCTCTTGGGGCGTTGTTTTCAGGCTGTTCAGGAATATCCGTATCAAGAACGTATAGCTTTCTTTCCTTCTTAAGGACAATCCTTAAGTTGTGAGCACAATCAAGGAAATTGGACCCACTCAATTTTTCCCTCTCAAGGACGGATCGCAATGAATTGTGTGAAGTGTTGGTTACCATTATCTACATTAAATTATTTGCAAAGTTATTAGTTTTTGAGAAAAAAACTTTTCCACAATTTCAACACTTGATAAATAGTGGAAAATACTATTTTACGATAGTAATAAGTAAGCTTTGGCTTATCCCCATAATTAAAGTAAAATCAACCCATGGGAATAACATCTATATGTCCCGGCTATTTCCCATTTTATGCCGTAGGCTCAAAACTATTTTGGTGGCCTTGTTAAGTCGAACCATGTCTAAGCATATGGAAATCACTATTTTCCCATCTCCTATTTCCTAGATAACCACTAATCTGTTGCTTTAGCAAGAAGACAAAAATGATGATCCAAACTAAAGGAGTGCTTAGGATATGGTAGGCATTTTAAAACTTAATTAAAACGATTTAATGTGACGTATAAAATCAAGCCCCATAAGACAATAATACAAGCATCTCATGCAATATATAAAGCATAAAAGTAAACGTGAGATAGCATGGCCTAATCCTATGATGACTCCCACGAGCCTTGTGGGAGCCAAGGGTCAATCTCAGTCAATATTCATCTCATGGATAAAGTCTTCGATCCAGTGTCCTCCAGTCTTGTTACATAATTGCATGGGCATACCCAGCCTTCAATGTAAAGCAATAAAACTAATCTAAGTAAGCAATTACAATTTTACAACATTAAAAATGACTCGCAGGCCGTATTTTAAAATTACAACAAAATAAATGTAAAACAAGAGGGGTATAGTAGGCCATGCTATTCACCATGTTAAAAACACACATAAAGCATAATGAAATAAAATGAGTACATATACAAATGGTCATAGGGCACTACTAACAATCTTTTTCTGTTTCACACATACACATACCAAATCGAAATTGATACGTGTTATGATGTGCTTCACAATATCGAATTCGGATAGTATGAGCAAGGCTCTGATACCAATGAAGGGATTCATGGGAAGAAACTCGTTCTAAACACCCATAAGTCCTCCCCTGAAGGATCCGCTCATACAAAAACGAATCGAAAACAAACAAAAAACTTACATTATTCGGTTAAAGATTCTGTCTTTAGGCTCTTAGCAGTAATCACCTTGAGTCCTCCATTGCGGAATTACTCCCTACTGGTATCCACGCGACAAAACGAACAACGATTGCTAGCTCTTCGTTTTTCTAAGTTTCGGGAATTTTGAGAGAAAGGGAGAGCGAAAAAACAAGAAATCAGATTTCTAGGTTTCTAGTATTTTTGCGGCTCAAGCATTCGTGACTAGAGTTTCGGTTAAGAGAATGTTATATAGGGTGTGAGAGGTTGTTTCAAACACAACTCCCACGTCCTTACCACCTCTCCTGGCAGTGGGAGTCTTTAACTACCACGTCCCCTAGACTTCTGTTGGTAGTGAGAGTCTTTATCGGATAATAACTCCCACGTTATCCCAGCTATAACTAAATACCTTAATTCCCCTCCTTAATCTCTAATTCAAATAATAACGTTTTATTATTCTCAGAGAAACAAATGTCAGATACAATGAACCTAGACACATTCTAGATTCATTGAATTTGGACATGAAGCTCGTTAACTCGTCTATGCGTGTGACCATGTAGATTCATATCACAATGGCAATGAAAACACACTTAGTAGCAGTATGTGTTCATAAATCACAAACGGTCCCTAGCAGGACATTGTGACTACCCAAAGTGAATGAATTTACGGTGGAACCTAATATCAATCCACTATTTAATCCCTTTGTCTCGCGATATCCTAATTAAGCATAAGGCATGGTAGTCGTCACCCTTATAAAACTTAATTGTGTTTATGCTCGATCTCCTGGTAGACTGTTCCAACAATTGGTATTTAATAACCACTTTATCAAATACATTTGAGCACGGCCATGCATTTAGATAGTCTTCCCTATCGAGGGGCCCATGTATATCTCTCTCTAATAATAGAGGGACAAATTCCTTACAATGCCTCTCACATTCAAGTCATGAAATGATACTACATCCGATCATCAGTTAGAGAGGGACAAATTCCTTACAATGCCTCTCACATTCAAGCCATGAAATGATACTACATCCGATCATCAGTCGTATTGATTACTCGATTAAAAGTAACGTCCGACTGAGTCAAAACGTGGCTCCATTCATGCTAGAATCAATGGAGACATAAGGTCTAAGGATTCCAAAATAGTATTGAGGAAGTAATACTTATGACTAAGGACCATGAAGTATTACTTCTCTAACGGATCACGTCCGATACAATATATCCCAATATATTGCATCTATGATTTCATTTGTATTCATTACACATGATTAGTAAAACATAATCATCAATCAAACATCATACTAGTTTTATTTCATTGTAAAGAACCTTACATACAACTAGGGACAACTAGAATAGTAATTACATAAGCTAATGAGTTTTACTATCAAATCATGCATTTGATGTTCAGAAACAAAATTAAGTATTCAAAGACATGCTCTAAAAGATATACAACATATGCTAATGGTCCTAGGGCACTACTAGCACACCAATCCTAATGTAGCATTATTTAGTCTTCCTTTCTCTCTTTTAGAATTATCTTAATTTTTTTGCAGACTTCTTAATGATATTTTTTTATATGGATGGGGTGAGGTAGCGGCAGTTATGTCATCTCCCCTGTCTAGGCACATTTTGTTTTATCACGTTATGATTCTGTTATTGTTGATGCATTGTATTGGATATACATATAACGTGATGAATGGTACTAGAGATACATATAACGCAATGGTGTTATTGTCGACTAGTGTTTGTTGGATATTGTGGAAGATTTCGGAATCATTTTTCATTTGAAGGTAATGTTGCGACTTATGGTTCTATGTTGCATGAATTTGATATCTTTCTTCGTGATCATTTATTGGCTTCAGGGCTGCCTTTGGCTCGATCAAAAAGGGTGTCTTTGGACTGTTTTTTAGTCAATTGGAGAAAGGAGGATTTCAATCCACGAGTTGGTTGTACTTAATGTGGATGGTGCTTTTAGGGTAATCCGGGGTTAGGTTGTGCAGATAAAGTTATTCGGCTGTACTCGGGTATATTTATTGCGGCGTTTGCAACACTGGTTGGTCATTTGGTTACGAACAATGCAGCCGAAGTGGAGGCACTTATTAAGGGCTTGTGTTGTTTCTAATTTTTTTGCTATTCCAGTATTGTGGTTCAATTGGGCTCTAGGTTTATCTTCTTTGAAAACGCGATCTTTTTCCTCTTGTTGGATGCTCTTTTTCATGAAGCCCTTCACTTGTTGGGATCTAATCGTATAATGCATATCTATAGAGAAGCAAATAATGTGGAGATTTGCCTAACGTGAATTTTCGTATAATAAACTGTATTTTCTTATAAAATTGGATTGAATATATAATATTGTTGAATGTTCGACAAGAAGAAGAGTCATATATTGGTCTTCTAATCCGAGACGGATCCGCCTCCTTTTGGCACGAAGACTTTACTATGGAAGGATGCTTCGGCTTGCCGAGTGCTGGTAAATCGAATCCTCTAGCTCTGATTTCTCAATTCATTGGCCCGGATGGATAATCATAAGCAACAAACAGAGTCCTCTCCCAAGAGCAGAGTGACAAATTTTCTCGAGTAGCTTTGGGCACGGGACCAAACAGGTGGATTTAGAAATTGGATCACGGCGGACAATTCACCATCACTTACACGCTAAAGGTCCTGCAACCAACAAGTGTCTCACAAGGATCTCGGCGTATCATTTGGTCGCCACAACTCCCGATGCCCCTGCACATCTTCATGTGGAGATTTTTAAATCATTATCTTGCATTGGATGAGGTAAGGCAGGGTTGGGGTGTCTCGTTATCTTCTCACTTTTATTGTGGACGTGGAGTTGATAGTTTCATGCATATATTTCTTGAGTGTCAAGCTGCAAATTTTGTGTGGAGCAAAGTATGTGGAAATGTATGGATTGATTTGGGTACATTGCGTTTCGACTCTCCTACATCTTTATTGAAGTTGCTATGGTGGAAGGGACAAGGCAAATGGTGTGGTATTTACATTTTTTTTTGGAATATGTTGGATTCTATGGCGAGCACGATGCATGTTCTTTTATGATGGGAAAAGGTCTAATGGCAGGGGATTGCTGCGCGAATTTGAGCTCTACACACGGCCAATACTCATGGTTGATGGGGTATATGATTTTTATACAGGAGCTCGGATCCCACTTTGGACTGCACGAACTGCGATTTAGTTGGTGCGATGGCTGCAACCTCCACCGGACGGAGACTCTATCATCTTGAAGAACTCTGATGGGGCTTCACGGGGGAATCCTGGGCCAGCAGGTGCAGGTGGAATATTAAGGTATCCGAATGGTAAATTCATAGCAGCATATCATCGTTTTTTGGGAGACTGCGTGACCAATAGTGAGGCGGAGATGGAAGCCATGGTCATTGGATTGCAGTTGGCCACGTCTCTAGGATTTCGCAGTGTTATGATTGAAACAGATTCAAAACTGTTGTGTGACATGATACATCGTTGTACTATGAATGCGTGGAAGTTTGATGGGTTATTTCAGCTTATTTTGCGATGATTAAATGTGAATAGAGTTGTGCATACATATAGATAAGCTAATTAAGTAGCGGAGAGTCTAGCAAATGAGACTTGTGATGCATGCACGGCTTGTGATTATAGAGATTTTACAATGCAGACTATACCAAGCTGGATCGCCCTACATTCTCCATCTTGGTAGAAAAAATTATTCGGACCAGCTTGGTTTTTTCCATTTTTTTAAACATGCTCTTGTGACATTATGTCGCATGTTGGGACTCAGGATTTATGTATTATTTAGCTAAGGCCTTCCTATCAATAAAAGTCAATTTCATATACAAAAATATTGTTGAAAATTGATTTTTATTTCAAATTGAAGGTTCTTGTTAAATATAAAAAATAAAAACCCTAGCAGAGGCACAAAGCTGCTGTGTTTTATGTGGAATTATCTGGTATATACTTTGGTGGTTTCAAAGATGAAGATTTGAATTTGTCTGAGAAAGAACAAGGCTGTGTTTTGTGGGTCAGTCACATTTAATGTACTTGCTGCCTCATGTAACTAATATGAATTTTACTATTGATATTTTTTATTCAAGCTGTTAAGTACGATTGAAAACAAGAAAATAAAGAAAACCTTTTGGATCCTCTTTTGAAAAAGTAAAATAAAAACTCCTTAATATTTAATATTGTTTCTGTTTCTTTTAGAATTAATTTGTCATTGTCGTGCTTCACGGTTGTGTATATTATTTTAATATCTTGATACAATTTCTATGTGAGTCTGTGGTTCGATTAAAGAGTAAATGATTATTTGAGTTGTTATAACAGGGGAGGAAATAGAGTGCCTCAACTGTGGGAAAACACGTTTCACAAATTGTTTGATTGAAATCATTAGCGTTAGAGTCACAACGATTTGATTTGTTTTGGCCGACCTAGCAGCTGTTCATCTTAGATTCTACGGGACGAGGAAAGTTTTGGGCTGACCGGGATTTTGCCGCAAGTGCCCACTGTGCTCTTTATTGATTAGGGATGGTTAGCCTAGGTTGAGAGTTCAACTTATGGCAATCGTTCTAAGATCTTAGGCGGGGCAGGTATCCTAGTCCTTTGGATGTCTCCTATTTATTTTGTGGATAAGTTTGAAATGCACGCGATTAGGTGACGTACCCTTTATTTTGGGTTTAGGGTTTTTTGGACAAAGTCTGACGTACTCGATGGGGTATTCCACACGGCATCTGATGTACCCTTAATCAATCTGGTTTTGTTTTGAATAAGTATCATGAAAATATTCATATTTTTACTTTATTGAGTTATTATGAATCTAAATCTATCATTTACACTTATGACATGTATGAGCATAGTGTTCTCTTTTAAGAGTATTCACAGGAAAGTTCTTCTTTTTCTAATAGAAAATTGTTGAATTTAATCAAAATACAACTCTCATACGTTCGCACACACGGGGCAACTCTCTGAGCTCAGCTGCACTGGTACCTAGCAAAAGGTGGGGTGTTACATTTGTTATCATAACATAAGATTATGGAGTGTTAATGTGTTCACTAAGCTTGAAATTGGAATGAACATCTTTTGTGGATATGAGGATACATTTACTATGAGAACCACTGTGTTTAATTAGGGGTTGCCTTGATGTTTAGGGCTTGAAATCTTGTTTTGAGTCGTAATTTCAGAACTCTAATGGTTGATTGTCTGTGGGTTGGTATCATAAATTCGATATCTGTGGATAGTGCTTCCTTTTTATAAAATACTAAGGATTTTATCGAGATTGTAGGCATATATTGTTGTTCTAAGATAATCACGAAGCATAGAGCAATGCATCAATTGTCTATTAAAGAATTCGATGAATAACATGAGGATTTTCTTATGTATTAGTAAAGAATAAATATCCTCAATTCACTAAGGACATGTGCATATACCAAATGTATAAGAGTTGGAAGTTATGTGATTCTTGTTCTAGATGTTGGTTTCTTTTAGAGTATGAAATTGACCTCCCTCTAGAAGATCGATCCTAAGGTAGATGCGGTTGTAACTGATTGTGAAATTTTTATAGTTACTTTGGAGAGCTCTACCTTCTATACCTAATATCTCTTATATAGAGAGAGTTGGATTGTTTCGGTCAACAAGTAAGGATAGAGAGAAGCTTATGGATGAGTCATGCCACATGATGAGAGGATACATTAGAGATCCCTCTAGGTTTTGTAAATTCATTTTGGGAAAATATAAGGCATTAGCTGGTAGAGAACAAGAATATCGTGAAGGGATTCATGGGCAGAAACTCGTTCTAAACACCCATGAGTCCTCCCCCGAAGGATCCGCTCATACCAAAGGAATCGAAAAAATCTAGACAGAAACTTACTTTTCGGGTTCAATAATCTGATTCTTGAATGAAAGATGCTGTTTCTTGGATACGTTACTGCCACCAATGGATTTCCCTTTGCGGAATTTCCCTCTACAGGTGTCCACGCGACGAAACGAACAGTGATTGCTAGCTCTTCATTTTTCTGAGTTTCGGGAATTAGAGAGAAAAGGGAGAGACAGAATAGAACATCTGATTTTCTAGGCCTTTTTAGTATTTCGGCTGAAAAGCATTAACCCCGGGTGTTTCGGCCAAGAGAAGTTTATATAGGGAGTGAGAGGTTGTTTCAAGCACAACTCCCACGTCCTATCCACCTCTTTTGGTAGTGAGAGTCTATAACTCCCACGTCCTCTAGACTTCTGCTGGTAGTGGGAGTCTTTATCGGATAATAACTCCCACGTAATCCCAGCTATACCGAAAATGCCTCTTATCTCTAATTCGAATAATAACGCTTTATTATTCTCAGAAAAATGAATGTCAGATACAATGAACCTAGACACATTCTAGATTCATTGAATCTGGACATGAAGCTCGTTAGCTCGTCTATCCGTGTGACCTTGTAGGTTCATATCACAATGGCAATGAAAACACACTTAGTAGTAGTGTGAGTTCATAAATCACAAGCGGTCCCTAGCAGGACATTGTGACTACCCAAAGTGAATGAATTTACAACAGAACCTAATATCAATCCACTATTTGATCCATTTGTCTCGCGATATCCTAATTAAGCATAAGGCATGGTGGTCGTCACCCTTATTAAGCTTAATTGTATTTATGCTCGATCTCTAGGTAGACTGTTCCAACAAATAGTATCTGATAACCACTTTATCAAATACATTTGAGCACAGCCATGCATATACACAGTCTTTTCCTATCGAGGGGCCCATGGATATCTCTCTCTAATAATAGAGAGGGACAAATTCCTTACAATGCCTCTCACATTCAAGCCATGATAGGACGCTACATCCGATCATCAGTCGTATTGATTACTCGATTAAAAGTAACGTCCGACTGAGTCAAAACGTGGCTCCATTCATGCTAGAATCAATGGAGACATAAGGTCTAAGGATTCTAAAATAGTATTGAGGAAGTAATACTTATGACTAAGGACCATGAAGTATTACTTCTTTAACGGATCACGTCCAATACAATGTATCCATATATATTGCATCTATGATATGATTTGTATCCATTACACATGATCAGTAAAACATGATCATCAATCATACATCATACTATTTTTATTTCATTTTAAAGAACATTACATGAAACTAGGGACAGCTAGAATGGTAATTACATAAGCTAATGAGTTTTACTATCAAATCACGCATTTGATGTTCATAAGCAAAATTAGCTATTCAATTACATGCTCAAAAGATATAAAACGTACAACATATGCTAATGGCCCTAGGGCACTACTAACATATCGGGCTACCATTGATTGGGTGAACAACTGTTGTTGAGTTGTTACTCAACAATTTCATGTTAAAGAAGTTGTAACATCTCCTCTAATATTTTTCGTATGATGGGTTGATAAACATTCGTAAATTTAACACCCCCGATAAACATAAACTTTGTTCCGAGTTAAGTGATGATGTTTTGGCTCACATTTAGATTTTTTTTATTTAATGTGATCCATATCATAGGCTATTTTCATTCATGTGATATACCAAGAGCAAGAGGAAAAATTAAGAAGATAATGAGACGGGACATAAGTTTGAAATTTTGGCAGCTTAGATGTTTGTTAGTTCAAAGGAATTTTGACCATCCGGGAGCTCTAGAATAAAGAATATGTCTTGCCGAAGTTAGTAGGGGGCATTGTTGAGATTTTCATGATGATATAATTCGCTTCGATCGGAGTTCGAAGTAAGGTTCGAAAATTGATTTGATTGAATCCCAATACAATTTGAACATGATTTAGTAAATTGATCATATCCTAAGATTTAAATGTCTAATTGAATGGATTTAAGAGGTTCTAAAATAATCCCAAAATAGGCTATAACTTTCTTGAAGAAATAAAGATCCAATTATGGTTTTAATATACCGAAAAAGGAACATTAAGGCCGCGACATAAATATGGAAATTCTTTCTAGTTTAATTAGGATTTCAGTAAAATTCCTTGTTATTTTGGGGTAAGTTTTTAATTGATTCCTATAATAGGTTTATGATACTTTTATTCAATTTGCACAACCTTTTAAGGAATTAATTTTAAGTATTTTAAAGGTTCATTATACGTTTTTCATTACTCATTTTGATTTTGAGATAAAATGATTTTGCGTTTTCTCCCAAATGTGAGAGTATGTCTCTATGCATGTTCCTTTGTGAGATACCTTACCTTATCAAAAGTTTGATCATTCTTATGGAATTATTTGGTTGCGTTCTTAATTGTTCGTGATTGCAATTTTAAGCTTGGTAGGTTTGTATGAATATCGATCCGTGTTGCTGAAATTTTAAAAAATTCTTGGCACACATATATAGAGATAATATCCAATGGTATGACTTCTACAAGAGCACATTTTAACTTGTGCAGTATATTCGCTTCCGTGATATTACGTGCTTCTCTTTCTTCATTTTTGCACGAGGATTTGAGATGCATATTTTTTAGTGTGGATACAGTGTTAACCTAGGAAGTGATCAGTCAAAGTGCTTTATGCCAACATAACTACAGAAGTGAGTTAGTGTGCCTCGATCAAGTTGGAGAATAGATTTTTGAACTTTAATGAAAATAAATATACATGTTGAATTTCGTGATTGCTATGATAGAAAGTAGAGTTTTGATGACAAAAATGGAAGATAGAAGTTCTTACTCTAAGTAATATAAGAACCTGACGACCAAAATAAGTTGGAATATTCAAAAGGACTATAAGATGGAATCTCATAGAATGTTTAGGCATGTATGAATATATTTTCAAAAAGATTGCAAAGACTTATACTTAATTGAGGGATTGAGTTTTGTATTGAACTAAGGCGAAACTAAAATTGAGTTTGTAAATATTTGTATCGATAGATAAAGGAATTAGTGAAACTAGTAAAGGTTCTGTCACCATAAAAGATTCATTCAACTAAGAAAATTTTCGGTCATGAGATGTTACTAAATGAATAAGAAATAATAATGGTACTTTGAGAGTTCAGAGAAATTACAAGAGAATTTGTCTTGGATCGTTTATCTATAACCTTCTAGGCTTTGTATGACAAGTCAATCATTTCGATGTTATGGACTTGATCTAAAATTCTAAGAATTAAAATCGCAACATGTTATCTCGTAGGGGTGATGATTTCACTAGACCCAAGTAAGAGGATAACTTATTTACTTTTCGAGGAAAAGTGCTTAACTCTTGTTTTTAGGTTATATGATTTTAAGGTATTAGAGTACACTGTGAAAAAACAATAGTACAGTATTGAAGAAGCACTCGAGAATTAGAAAAAAAATGTGATAGAAACACCTAAACTACGAGGATTAGATCGATGAATTTTGAGGACGAAATTCTTTTATTTTGTTGGGGGGGGGGGGTGGGGGTGGTAAGATTATTAAATTATTTTGATGTCTTAGAATTTATCGTAAAATGGTCTTGCCCGTAGTTCAATTACACTTTTAATTACATAGGTAGTTTTGGTAGACATTATGTCTAGGTTAAGAAAATTAAGTTTAGCACCTATATGAACTAAGATGAAATTGTGAGAGGCTTGTTTTAATTTCTTCTTGGACTAATTTAAAATTTTGCGAACCTTATGGACTCAATTGAAAATTTAATAAAATCTAAAGACCTTTTAAGTTAATTATGAATCTAAAATTTCTATAAATAGACCCTTTGGGGGTTCAACATCAGCACTATTTTCTTTCTTCTTGCTCTCCAATCCTAACACACAAAAAACACCCAAAAAAAAGACATGGTATTCCCTTTTCTCTCCATTTTGTTTGCTTTCATCGCATAACCCCCGCCGGACATGAGGTTTTCTTTGTGATATCATATACATTTTTAATTATTAAGGTGAGTAAGTTCGTCTTATATTATTACTCATTTTAATTTATGAATTATTAGTTTAATTTACGGATTTTAATTGTTAAGTGAATACTTACCTAATCGTTAAGTGTATTTTATTATCAAATTTGATTGAATATATAATATTTTTTATTTTATATGAAACCGATTCGAAACTTGATTTTCAGTTAAAATAAAAAAATAAAACCCCTAACAGAGACACAGTCGCAGCTGGATTTTATGTGGAATTGTCTGGTATATATTTTGGCTCTGTTTTGTGGGCAGTGACATTTCATGTACTTGCTGTCTCATGTAACCAATATGACTTTTATTATTCATTTTTTATATTCAAGCTTTTAAGTACTATTGAAAACAAGAAAACAAAGAAACCCTTTTGGATCCTCTTTTTGAAAAAGTAAAATAAACCCTTTTGGATCCTATTTTTTAATATTTAATATTGTTACTGTTTCTATTAAATGTAATATGTCATTGTCGTGCTTGCACGGTTGTGTATATTCTATTAATATTTTGATACAATCCCTATGTGAGTGTGGTTTGATTAAAAAGTAAATGATTATTTGAGTTGTTATAATAGGGGATGAAATAGAGTGTCTCAACTGTGGGAATACAGTTAAGACACTCTATTTTATTTTTTTTATTTTTTTTACTTAAAAAAAAAAACTGTGGGAATACATGTTTCACCCTTTGTTTGTTAGAAATCATTAGCATCAGAGTCACAACGATTTGATTTGATTTGTTTTGGCCAACCTAGAAGTACATCTCAGGTTGATATCAATATTTGCCAAATTAGTTATATTGATAGGGAGTGTCAACGAGTTCGGGCCGGTCCGAACCCACCTCACATAACTTGAAAAAGTGTGAGCGTAACCTTAATATTCAAACTCGATTTTTATGTGAGTTGAGCGTGAGCTTGACCCCGCTCAGCCCGAAAAAAGCTCGAACCCGAATAAGATTAATATAATTAAAATATTATATATAATAATAATAATAATAATAATAATAATAATAAAAGAATTAAGTATCATTTTATTATCTTTTTATCTTTTTCATTAGTTTAAAAAGACTTAGCTGAGCGTAGTACTGTCAAAACGGGTATGGGCAGGCATGCCCGCTTTTTTCACGGGCCATCAAAAGGGATGCCCGTACCCGCTCGCCGAATGCCCGTGGGCAAATGGGAGTGCCCGCGACCCTTATTATTAATTTTATTTTTTTTTAAAAAAAAGATTAAATCTGAAAAATTCAACAAAATGTAATTATTTCTCATTAGTTTATAGTCCTGTAGAGGGTAAATAAATATCCAAAATAGTTCAAGAACAATCAAATAAAAGTCCACAATATCCAAAATAGTTATAAAAAAACAATCAAAGTCCATAATTTAAAAAATAATTCAAGATCAACTATCCAAAATTAACAAACATCACTACAAGAAAACAGGGAAACAGTGACGGCCGTTTCCGTCGGTAATCGGTCGCTAAACTCATTAACGACTGAATGACGTGGTCGTGTATTTTTCGTCGCTAAGCAAATTACCGACCGAATACCGACGGAATATATAGCGACCGAATCTTCGGTCGCTATTTACCGACCGAATACCTACCGAATCGTCATCATTGTTGACTTTTGACTTTGAATGGTTAACGACTGAATACCGACGGAAATTCTAGCGACCGAATAATCGGTAAAAAACGACCGAATACCGACCGAATGGTCAACATTGTTGACTTTTGACTTTGACTATATAACGACCGAATACCGACCGAAAGTCTAGCGACCGAATAATCGGTCTCTATTTACCGACGGAATAGCGACCGAATGGTCAATATTGTTGACTTTTGACTTTGACTGGTTAACGACCGAATACCGACGGAAAATTTAGCGACCGAATATTCGGTCGCTAAATTTTTTTTTATTTAAAAAAATAAATTTGAAATTAAATTAAATCCCTATTATAAAAAACAGCAATACGCACAGAAATACAAACCAGAAACAGTATTAACAAGATCCCAAATAGCAAAAATAATCAATAAACCCAAAAAACACAAGTTTACACTTCTCATTTACAATACAACACTCACAATCAAAGTGTGCACTTCTCATTACATTTCAACACTCACACACTTTGAATTATCAAAACTCACATATTATACAATTAGCATACATTTCAATAATACACCAAGAAAACCAATAATACACCAAGAAAACTACATTGGATGTTAAAAAACTACATTTGAAAAACAAAGAAAATTATGAGAATTGGCAAAAAAATTGCAAGAAATTATAAGAATTGGCAAAAAAAAATTGCAAGACATTATAGAAAACCCATATATTAAAATCCAAGCAGAAATCAGTACTACCTCCCCTCCATTTTTGTTTGAATCTTCTCAAAATAGATGTATTTATTCCAATTGTTAAGAAAAAAAGCTAGAAAATGCAAGATTCTCACCTAAACCCTAAAAAACCCAACTGAAATCAGAGGTGGTGGCGATGTCTTGGAGGTGCCGGAGGTGGTGGCGCCGGAAGGAGGGAGGGGATTTGGGGGGAAATCGCTGGAAGAGGTGGTGGTGAAGGTGGAGGTCGCGGCTGGGCAGAATGAAGAATGAGGGAGAGGCTTCCTGCCTTAGATATATTTATAGAAATAAAAAGCACAAAACGACGTCGTTTAGACATTTAATAATAGCGACCGAATAGCGACGGAATTGGCAAATTCGGTCGCTATTCGGTCGCCACTTAGCATGCTTAACACTTGTCCAATTTTTCAAATAAATTAGCCCGCGAAAAAGCAAACGATGTCGTTTAGGCATTTAATAATAGCGACGGAATTTGCCAATTCGGTCGCTATTCGGTCGCCACTTAGCATGCTTAACACTTGTCCAATTTTTCAAATAAATTAGCCCGCGAAAAAGCAAACGATGTCGTTTAGGCATTTAATAATAGCGACAGAATTTGCCAATTCCGTCGCTATTCGGTCGCCACTTAGCATGCGTAACACTTGTCCAATTTTTCAAATAAATGAGCCCGCGAAAAAGCAAACGATGTCGTTTAGGTGTTTAATAGTAGCGACCGAATAGCGACGGAATTTTCCAATTCCGTCGCTATTCGGTCGCCAATTAGCATGCTTAAACACTTGTCCAGTTTTCAAATAAATGAGCCCGCGAAATGGCAAAAAGACGTCGTTTAGGCATTTAATAATAGCGACCGAATAGCGACGGAATTAGGGTTAGGGTTGGGGTAGGGCGACCGAATAGCGACCGACATAGCATATTCGGTCGCTATTATTCTCCCGGATTCCGTTTTTTTGTAAAATAGCGGGGGGTTTTAAGGATATATAGAAACATTTTACCTAATAGTAACTAACATAGGCAAAATGTTTCTATATATCCTTAAAAACCCCGCTATTCTATAAAAAAACGGAATACGGGAAAAAGATAGCGACGGCCTTCGCAAATTCCGTCGCTATTCGGTCGCCCCTTAGCTTAATAGCGACGGATTTAGTAAAAACTTATAAATCCGAAAACCGACATCGTTCTAAATGTGAGTACGAACTAATATGAATATTTTAGTAATTATTTGTTTATTAATAATCAATTAATAAAATTTTAACTACATCACTTAATGATTCACATAAATGCACACACAAATGTATTACTTGAATTGTTCTGCTTTGAGTATATATCGGTATTTTATAAATCGGGACTGAAAACTCATTCGATGAGTAGATGAAGAATAGTATTTTTCTTCCGGGGCGCTGCCCCCTTGACCCCCCGCCCGCTAACAGGCTAGCGGGACCGCCTGTCTCGCGTAGCGCATGATTCGCTGTCCACTGACCTAAGACTTTGTATATGTATTTTTCCTATTTTAGTTACTATTAGGTAAAATGTTTCTATATATCCTTAAAAACCTCGCTATTTTATAAAAAACGAAAATCGGGAAAATAATAGCTACCGAATAGCGACGGAATTGGAAAATAATAGCGACCTAATTTCGGTCGTTATTCGGTCGTTATTCCGTCGGTATATTTTCCGTCGTTAAAGTCTGTCGGTAGTCGGTCGTTAACGAAAATAAAATGACGTCATTTTGTGTCCTTCATTTATTACTATACAAATAAACACCGTTATGTATTCGGTCGTTAACTTCCGTCGGTATTCAGTCGTTATATATTCCGTCGATAAACGGTCGTTAATATCCGTCGGTATTCGGTCGTTAAGGGTGAACAAACCGACGACGTTTCAATTTGGTCAACGAGACCGATGTGGCCGACGGATGAGCGACGGAAAAACGACCGATTTTTTTTCGGTTTCTATTCGGTCGGTATTCCGTCGTTAAATTTGTGACCGAAAATTTCGGTCGCTAAAGTCGGTCGCTATTTAACTGTTTTCCTGTAGTGCATCTTGCTGAAGTCAAAGCAACAAAAAATAGATACGTTTTTTTTTAATATCCTCTATTGATTGATCTAGATCTTGAACACTAGAAGTATTATTTGAATCTACCTTAGATAGTGTTGATTCCTCCTCATCATCTCCACCTATAAAATACACACACAACTTGAGAAGTTAGAAGTTAGAAGTTAGAACATTATAAATGCTAAATGATAAATCATAAGTTAGAACATAATTTAGTTACCTTTAGAGATGAAACCGTTAATTTTTGGGTAATAGAAGTATATAACGGCGTCAAGGGGCTTTGCCCAAGATATATAGCATGGCTCAACTTTTATCTTGGGCTTTTAGGGTTTTTTTTTTCTTCTTTTGGCTCTCAAGTCTCAACTGTGAAAATTAATCCATATCCAAAATTAAAAAAAAAAAAAAAAACAAAGCGGGGATGCCCGGTTGCAACCCGCCCATACCCGCATTGCCCGTTACCCGAACGGGTATGCCCATTAATATCCGCATTTAAATGGGCATGGAATTCATATCCCCATACCCGCCCATTAAGCTCACGGGGCGGGCATATGCCCATTTTGACAGCTCTAGCTGATCGTGAGTTTGACCCCGTTTCTTTTGTTATCTTTTTATTAGTTTATTTTGCTACAATTTATTAAGTATCATTGATTATATTATGTATATTTGCATTCTTGTCCAAATTTAGTTGTAAGGCTCATTGTATTATACTATTCTTGAGACAGGATTTTCGTTTTTTTCCGCTAATATAAATGAGCTCGGGAAGCTCGTAAGCTAAGTTTAAGCTCGTGTTAAAATGTGAGCTGAGTGTGAGCTCAAGGTTTATGAACTTTTCCGGACTGAGCGTGAGCTGAGCTTTTCAATTTTTATGTGAGTTGAGCGTGAGTTATGCCAAGCTCAACTCACATAACTCGATTGACACCCCTATATATTGATATTAAACCTCACTATATCAACTGAAATTGTTTGGACTTTGTAAATTCGATGTTGATTGTTTTAAGACCAATTAATAAGATGTTAGAATAGTAAGAGAACAATTCTTGATGACTTCACATGACTAGTTTTTTTTAAGGTTACATCAACCACCTCCTGGAATAAGGGCATAATTATGGGTTAATTTATCTTATCTTGTCTTACTACTGGAGTTATTCTAATGATAATCATTCGGTACTCTGATTTTGCCAAGTAAACATATTTAGTCAAATTAACTAATATGAGATTAACATTACTACATGTAAACAAAATAGTTAGCTGATACGAGTAACTCAGGAGTTACTAGAATTTAACATGATGCTATGTTGGGAGTACTAAAGTTTGGGCTTAATAAGTGAGGTTTGATATAAACATCTTTCATGAATTGTTTATGCTATGAAACATGGTCTTACTCTTCATACCATAAGAGTTGTTGTTCCTCTGCTACTCCAGGTGAGTCCCCAAACTTATTCTACCCGAAATATTTCGTAAATTACATAAACTATCGTACTTTTACTAGGATATTATATATTGAGCTTACCACATAAATTTTACAAGTTTATGTTTCTTGTTTAATTTTCTGTCATTTGGAACCATAAACTACTACATGGAAAAGATACTTTCGTGATATTTTGAAAGTGCATGTAAACATTTTGTTCTTAAGTACTCATAATCCGAAAGCTTGATATTCTCGAAAACTCCTAAAACTAAGAGATTACTACTTCGGAAAACTTTTGTCTTGACAAATTGTTCCTTCTGAGAGGAACGCTTTGATCTAAACAAAACATTCTTCCACCTAAATGTTTTTCTTAGTAACTCTTCAAAGACGAGAAACTTACAATTTTGATAAGTTCTCATTACGAAAAAACTGTTTATTTATAGAAAGGTTCTTGAATGCAAGTTGGTCTTTTGAAAGGCTCGTCCCCGTCCGGGCAGGTGGCAGGTCGGGCGTCACATTAATCCTCGTATAAAATCGAACAAGGACAATTATTTTGAAACATGGAGTCTAAAATTGAAGTTAAAGTCGATAATCGAACCAAACAAAATTGCCGTTAATATGGTTAATATGGTTCAGTGTTTGATTAATATGGTTTGGTATTTTGTTGATATGGTCCAGAGGTGGAATCGGGGGTTTGATGTCAACATTGTTTAATTAGATTCATTAAAATTTATCTCAACCATATATTATAACATATGACACTGGTCCACCTTTGAGAGGTATATTGGAAAGAATGTGTATTTGAGGGAAATAGGATCCTTCTCAGAGTAATAGGAATAAGGAGGAACGAAAAGAGTAATAGGAATAAGGGCTGAAAATTTAAATTAGGAAATAGGCTTGGAAAGTTTTTTTAACAAATACTACGAATTCATGAACAGTTTGCCTCATTAGAGAGAAACAAGCATGCATTTTTTTCACAAATGTAACTGTGGACATAGATATGAACCTCCATAAGCCAGTGCTCAACAACTTTGTAAATCATAGGTTTCAACCATTTGGTGGATATCATCTTTAGCACCATAAGCTTTACACATGGTTCTCATATACTCTGACGTCCTAAATTTAATGTCGGTTTTCATATTTAAATTGAATAATGAAATCATAATTCAACTTGGTGCGGAGAAAATATGAAATATGAATTCATATTTCATGGAGAATTGTGTTCAATTTCACATATTCTTTTTGATCAATCAATCCCTTCCAAAACTTTAGTAGCTTCATACAAATCATACGGCTTTATGGATGTTGTGTTGGGCAACGGAACACTCCAAACAACAAATTATAATGGAAACGAAAAGAAAGCAGAAAAACAACACAAGAATTTGAACGTGGTTCGGTCTCAACGCAGACCTACATCCACGATCCCGGAGGGTACAAACTTTCACTATGTAATTTTTGAACGGAATACAAATTACAAACCCTCTTCTAAAACTCCAAGTCTAACACTCACAAGACTCAAGGAGTTGATACAAATAAACTCAACACTAGGTGGGTCTATTTATAAGACCTTTTGTCTTGACCTTTTTTCTTTTCTAACCAATGCGTGATTAGAAAAACATTACCTAACATATCCTCCATTTTCTCAAATTCTCAAGTTACAACAGAATCAGAAAACCTCGCGAAGACTCTCCGCCGGCTGGAATTGATATTGACGGCAGTCTCTTCGCCGCCTTTGACTAATTCGGATACTACTGACCCGACCCATTCGGATACTACTGACCCGACCCAGGTCAGGTGTGAAATTGATCCAACCCGGGTGGCTTATGGGACAGAGGACCTACCGGGATTGGAACCTTGATTAGAAGGCCCCCCGACCTGGTTATAAAGGAAGACTCGACACAGCTGGTGGTAGAAGACCCGGCCCAGCCAGTAATATCCAGCGGGATTTGGATAATTTGGGAGCACATGCAGAGACTTTGCCAGGCAATATGACCTCCATTGAAAGGGTTACTGTGGACCTATAATCTTTTTCTCTCAATCAGAAGGCAAGAAGAGAACAACAAGTGCAATTACCATTGAGGCACTCCCTACGGTTAGCACATAAGGTGGGGGTTCGTCTTCTTATACTAAATAACTCATCGCTACTTTTACATATTATCTTAATGTTGATTAATGAATTGGATAAAATAGAATATTCGGGGGATAGCAAATGATAGTACCATTTCTAATATTCGTCAGCTTCAAAGGGAGCATGATTTAAATTTTATAGTGTTGTTGGAACCTATGGTAGATCTGTATGATATATCTATTTATGCTCGGTGTCTTGGTTTTGATTCCCGCTTTGGTAATTGAACTAGCAAAATCTGGGTTACGTTGGATGATTCTGTGGATATATTGGTGATAGGTGACATGGAACAAATGCTACATTGTCAAATTAATGTTTTTTCTGGCTCTCCGATTTATTGTTATTTTGTCTATGCTAAGTGCTTCCATGTGTAGAGAAGAGTATTATGGAATGATCTCCGTCTTTTCCACTCTAAGAATGACCACCTGTGGACTGTTGAAGGTGATTTTAATGTGGTTTTGCGAGTTACTGAAAGTCAGGGATCTGTTCCGGCCCTTCTCTCTATGACTAAATTTGGGGACATTGATCGTGATTGTGAATTGTTGGAGGTTCCCATCTCAAGGAGTCCGTTCACTTGGTGTAGAGGATCTCGACCTCTTCTTAGGCGATTGGATCGGGTCCTTATTAGCACATCTTGGAATGAGATGTTTCAGCACACCAAAGTCACACATCTGCCCTGCACCATCTCAGATCACATCCCCTCTTCTTGTTAAGGCTCGTTTGACTGCCGAACATGGGGATCATCATTTCGGCTTCAGGACATGTGGGTTAAACATAACACTTTTATGGATGTTGTGAGAACTTTATGGATAGTGGAGGTTATTAATTCGGGAGTGTATGCCTTGCAAGCAAAGCTCAAACGCCTTAAGATAGATTTGGGGAATTGGAATCAGACCACATTTGGGAACTTACGCTCGAACCTCAAACTCTCGACTATGGAGGTAGCACGGGTTGAGCAGCTGCATGATGCGGATCCTACACTCTAGCTACAAAAGAACCTTTTGAAAGCAAAGTCGGAGCATGCAAAGAATCTTGAGTTCGAAGAAACATTTTGGTGGCAGAAGGCAAGGCAAAAGTTGCTTAAATAGGGCGATGCTAACACCAGCTACTTTCATTCTTTTTGCAGGAATTGTAAAAAAATACTACATATTACAAAAAATTCAATCTTTGGATGGCACATTACATACTACCGCGGCTAACATTGGCTCCGATGGAGCCGAGTATTCTAAAAAATTGTTTGCTTTTGATCCGTCGCCTCAAACCGATCTCCAGTTGCTTGGTTTGGTTCCGCGTTTAGTTACTGATACAGATAACATCTCACTTGATTATTTGCCCACATGTTTGGAGATAAAGGAAGCAGTTTTTTATTTGAGCCCCACCCGTGCAGCAGGTCCTGATGAATTCATCGGAAGATTCTTTCATGTTTGTTGGGATATTATTAAAGATGGTGTGGTTCAGGAAGTGAGGGATCTATGGGCTTGTCTTCCCATACCACAAGCAATGTCCAGTTCTTTCCTTGTGCGTATTCCAAAGGTTGATAGCCCGGTGAACTTTGGTGAGTTTCGCCCTATATCTTTATGCATTTTCTCTAGTAAAATCATATCCAAAGTACTAGCGAATCGGTTGTCGAAGTTACTAAACACCCTCATCAGTCATAACCCGTCAGGTTTTGTAAAGGGCCGGGTGATATCTGATAATGTTTTGTTATCTATGGAAATGGTTAACTCGTTGAATAAGAAAGTTAGGGGTGGTAATATAGTCGTTAAGCTTCATATGATGAAGGCGTTCGACCGGGTTTCTAGCTCTTTTATCCTAGCGGTTCTTCATCAATTTGGCGTTAACGCCCATTTTATTCATATGGTCCGTAATTTGCTCAATAATAATTGGTTTTCTGTTCTCATTAATGGCACCGCTTATGGTTTCTTTCGATCGGGGCCGGGGGAGGGGGAGGGGTGAAGCAAGGGGACCCATTATCTTCTTTGCTATTTATTATTGCTGCAGATGTATTCTCAAGGGGATTGGACAGGATGATAAATTCGGGGAGTGGTGGCCAGTTTGTGGTCCCGCATTCAACCACAATGGTGTCTCATTTAGCTTATGCGGGTGATGTGCTTATTTTTCTCAATGGTGGTAAGTGCGGTCTGCAAGCCCTTATGTCTTTTATACGTCAATATGAGTCTTCCTCTGGACAGCGGGTCAGTGACAGAAAAAGTTATTTTTATGTATCTAGTAGAAATCAAGCAGGGCAGGTTGAGATGATTATTCGAGTGACAGGTTTTTCATTCACATATCTCGGCTGCCCAGTTTTTGTTGGTAGAACAAAGGTGGTATATTTCTCATTAATTCTTGATAAACTCACGACTAGACAGGCAGGTTGGTAGCCGAAATTACTTGGTATGGGGGCGGCTCATTTTGATTCGCTATGGGTTATCCTCTATGACCATGCACATTCTTGCGGCTTCACACCCACCAAAAAAGGTTCTGGTTGATATTGAACGACTCTTCTCGAAGTTCTTGTAGGGAATGACTAAATTTGGTGGAAGGAGGCATTGGATGTCTTGGGCTCGGTTGTGTTGAGACACATCAAAAAACGGTTTGGGAATTATTTACGTTAAGCTCTTATCAAGGTCATTTTTTTCATAAATTGTGGTGGCGTTTCAGGACTACGGACTCTCTCTGGAAAAAAATTTATGTCCAAAAAGTATTGCAGCCTTTATCAACATCCAACTTTGGTCCAACCGCATTTTGGTATGAGGATTTCACTTTCAAATGATGTTTGGGAACTATAATGTGAACATGGGCCGGACTTTTCCCGGATTTCGGATCACCATGATGGGGACAGTTAGAAGCCAACGACACACAACCTACTGCCCTTGGGTCACACAAGCCTTCTCCCTTCAGTAGCTATATCCTCAGGCCGCGACATACACATATGGAAGTTGGAACAAAAGAGGCTTTTCACTATTACCTCGGTATTGCGGAATTACAGCCACATGGAGTCCTACAATTGTCCAGGCGGAAAATTTGGTCTTCTGTATTGCCATTGTCTATGACAATTTTCATGTGGAGAATTCTTAATCGTTTCCTTGCCTTGGATGAAGTGCGGAGAGGATGGGGTGTGTCTTTGGCCTCGAAATGTCACTTTGGAGAAGGTGGAGAGACTTTTGCGTATATCTTTATAGAGTGTGGTTCGGCACAGATGATATGGAGGCAAGCTTGTGCTTTAGTTCGTATTGATTGGGGGTGAGGTAAGGTATGATTTCAATGTCGCTTTACTTAAATTATTAAGGTGGAAGGGGAAGGGTAAATGGAAAGATATACAGATGATCATTTTTGCTAGTGTATGTTGGATTTTATTGAGAGTTAGATGTCGTTTTGTTTTTTATGGGGCTCGTTCTAATGGTAGTAGTTTCACTACAAAAAAAATAAAATGTCTGTTAGGACAAACTTTTCGTGATGAACTCATTTTTCATTATGAAAGGTCTACTTTTCGTAACGAAATTCTGAATCGTTACGAAAAGTAGACCTTTCGTAATGAAAAAAATATTCGTCACTAAAAGTAGTTGCTAAGCAACTTTTTCGTCACGATAGGTATAACTTTTCGTGACAAATATATATATATATATATATATATATATATATATATATATATATATATATATTAAGAATATACATATATAAGTATGCTATAATTTAGAAATTTTTTATATTTGTTTAGTCTTTATATTAAAAGTATTACTAAAAAATAGTATGCAACTAGAATAATTTTATTCTTATTTTTTATAACAATTTAATACACAAATACATTGACGAAAATGTATTAATTTAAATTTAATTCATAAAAAAATCAAAACACAAAGAGAAATTAAAATAACTAAAGGTTCAAAATACAAAACTTCATTATAATACATATAATAGGAACAATAAGTAACAAATGACCAACATAGCTCAGTGGGCAAGTGCATGACATATAAGTTGGAGGTCTTGAGTCTCCCACTTCTATAAAAAAGTGGAGACTTTATTCAACATAATTGTAGGGGGCATGGCTCGGCTCGGCTCGGCTCGGTGGGTGAACTGTGGGGCTCGGCTCCATGGCTTTAATTTTTAATTTTTTGTAGAACTTTTAGTAACGAACTTTGATACCTTTCGTAACGAATATTTCGTCACGAATTCTCACATTTCCTAACGAAATTGCTTCGTCACTAATACCTTTAGTGACGAAATTTGTGATTCGTTAGGAAAGACCTTTAGCGACGAGGCTCTCAGGATTATGATTCGCATGTCTGCCCTATTTAATAGAATGCAAGCCTATTGGGATGTTCTTGGGGGCATCTGCTACTGTGTTTGGCTTGGGAAGTAGAGTGTTGGCGGTTAAATGGATTGGTTGTGGGGAGTTGGTTATTTTGAATGTAGATGATGCAGCGAGAGAAAATCCGGGCATTGCAGGAGCTGGTGGCATATTGCGGTATGCTAATGGTGCTTTTATTGGTGCTTTTGCTAGTTTTTTGGGGCTACAGATCACAAATTCAGCTTCTGAAATTGAAACCATGATAACGGGTATTGAATATGCTACGGGCTTGGGATTTGCAAGGGTGCAGGTGCAATCGATCTCAATTTTTTTGTGTGACTCAATTAAGGCATGCAAAATATCTGCTTGGTGACTTGATGGTCTATTTCAAGAACTCTTGCGGCTTCTAGGAGCTTCAACGGTGCAACATATCTATAGGGAGGCGAAAATGTAGCAGACTCTTTGGCTAATGAAGCTTTTGATTGACAAAGTAACACTATTTTTCAAGATATTAGTCTTCTTCCACCTATGATCCGAGGTTATTGTCATTTAGATCAATCAGGTGTGCTGTATATTAGTCAGATAAAATTGTAATAGTTTCTCTTTGTTTCTAAACGCAATTGTGTTTTCCACAATTTGTTGCGGCTTTCTCTTTATTACATGCTAGATCATTTAGGAATTTTTTGTATCACCTGATTCATATGTATAAATGGATCAGATTTTTGCATTGTTAATTTCTTGTAAGGAGTGTATTGGTTTCCACCTACTTAGAGGTTTTGGCTATAATCCCCCTCTATGTACTTTTTTGCCGAATTTGTCTTTATCAATAAATGGGTATGGGTCCGCGCCAACCCCCCACCACAACAGGTGGCTTTACCAAAAAACAAATGATAATATGGATCTACATATAGTTATATTTACAAACGCGCACATAAAAGAAGTTTTACATACATACATAAGCCTAATAAGTCTAAGAAAATCACATTTTTTGACAAATATTCTAAAATTAAACCATTATTACATTAAACCATTAAGAAAATTACATTTTATTGGAAAGTTCAAAATTAGTGACAAATTTTTTTTTAGTAACATTTAGTGATAACACATTTTTCTTGTCACTATGAGCATTTAGTGACAAGTACAATGTCGTCATCATTACTTACAGCTTTAGTGACTACATTTTTCAAGTTGGCAATAGTTTAAGATATTTAGTGGCAATAGTAGTGACAAAATTCTTGTTTTCATTAAAATTATACCCTCTTTGTTTTTCAGTGACAAAAGTAAATGTTGTCACGAATATGTACATTTAGTGACGAGATTTTTTGTCGTCACAAGAAATCTTGGAAGAGGAGAGGAATGCTTTGTCAGAAAAACTCTGGTGAGGAAGAATTCAGTGTAGGAGAGTTGAATAACAGAGATTGAAGTTATCGATGAGTCAGGGATTAAACATTTAACGTAAGGTTCTTTTAGTAAAAAATATGAAAATCTCTGAGGTTCGGCAAAGTTGTGATTTGAGTTTTGATGTGATTTTATATTTTTTTGCTGCATTAAATTAGATGGAGTGTTTAAATCTATGAAAAGCATAAATTATGTGTTACAGTTTCCAATTCCTACATTTATCGCTTTTGTGTAAAACTTCTGAAAGAGAGGTTCCCAAATTGAGCTTTTGTTTGTGAATGATGATATAACATGATATATCCCAATTTGTGGCCCATTTTATGGGTTTTAATACCCATATAATGTGATGTTCTTTGGCCCTTCCCCAACGGGTTTAATAGTTAGGGGATGCTAGCAGTAGTTATTGAGCTCTGTGGTTGTGTGTCATGACATAACATGATGTATTCTTAAAATCGTAGTCTAATGTCTGTGGGGTATAATATCTGTGGGGTATAATACCCAGACCATGTGATGGGATGTGTTGTGATGCTCTCTCAGCGGGTATAATAGTTAGTGGCTGCTAGCAATTGTTATTTAGTCAGAAACGGAAAATTGGGTTCAGTTGTGTGAATATGTGAATCTCTTAAGTGTCTGTGATGTGTATAAAGAATCACTCTGTTGCGTGAACCTGTGACTGTGTAAGAATTGTGTGTAAAATGTGTGAAGAATTGTGCTTTGGGCATTGGTAATGGTGTGTGAGTGATTGGTATGAAAAAAATATGAAGGTTACACATTTTTTTGTTGGAAAAAATTGGGCTTTTAGAAAGGGATTTCAAATCTGCAGAAAATGAGTTTTCCTTTCTAAATTTGTACTGGAATTTGATGTTTCTGATGTGCGCGACACATATTCGTCATCGCTTCCATATGCAGACATACTGGGTCTTCTTGACATTTCGTGGACGAAGGGTGCGACGATGTGCTTCGTCTGCGCATTCGTCCGTAAAGATACTGGGAGCTTCTGAATATTTTTCGAAAGCTGGCCTCTATCGATGCACTACGTCCTCGCTTCGTCCGTGTTGTGCGGACGAAGGGCTTGGACGACGCTTCTTCTAGGCGATCGTCCGAGCTTGTCTTGGAAAAATTTACAGTGTTTTCAAATCATGTTTAAAGCTTTACTTACTTCTAAAACCTTTTCTAGCATTCTTTAAATGTTTTTTTTTAAAATGTTTAAGTTCGGAGTCAAGTTCATGTACGTGAATATTTTGGGGAAAAGGAATATGGGATTTTGTCAAAAAATGCTCCATCCCAAGGGTGTTTGAACTCTATTGGGCTAGTGTAGCTCATTCCTTACTATCTCGCCAATGCCTTTTTGGACGACTACGCGGAGAAAGTGTGGATGAGGATTATGAGGAGTGATCACGAGGACCATCGTTAATGTAAGAGATGTCGAGAATTTTAGTGTTTGATGTTGAACATGTACCTCTTTTAGTAAGTATGTTACAAGTGTATTGAAGACAACCATTGTTTCTCTCAATGAACTATGTAAGCCATGAATGAAGTTTATTAATTGAAGTCTTTTGAACTTATAATTTTATACAGGTTCGGTATCTTATTGGCGAATATGGTACTACCAGGTCATTACCCAAGTAAGGCGTGTAACAAAAAGTGGTAACAGAACAGGTTCGAACCTTAGACTTTAAATTGATGAGAATAGACTAGGTATGAAATGAGAATCTGGGAAGGACTTGTGATATTTTTTAAGATGTGATCTTTGTGTTGGAATTTAGGATTAGGAGTTATGTGTTTACCTTTCTGCCCTATGTGTTTATTTGAGAAGTTGATGCGATTTGAATTGTATTAGCTAGCTAGCTTAGGTTTTACTTCTTAATTTATTCTTTTTGGTTTGTCACTTGGGTTAAAGATGACAAGGTAAGGGAGGGATATCGTTGAGGAAAGTGAATATGATATGTTGATAGCTTCCTTTGGGCGTCGGGTGTTCGGATAGGCAGATGAGAGGGTTCCACGATGACCACAGTTGTACCTCTAGTGGGCATGAGTTATGTAGCTCAACCTCTGCTAGTTAGTACCGGGTTTGCACTTGAGTTAGCAGCAGCTCTTACTATGCTTGCACATGTATAACAAAACCAGCATACGCAAACTACACAGACTGCATGCGTTCCATGGGATCCGAGGTTTGAGAGGGATCTGAGATCATACTATGAGTGTATGAGGAAGATAAGGATGCATGACATCATTTTATGGAAACGCGGGTCCAGATCAAATTGAGAGGTGGATAGAGCAGATGGAGCAGAACTAAGAGATTATAAGGGTACCGGAGAATGCTAGGACTACAGTTGTGTTTGATCAACATATAGTTTATACAAATCAAGTTCAAAGCATGGAGTAATAAAAAAGAATAACATAAGAACTTGAATGTAAAGAGTAGAGTTAGAGACGACGAACACGACAATTTATAGTTGTTCGATCACGAAGACCTACATCCACTACCTTAGGACACTCCTAAAGATTTCAACACTTCACTATGAAGTTCCCTTCGCAACAAATGCAATGTGATATCTGAATTGATTTATGGGCATAAACTCGTCATATGCACACATGAATTGTCCCATGAAGGATCCGCTCATACCATGGGAATCGAAAAACGCACGAAAAATACTTACGAATATTCGTTAATGGATTCTGATTTCGGATGTTGTGATGCGACCACCAAAGCCCTCCCTTGTGGAATTGCTCTCTACCGGTATTCACACGACGAAACGAGTTGCGAGTGATAGCTCTTCGTTTTCTGATTTTCGGAAATCTAGAGAGAAATGAGGCATAAATCTTTATTTCAGGTAATAGTTTTGAGGCTATGAAAAAGGGTAACCATAGTGCTTCGGCCAAAAGAGATTATATAGGCGTGAGAGTTTTTTCCGAAAACCAACTCCCACGTAATCCCAACCTCTTCTGGTAGTGGGAGTTTTATCGCATAATAACTCTCACGTAATCCCAGATAAAACAAAATACCGAAAATGCCCCTCTTTAATCTCTAATTCGAATAATAACATTTTATTATTCTCAGAAAAATAATTGTCAGATACAATGAACCTAGACACATTCTAGATTCATTGAATTTGGACATGACTCTCGTTAACTCGTCTGTGCGTGTGACTCTGTAGGTTCATATCACAATCGGAATGAAAACACACCTAGTAGTATGTGTTCATAAATCACAAGCGGTTCCTAGCAGGACATTGTGACTACCCAGAGTGAATGAATGTACGGTGGAACATAATATCAATCCACTATTTAATCTCTTTGTCTCGCGATATCCAAATTATGCATAAGACATGGTAGTTGTCACCCTTATAAAGCTTAATTGTATTTATGTTTGATCTCCAGGTAGACTGTTCCAACAAATAGTATTTAATAACCACTTTATTAAATATATTTGAGCACGGCCATGCATTTGAACAGTCTTCCCTATCGAGGGGCCCATGGATATCTCTCTCTAATAAGAGAGGGACAAATCCCTTACAATGCCTCTCACATTCAAGCCATGATAGGATACTACATCCGATTAAATGTAATGTCCTACTAAGTCAAAAAGTATCTTCATTCATACTGGAAACGATGGAGACATAAGGTATAAGGATTCCAAATAGGAAACCGTGAAGTATTACTTCCCAATAAATTGTATATATGATATGATTTGTATCCATTACACATGATCAGTATAACATAATCATCAATAAAACATCATACTAGTTTTATTTCATTGTATAGAACATTACTTAAAACTATGGACAATCATAATAGTAATTGCATAAGCTAATGAGTTTTACTATCAAATCACCTATTTGATGTTCAAAATAAAAATTAACTATTCAAATGATATGTTCAAAAAATATATAAAACGTACAACATATGCTAATGGTCCTAGGGCACTACTAACAATCTCCCACTTGCCCTAGGTCCAATAATACATGATCCTCAATCCCATTGACCTAGTATGACTCTCATGTTTAGGTTACGGGAGTGACTTGTTCAATGGATCTGCAATGTTGTCGTCTGTATGAACTTTGTAAATTTTAATGTCTCCTCTATCAATGATCTCTCTAATCAGATAGAAACGCCTGAGAATGTGTTTGGATCGTTGGTGAGACCTAGGTTCCTTAGCTTGTGAAATGGCACCAGTATTATCACAATAAAGGTCCACTGGGTTCACAATGCTAGGGATGATACCGAATCCATCAACAAAATTCCTTTTCCAAAAAAGCTTTTTTAGTTGCTGTAGAGGCAGCCACATAATCAGCTTATGTTGTAGAGTCGGCTACATTTTCTTGCTTTGAGCTCTTCTAGCTCACATCACCTCCGTTCAAACAAAACACAAAACCAGATTGCGATTTGAAGTCATCTACGTCGGTCTGGAAGCTCGCGTCTGTGTAACTGAGGAAACCCAAGAGGGGGGGGGGGGTGAATTGGGTTTTAACTAATCTTGTAAATTTTTTCCAATCTTTGCAATGCTTGTGTAAGTTTGAGCAAGATGAATAAAAGCAATGCAAAACCCAATAACAAGACAAAGGATTTATAGTGGTTCGACTCACTCAGAATCTACATCCACTACCTTGAGCCGCACCCAAGGATTTTAAACAACTTCACTAAGAAGAATGTTTACACTTGTGGCTAACTCACTAAGAGTTTTACAACACAACCACAACTCAAAACTCACAAAGAGCTTGCCCACACAAAGTAGGACTTTTACAACTTGCCCACACAAAGTAGGACTTTACAACCAAAACCCAATCACTAAGAAAGGGATGCCCACACAAAGTAGGACTTACAATAATAACCCTATCACTAAGAAAGGGAATTAAGAATGTTTAAAGAACAAGGTTGTTCACTCTTCTAAGTGAAAGATATACCTTTGAAGCACAAACAATTTCAGCTCTTAGAACATATGAAGCACACTCTTTGTCTTGCTTTTAAAATTCACCTTTGAATGATTTAGATCATGGCAATGAAGTGCATTTTTCTTTGAAGGTGTTTAGACTTGATGAGAAATCAATGAGAATATGTTTTGCAAGCCTATATAAGTGTTAGAGTCATTCTAAAGCTTTGGAGTATATATACATATCAAAATATGGCTGAAAAACGACTCTTTAACGGTCAAATAACGGCTAGTTCCCGCAGAGTTCGGTTGACCGAAAAAGGGAGCTCGGATGACCAAGCAAGGGGTCGGTCGACCGAGGTAGGGCATAGGTCGATCGAGGCTGATCAGTCCATCTCTCTGTTTGGCTTCGGTTGATCCGAGGCAAACTCGGATGATCCGACTTTCTGAGCATTGAGAGATGTTATTTTGACCCTTGTATTGAAATCTTTTGAAGTCTAAAAGGTTTTCTCAATATGAAACAAGTAAGAGCATTTAGAAAACCATTTTAAAGACTTATATTTTGTAAACAAAAGCTTTTTGGATAAGAACACATATTTGAAGCTTTTGCCTTTTGAAAACTTGTTTATGAAAACATGCAAGACTTGAGTGTAGAGCTTATGTTCATGAGAGCTTTGGTTAGAGCTTTATAAGATAACGACTAATGACGACAAAGCTAAACTAACCAAACCTAAGTCTTCAATCTTCAATCTTGATAAATGAGCCTTGCATATCTTTGAATCTTGATACCAATGGCTTGATTGAAGTACTTAGAGCTTCCATAATGAGTTCCGATATTCTATCACAAAGATTAAGATCATTAGACACAACATTAAAAGTTTGTCCAATATCAAAAACTGAGTTTGTTCGCCCTTAGGACTTACAATCTCCCCCTTTTTGATTATGACAAACTTTTATGTAATAAGATAGAATATGGACAAAATTAAGAACAAGGAAGCATGAGGAAGCATGGCAAAAAGATCTTAGAACAAATAAGAGCAAAGACTAGTGCTTTCAAGATAAAACCAATGAAGACTAAAACACTAGCATGATAACTTCTTTTTGCCAAATGCATCTAGGGACTCTTAGAAGAGCCCTATTTCCCAACCTACCTCCTTTCCTCCTTCCTTCCATTTAATATGTTTTGAGACATAAGATATATAAAAAGCTCCCCCTCAAAACATGCCGGAAAGGATAAAAAACATGATTAATAAACCAAGATTAATACACCATTTTAGCAAGATTAATACACTATTTTTCTCCCCCTTTGGCATAATAAAAAAGACTTCAAACTCCTAAGGGTGTACTTGCAAAAACATAAACAGTTCATAGCACAAGCAAAGTTAATACACCAATTTTCTGAAGAATGATCTTTTTGAATAAGCTTGGTTGATTTCAAAATTCAAAGAGTCCATAATGACACACAAATAAAAAGATGGTCATTTATGGTCCAAAAAGAATATCAACCTAAGCTAAAAACAAAGGAGATAAGGAATATAACCTTTACGCACAATCTCCCCGTTTATCAAACATACGATGTTAGCTATTTGAGATAAAACCAAGTTTGATACCAATTGACCAATTGTAAAACATGATACCAATTGAAAATATAGCCAATTGTAAAACATGTTTGAAAATATAGCTAACAAAGTACTAGTCGAAGTGATACCATGAATTCATATGATAAGCACAAGTATCACAACCAAAAGAATTAGAGGAAGTATAAGATAGCACTTGGAGTACATTCCTCTAACAAGTTAATGGTTAGCTAAATGAGTGTAGCAACTCTTAAAGTAATACTAACCAAAAACCATAATGAGATCACAAAGGATAAGAGAATGAAGAATATGATCTCAAAGTTATTAAGGGAGAGTATATGTGATACCAATTGAAGACATAAACATTTATAACACATATAACTTCCAAAATAACTTACACAAGTTGGCTATAAGAGTTAAAAGATGAAAAGCAAGCCAACAAGTGATGTGATGATGTAAAATATGAACAATTGAGCATACATCACAAATTGAGTTTACATCCTAAGTCAAGCATCTAGACGATCAACCAAATAAGATTAATGCTATAGACTTGAATATAAACACAACAACACCCCTATATGCAATAAAGATCAAGTAAAAACTAAACATAGCATTTACAAACTCCCCAAAGCATAAGACACTAAATAATAGAGGGGAGGGGTTTTTAAAAAGAGATTTCATCACAAGGATCAAATCATAAAGCTCTCTTATAACATGCTCAAAATAATCAAAACATATGAAGAGCAAACATGTTATAAAAAGAAAGAGATTGAGTTTAGCAATATCTCATTGAATTTGATGAATGCTTTTGCACTTTGAGTTCCTTCAATGAGTTCCTTGAGCTTCTCAATCTTCTTTGCATGACAAGTGTAGAGTCATCAATGATGGATGACTTTTCTTTTCTTGATGAACCCTCTACAATCTTGTAATCCTTAGCATTTGACTCTTTTCTTGGAGTCTTAGCTCACTTGTGTCATTCCTTGTAGTTCATATCTTCTTCTTGAAGTTTAGAACTCTTTGTTACCTACAAGGAATTCTTGAGAACAAATTTGGTACCTTTTCAAAGGTCCTTCATGATTAGCTCAATATCTCAAATGACACATATATGCATAAGGATTATGCAAATCAAAAACCAAAAACAACTAGATGGATTCTTAAATGAATATGAAATGGCAAAACAAGAATCAATCAAGTTGCATATGCTACATCTCATAGATACCCTAGCTAAATAGACATGTACAATAAAGAACATGCTAAAGGTTATCTATATAAAATAAAATTCAAGAATGTGAGATGCAACATGTACAAAAGCAAGCATAAAAAATATATATCAAAAACACTTAAACACATTAATTAAAGTGTTAAGAGAAGGTGATTTTGATACCTTTGCTTTCTTACCAAGTGATGAAGACATTGTATTGACACTTTGGCTCTTGTCATCACTTGTTGCTTTGCTCTTTGTATCTAAGCAACTTGGTTCTCCAATTGATTAACATTTGAGCTTTGAGAATCCAAGTGTTAAGGAGTGCTTTTGAATTTCTTCTTTTGGCACATCTCCTTTTACTTCTCCCCAATGCCACTTCTCTTCGAATCAAGTCCATTGAAGCTTTGTGGCATACATCTAACTTAAAAGAACCTATAAGATCAAGGGAAGAGTAACTTTTGGTACCCACTTTTGTTTGGGTCCATTGGGGTTAGTTAAAGTACGCTTAACTCTCCAAACCGTTTTAACTCCCCTTTCAATCTTCTTCTTAACATGGCATCTATCACAAGTGTGACCATGTTTTCCACAATATGTGCAACAAATATGTGGCTTAGAAGAATTGTGAGCATGCACAAGATAACTACTTGGCCTATGTGACATTCTAGCATTTACAACATGATTCTTAGGTTTAAGAGAAGAGCTAGCAATATCAACATGTTTAGCAATATAACCAAGGCCATGTTTATCATGTGAAGCACGTTGCATGCCAAGAATTTGATCAAGATTATTCTTACCCTTATTAAAGTTTTCAACAAGAAAGGTAAGATCATTAACTTTGTTCTTCAATTGATCAAACTCAACAAGCTTGTTTTCTAAAGAAGACAATTTATTACAAGCTTCTATGTATTGTAATGAAGCTGTATTGCAAGTAGTAATAAGATCATCATTTTCATATTTCAAGCAATTAACATCATCACACAACTTCTTATTTTCATAAACCAACTTAGCACTTTCAACAAGCAAAGATTCAATTTTAAGTTTCATATCTTTGTTTTGCTTGGCACTTTTTTTCAATTGATCATACATATCAATTAAAAGCACATTAGGATCATCCTCCTCATCATCATAAGAATTTGAAGTAGAAGGAGAAGGATGTACCTCATTACCAAATGCCATGAAGCATAAGTTGGCGTATTCATCATCACCGTCATCTCTTGAAGAGCTTAGTCCTTCATGAGTATCTTCAAGCGTTTTCCACATAGAGTGGGCGGATTTGCTTCCAAGGACACGGTTGTACTCCTCCGGACTTAAGGCACAACTAAGAATGTTCATAGCCTTAAAATTTTGAGTCATCTTCTTGGACTCAAGCTCATTTAACTCCTTGTCCGGTTTTGGTACATGAACACCATCCACCATCTTCATAGGCACATATGGACCATCTTCAAATATATTCCATAAAGAATAATCTATTGAGCACACGTATATCTTGAAACGGTCTTTCCAAGCCTCATAATTATTTCCATCAAAAAGTGGTGGCCTATTGGTGGAAGACCCCTCTAAATAGGCTAATGCGGAATTTCCGGCCATTAATCTTTTCTTCAAGCTATTAAGCTAAAGATGAAGACGAGGCTCTGATACCAATTGAGAAACCCAAGGGGGGGGGGGTGAATTGGGTTTTAACTAATCTTGTAAACTTTTTCCAATCTTTGCAATGCTTGTGTAAGTTTGAGCAAGATGAATAAAAGCAATGCAAAACCCAATAACAAGACAAAGGATTTATAGTGGTTCGACTCACTCAGAATCTACATCCACTACCTTGAGCCGCACCCAAGGATTTTAAACAACTTCACTAAGAAGAATGTTTACACTTGTGGCTAACTCACTAAGAGTTTTACAACACAACCACAACTCAAAACTCACAAAGAGCTTGCCCACATAAAGTAGGACTTTTACAACTTGCCCACACAAAGTAGGACTTTACAACCAAAACCCAATCACTAAGAAAGGGATGCCCACACAAAGTAGGACTTACAATAATAACCCTATCACTAAGAAAGGGAATTAAGAATGTTTAAAGAACAAGGTTGTTCACTCTTCTAAGTGAAAGATATACCTTTGAAGCACAAACAATTTCAGCTCTTAGAACATATGAAGCACACTCTTTGTCTTGCTTTTGAAATTCACCTTTGAATGATTTAGATCATGGCAATGAAGTGCATTTTTCTTTGAAGGTGTTTAGACTTGATGAGAAATCAATGAGAATATGTTTTGCAAGCCTATATAAGTGTTAGAGTCATTCTAAAGCTTTGGAGTATATATACATATCAAAATATGGCTGAAAAACGACTCTTTAACGGTCAAATAACGGCTAGTTCCCGCAGAGTTCGGTTGACCGAAAAAGGGAGCTCGGATGACCAAGCAAGGGGTCGGTCGACCGAGGTAGGGCATAGGTCGACCGAGGCTGATCAGTCCATCTCTCTGTTTGGCTTCGGTTGATCCGAGGCAAACTCGGATGATCCGACTTTCTGAGCATTGAGAGATGTTATTTTGACCCTTGTATTGAAATCTTTTGAAGTCTAAAAGGTTTTCTCAATATGAAACAAGTAAGAGCATTTAGAAAACCATTTTAAAGACTTATATTTTGTAAACAAAAGCTTTTTGGATAAGAACACATATTTGAAGCTTTTGCCTTTTGAAAACTTGTTTATGAAAACATGCAAGACTTGAGTGTAGAGCTTATGTTCATGAGAGCTTTGGTTAGAGCTTTATAAGATAACGACTAATGACGACAAAGCTAAACTAACCAAACCTAAGTCTTCAATCTTGATAAATGAGCCTTGCATATCTTTGAATCTTGATACCAATGACTTTCAATGGCTTGATTGAAGTACTTAGAGCTTCCATAATGAGTTCCAATATTCTATCACAAAGATTAAGATCATTAGACACAACATTAAAAGTTTGTCCAATATCAAAAACTGAGTTTGTTCGGCCTTAGGGCTTACAGTAACCATTGAAACCGGACTTTCTTCCGGACCTGCGTAAACTGAGAACATATCTTTAGTCCTTCTCAAGTACTTAAGAATGCTCTTGATTGCAGTTCAATGTGATCAAATTGATATCTGCTAGTCATACTTAAAGCGAATAAGACATCCGGGCAAGTGCATACAATGTCATACATAGTAGACCCAATGGCTGAAGCATATGGGATCTTACTCATGCGCTTTTGATCTTCCTTTGTGGAAGGTCCTTGAGTTCTGCTGAGTTTAATGTCGTGTGACATGGGCAAGAATCCCTTTTTGGAATCTTGCAAATAGAACTGTTTTAGTACCTTGTTAAAGTATCCACTCTGACTTAGACCAATCATTTTGTTGGATCTATCTCTATAGATCCTTATACCCAAAATATATGTAGACTCGCCTAAGTCTTTCATGGAAAAGCACTTCCCCAACCAAGATTTTACGCTTTGTAATGTGGGGATGTCATTTTCAATAAGTAAGATGTCATCCACATAAAGCACAAGGAATACTACTGCATTATTAGTCACTTTCCTATAAACACAAGGCTCGTCTTCGTTCTTAATGAAACCAAATTCTTTAATTGCTTCATCAAAGCGACGATTCTAGCTTCGAGATGCTTGCTTTAATCCATAAATGGACCTTTGAAGCTTACACGCTTTGTTTGGATTTGAGGAATCAACAAACACCTCCGGTTGTGTCATATACACATCCTCGAGAAGGTTTCGATTAAGAAATGCAATCTTAACGTCCATTTGCTATATCTCATAGTCATAATAAGCGGCTATGGCAAGTAAAATCCTAATAGATTTTGTAATAACGACAAGAGAAAATGTTTCATCATAGTCTATACCATGAATTTGTTTATAACATTTTACTACTAGTCGAGATTTAAAAGTGCGTACATTACCATCCATGTTGGTTTTCTTTTTGAAACACCATTTGTTATCAATGATCTTACACCCTTCGGGTGGGTCAACCAAAGTCCACACTTGTTTAATATGATGATCATCAGTTATGAGAAATCCATATCTCTCAGGTTGTTGATGTACCCGACTTGACCTCCTTGGTCCTTGTGCTAAAGATTGAAGCTCAATATCAACACGTGAGCTTGTTTGAAGTTCCAAAGTTGGTTCAGATGTTGTTTGGGGATCTTGAATTTCCTCAAGATGGATCTTACTCCCACTTTCCTTTTTGGAAATAAATTCCCTTTCAAGGAATAAATCATTACGAGCAACAAACACTTTGTTCTCTGATGGAAGATAGAAGTAATATCCTTTAGTTTCCTTATGATATCCCACAAACAAACACTTGTCGGATTTAGGGGCGAGTTTATCAGATAACAGGCATTTTACATACGCCTCGCATCCCCAAATTATGAGAAATGACAAACTAGGTCGTTTCCCCATCCATATCTCATATGGAGTTTTATGAACCGCTTTAGAAGGAACTCTATTCAATATGAAAGCAGAAGTTTCTAGGGCGTAGCCCCAAAAGGAAATTGGAAGACTGGTTTGACTAATCATAAATCGAATCATATCTAGTAAGTTGCGATTTCTTTGTTCTGACACACCATTCCATTGTGGTGTGCCAGGAGGAGTTAATTGTGAAACAATTCCACAACCTATAAGATGTTCGTCAAACTCTTGGTTAAGATATTCACCTCCTCGATTTGATCGAAGTATTTTAATACTCTTACCAAGTTGATTTTGTACTTCATTTTGGAATTCCTTGAATCTTCCAAAAGATTCTGATTTATGTTTCATTAGATAGACATAGCCATATGTACTGAAATTATCCGTGAATGTGATGAAGTACTGAAACCCTCCTCTATCAGTAGTGTTTATTGGTCCACATACATACGTATGTATGAGGCCCAATAAATCAGAAGCTCTCCCACTTTGTCCAGTAAGGGGAGCTTTAGTCATTTTGCCTAACAAACCAGAATCACATGTCTCATAAGACTTTAAGTCAAATGATGTCAGAATCCCATCTTTATGGAGTTTTGATATGCGTTTCTCGTTAATGTGGCCCAAACGACAATGCCAAAAGTAGGTTTGGTTTAAGTCATTTGATTTAAACCTCTTTGTATTTATGTTATAGACGGGCTTGTTAATGGATTCATCGAGGTTAAGAATATAAGGCCCATTCATGAAAGAGGCGTCTACATAGAAGATACCATCTTTATGAAGGGTACAAATTTTATTCTTAATATTTAGTTCAAAACCATAAATATCAAAACAAGAAACTGAAATAATATTTCTACTCAAAGTTGGAACATAAAGACAATTATTCTGTTGAATAATAAGGCCACTTGGCAAAACTAAATTAAATGTCCCTGTAGCTACAGCAACAATTCTTGCTCCATTCTCTACTCTCAGGTCCACTTCTCTTTTTGCCAGTGAGCTACTCCGTTTGAACTCCTGCACATTTGCACAAATGAGAGATACACAACCGGTATCTTAAACCCATAAAGTAGGAGCATACATGTTAATCTCAATAACTTAAATACTTGAAGAGACATTCAAACTGGCTTTCTCCTTTTTTTCTCTCTTCCAAATAGAGCTTGTAGTTTTGTTTCCAATGACCAAGTTCATTGCAATGGAAGCAAACCCCTTCCTTTGGTGCCTTGGCCTTGGGCTTGTTGCCTATGCCCTTCTTGGCCATGGGCTTTCCTTTTCCTTTTCCTTTGTTCTTCTTGAAATTTCCCTTTTGAAGCATTAAGACATCAGGTGTCTTCTTAATGTTCAGTTTAGCATGTTTGAGCATCCCGTGTATCTCATGTATGGACTTCTCCATGGCATGCATGTTGAAGTTCATGACAAATTGGTCATACTCAGGTGAAAGTGAGCCCAAGATCAAGTATGTGTCCATGTCATGACCTACGGGAGACCCAAGTTTCTCAAGTTGGTCAAGATAGCCCTTCATCTTAAGAACATGTGCACTCACAAAGGTGCCAGTGACCATCTTGTAACTGTTCAATGCCTTTGTGGTGAGGAACCTTTCTTGACGGGCATTATCTTGGAACATTTCCTTGAGCTGGCCCATCATCTGGAAAGCATCAACTTCTTCAAACTGTTTTTCAAGCTCAGAGCTCATTGTGGCTGACATGAGACAAGTCACATCGTTATAATCGTCCACATACTTCTTCCAAGCATCTTTCTGAGCTCTAAGGGCGTAGTTTGCAAGCTGTTCAGGAATATCGGTGTCGAGAACATATAACTTTCTTTCCTGCTTAAGGACAATCCTTAAGTTGCGGGCCCAATCAAGGAAATTAGACCCACTCAATTTTTTTCTTTTTGAAGAACAGATCGCAATGAATTGTGTGAAGTGTTGATTGCCATTATCTACAATAAAAATTATTTGCAAAGTCAATAATTAGTTTTTTAGCAAAATCTTTCCACAATTTCAACACTTGATAAAATAGTGGAGAAAACCATTTTACGATAGTTATAAGAAAGCTTTGGCTTGTCACCCATAAAGTAAAATCAACCCATGGGAATGACATCTACAAGTCTTGGCTATTTCCCATGTTATGCCCTAGGCTCAAAACTATTTTGGTAGCCTAGTTAAGTCGAACCATGTTTAAGCTTATGGAAATCACTGTTTTCCCATTTGCTTTGGCCTAGATAACCACTCATCTGTTGCTTTGGCAAGCAAACAAAATGATGTTCCAAGCTTAAGAAGTGCTTAGAAAATGGTAGACATTTTAAGACTTAATTAAGAAAGTTTTTAGTTTAATGAATATGTTGTTAGATTCCATAAGACAAAAATTAAGCATCACATGCATAATACAAGATAGATAAAGTAAATGTGAGATAACATGGCCTAATCCTATGATGACTCCCATGAGCCTTGTGGGAGCCAATGGTGGGTCAATCTAAGTCAATACCCATATCATGGATAGTGTCTTCGATCCAGCGTCCTCTAGTCTTGTTACATGATTGCGTGGGCATACCCAGCCTTCAAGATAAAGAAATAAAACTAATCTAAGTAAGCGATTACAATTTTACAACATTGAAAAACAGCTCGCAGACCGTAAATGTAAAACAAGAGGGGGTATAGTAGGCCATGTTATTCACCATGCTAAAACTCACTTAAAGCATAATAAAGTCAAGTAACGAATACAAATATGAACTCTTAGGGCTGCAACTACATCCAGGTTGATCTTCATTTTTCTTGTCTTTGCAACTACATCCATGACATGTGGCTTGACTTCAAGCTTGTGTCTTGTAGTCTTTCAAAGTGTAGCTTCGTCTTGTGTGTATAATGTTTACTTTGATGTACACAAGGAGCTATCTTACCATTTCCATCAATGTTGGTGTGAGTTTATGGATCCTATCATTAAAAACATTCTCACACAAAACATTAAAACTATCAATGTTATCATATCATCAAAACAAGATTGATCACATTAGCCCTTAGGGCTTAAAATCTCCCCCTTTTTGATGATGACAAAACATTGATGCAAATGGGACAAATATATAAAAGGATAAAACATTAAGGCACATAAGAATGCATGCATAAGATAAGGGTATAAGGGTTTGACGGATCAAGGTAAGTAGATGTTTACAAAAAGAAATGGAAATTTCTGAAGAAGAGATCAACCAGGGGAAAGTAGAAAACTGATTGATGTTTCTTGTGCAAACAAAAGGGACACTTCGCCAGAAACTGTCCGAATAAATCAAAACACAAACAATTCATGGCCCAAATCGCTCCCCATCTCGAAGGAGAAGAATATTCTGATGTTGAATCTTTATTTGAGCTTACTGACGACCCATCACCAGGATTTTTAATGGCCATTGCTTACACGGATGAAGAGAACAGTCTTCCTGATCAAGATTCTGATTTTGACTCTTCTGAACCTTTCTTTGCTATCTCTGAAACAGTCCCAAAACCACCTATTCCCAATCCCTTATCTCCCATTTTGCAAATACTTAAGTTTTCTCCTTTTATGAAAATACTCTTCTTGACACATTTGCAATGTTATAATTTCTCCCCCATTTCGTCAAAATAAAAAAGGGTAATAAGAGCGCCAAAAAGATAATCATTTTCTCCTCCTTTTTGTTGAAAAATAGAGATCCAAATGATCAAAAAGATGAAAGTCTTTTTACGAAGTACTTCAAGTTTGAATATGTGGAGAAGCTCAATGGTCTAATAGATTGATAAAAGATGAAAAGTAGAATTGAATCTAAACACAAAACAAAAAATAAGAAGAAAGACAAAACTTTTAAAAAAACTTGGTTGATTTTAAAATAAGAAGAGTCCAAAATGACATATAAATATAAAGTATATCATATGGCTAAAAAATGAAATATCAACCTAAGCTTAAACTCAAATGAGATATAAGAATGAAATCTTTTAAACACAATCTCCCCGTTTCTCAAAGGTACAATGTTAGCTATTTGAGTTGAAAACAAGTTTAAAAGTATAGCTAACAAAGTATATATGAAAGTGGTACCATGAAAATACAAGATAAGTACATGTAGCACAACCATAAGAAAGTTGATGATCATCTTTTACATACAATACTCCTTTATATCTAGGATAACACGTAAAGGAAATTCCTCTAGAAGTTGATGGTTAGCTAAGAGAAGTTAAAAAAACTCTTAAAACAAGACTAACCAAAAACCATATAAGAGATCAAGAGGAAAAGAAGATTAAGAAAATGATCTCTGAAGATATAAAGGAGATTATATGTAAGAGATACATATAACACACATATAACTCCTAAATATCTTACACAAGTTTGCTAAAAGAGTTAAAACGATGAAAACGAGCCAACACGTGATGTGATGGTGTAAAACTTAAAAAAATAAGCATTCATCACATTTATTAGGAGGTAAAGGATAAAAAACATGAAAGCCCCCCCTAAAGATGTGCCCATATTAAAAAACAATAACACTTACACAATACATAGGATGAAGTTTGAATATTGCTCAAAGTTGACTGCTCCGGTTTACCGCATGATGGCCTCTGGTCGGCCGAGATACTGTGGTCGACCGAGGTACCCTTTTCTAGTCGACCGGTCTAATTGCAAAAAACAAATATACCTGCAATTTCAATATAAAAACTAGTCAAAAGCAGTTCAAGGCACATAACAGGCATATTCAACGTCACACACATAGTTTATAAAACATTCTTATGCTTATAGACTATCAACCATATAGACACGTGATTAAGATATGAATATAAACAACGCAAAGGTTCCCAAAAGCTATAAAGATTCAGTTTAACGTACAACAAAGCATCCAAAATCTCCCCAAAAGCATATTGCAAGAATATTAGAGGGGAGGGGGTTCAAAAAGATCTTTCATAGAAAGGATCAAGATATAAAGCTCACTGATATAACATGCTCGTAAAATCAAGACAATAAAGAACAACATGTTATAAGCAACAAGGTTCCCCTTTAACCCAAGCCATTCATACAAGAAAATAAAAATAAAAAGAACGACAATAGCTATGCTAAGGGTACACAAGGGATAACAAAGGGAAATTCCATGAAAAATGAAATGTAATACAAGGAAATATAAAGAGATTGAGTTTAGAAATTTCTCATTTAGTTGAATATTTACTTCTTGAACTATGATATTCTTCAATGAGATTCTTTGTCCTTCTCAATCTTCTTGATCATCTTGAGGATCTTCATTAATTTGTGAAGTTTTAATCATCTTTCTTGGTTGAAGATTTCTCAACATCTTGATCCAAATTCATGTCCTTTGGGCTCTTCATCTTTTTCTTCTTCTTGCTTGTTCTCTTTTTCTCCATTGATTTAGTATCCCTATAAGAAATAAAAATGAGCCAAAAACCAAGGCAAGGCAAGTCAAGTGCTACCAAAGACTAAAAGAGAAATAAACAAACAAGACCAAAAGAAGCAACAAAAAAATCAACATAAAGACCAAAAATAAGATAAAGTTAAAGTTAAATATCCTTACAATCCAAAATAGAGATAAAGAGAGACACAAAATACATGAAAGCATAAACAATAACATGGAGATGAAATGAAGTTCTAATCTATATGATATCCTAATGATCAAGGGCACTAGGCTGCATTTTCATTTCCATCATTATCTCACTTTTCTCATCCTTATCATGCTCATCTTCTTCATCTTCATCATCTTCAAGGTCTTCCTCACTTTCATCATTCTCAACATTCATACCATGGCTTGAGGAGGCTTGAGATTTAAATCTTTGAAGGAATTGATGAATTGAACCCAATTTTTTACCCAAACCTTGTTGCCTAGCCATAAATCTAGCAAGATCTTCATTTAAACCAAAGAAATCGGCTTGACAAACTTCAAGTAAGCTAATGGCTTCATCCATATTTGATAGATCATGCTTATGTTTGGTTCTTCTTTCATGAGCAATGAAGTCTTCATCATCATCCTCTCATTTCTCACACCAACTTCCCCAACATCCTCAACACCTTGATCACTTTGTATGCCAATCTTCATCTTGTTTAGATTTGACCGATTAAATTCATCTTTCATAGTTTTCCCCAATGAAGGCTCTAGGTGAATATTTGAGCTCCTAAATAGAAGGGTACTAATTTTTTCATATGGCAAGTTTCGAAATTTCCGCTCCTTTCCACTTTTCATTTCACTCCAAATAAAAACACCTAGGTTAATCTTTATATCACGGATCATGTTGAACAATAGAACAATTGATATGTAAGTTAATTGTGTTATATGTCCTTGATGGGCTAAAACTTTTCTTCTAATAAGGGCAAACAAGACCCGATGATTGGGAGTGAAAGAGCTAAAAATGACATCATTAATACGGTTGAAGACCTTTCCCGGTAGACACATATCCCTAAATTCGTTTAGATCGAAATTATGTCTAGGCCATGACCCGTTTCATACCATCTAATGCCATCATTTGTGAGTTTAAAAAGGGAGTTTTGAGTGGAGGGAGTGATGGTGATATCTTGGCAATTTACTCGAGTGGTAAGGGTTTAACCATTTGTAGCAAATGTAGCATTAGCATAAAACTCACAAATGAGGGTGGGGTAAATAGGAACATCAAGATTAAGTAAATTTCCCCACCCTTCAAGAAGGAATCTATCTATTACCCATTCATAACCAACTAAATCACCAACAATAACTTTCTTACCGGATGATATTTTGCCTTCCCAAGCGGGTCGAATAGTCAAAGTGGTATATAGAGCCTCCGTTTCGGGTGATTTAAATTGTGTAATCTTGTCATTCTCATCTTCAACCAAAGTACCCCTACCTCTTCCAATAGTGGTTCTTGAGGAGCTTCCTCTTGTGAAGATTCTTCTTTTTGGGGCCATTGAATATTGAGATTGGATTTAGATTAAAGAGTTTTAAGAGGTGAGAAATCAAAAGGAGGGATGATTTTGTTAAGATATTTGGATTTGAATGTGATTTTGTAAGAGAATTTATATAGGTTTTGGCTGGGTTTTCATTTAGGGAAGCAGAGGGTGGGGGGGGTCACTTTGTATTGAGAGGAATGTGAATAATCTAGAAATTTTAGAATTAAAAACCTAAAATTTGTGACATGCGAACGAACCATTCGGCCGCGGTTGCATTCGCAGGAAGATAGTAAGGATGTTAATGAGTGCAGACGATAGACCGGACGAAGGGGCGGACGATGCATTCGTCCCCATTCCCCTGTTTCTTGAAAAAAATTATGTTTTCCTCTGCTTTTCTTTAACCACATTAAAATACCCCTTTTCTTCAACCACACATTTAGATCAACAAAGAAAGTTCCAAACAACATCACTCGCACTACATGAAAACCCGGAAGATGGAGATTTTAACAAAATCAAAGCTTTCGAGCCCCGTCATTTCATATGGCTAATTAATGTAAAGACAAAAGCACACTACATGATAAAGGAAGATACACATAGCGAGATATACATATAACTAAAACACGTAAAAAAATGAACAACGTAAAGAGACAGATTTATCAAAACGGAATAAATTAGTAGGCTTACTCTCCTTTACATAAAAGTATCTTTAGAGTGAGAAATCTTCTTTGATACTTCATCAATATTGTCCTTGTCTTTTGTACCTATACACAAAGACAATTTTTGGTACCCATACTTTCTTGGGTCCTTGGGGGTTAGAACTAGGACATTTTACAACCCAAAAAGATTTGGCTCCTCTTTCAATTTACCTTTTATAGATGCAATGATTTGCATGATGACCATATCTTCCACATTATGAACAAGATGTATTAAGCATGGTGGAAAGAGTGGTTCTAGCATCTAAAGGAATAACTTGAGTTTCCTTGAGAATATGTTGTGTTCTAAACAAGTTAGGCCATAAGAAACATGTTGAACACTAAACACATTATCAAGATTATCTTTAAATCAAGTGTTCTTTACATCAATAGAGTTGAGCACATTATGTTTATGACTTATCTGATCATCCTCAACAATTTTAGATTTTACAAGACATGCTTTGTCAAGAAAATTGTGATTTTCAAGAGATAAAGCATCAAACGATAAAAGAGCAATCTCTTGTTCGTATTCCATCTAAGTGTAAGAGGCAAGAAGATCATTAAATTAAACTTGCATACAAGATCTTTCTTTTAGTGAATAAGCAAGTTTTTCACATAAAAGTTTATTCTTCCTGGCCATCTTTTTCAACTCAAAGTATAAATCACTAAGAAGCACATAAGGATCATTATCGTGATCATAAAAATGAGTTGAAATATAAGATTGTACCTCATTACTCAAAGGTGTTGGACTTTGGATTGTAAATTGATTTTATTCATCAAGTTGTCCAATGAGGCACCTTGAGTAGTCTTTTGTGAAGTCATCATTGATGATTGGCATATCGTTTCTTGATGATTTATCCACAATGTTATTGTCCTTGGTACATGACTCTTTGCTTGGAGTCTTAGTTCTTTTATGCCATTTCTTGTAATTCTCCTTTTCATTTTGAGAATTAGATCTCTTGGAGCCTACAAGTGTAGCTTGAGAGAATGTAGGTACCTCTTGTGCACGGATCAACATTATCAATAACAAAATCACATGCACAATTCTCATGAGATGAGAGTAAATAAGGACAAGAATCATCCAATATTGTGATGTTATACAATTTAGATACCTTAGCAAGAGAACCATAAAGAAAATGAAGATCTTACATTAAGTTATCTATATGTAAAAGATCATCAAAAGAAATTGATGTAACATCAACAAGATCACAAGTATATGCATCAATCTTATTTCTCAATCTTATAATATCATTAAACAAAGTACCATGAGAGAGTGAGTTGATACCTTTGTAGTTTTACCAAGTGATGAAGTTTGACGGTTTTCATTTGAGCATTTGTCATCACTTGAACATATGCTCAAGCTTCTTGGTTTCTTATTTTGTAAGTCATTTGAGCTTTGATCTTTCCAAGAGCCATGTAGAGGTTTTGATTTCTTCCTTCTTGAATATCTCCATTTACATTCTTCATTATCCATAGAATAATCAATATCAATGCCACTTCTTGTGAGTCCTTTTTCTTTGGAGTGTTGTGGCAATTTTCTTTTCTTTCTTGGACAAGATGTGTGATCTTCAATTTCTCCATCATAATTTGCATTTGCATTAAGATCATCATCGACTTTTATTTCCTCCATCTCCTCATTGTGAAGATTCTCATCATGTGAAGACTTTCTTTGTACATTGTCATTTGAGCTCATTGAATTTTGATATTTGATTTCTTCCTCACATGGTTGAATTCTTAATTCTTGAAGTTCCACGTTTGTCTCTACCACTTCAACTTCTTCCTTGTAAGATGCTTTGAGCATTTTTGACATTGAGTGAGCATCTTCATATTCAATCACTTTGTTTAAAGCTTCTTCATTTAAAGCGCATCAAAGGACATTTAAGGCCTTGAAGTTGAGTGTCATATTTGTGCAATCCTCTTCATTGAAATCTTTTCGATATTTTTGCAATGTGACTCCTTGTGTTGAAATTGTAGGAACGAAAGGACCTTCTTCTATTATTCTTAACAAGGTAGAGTCATTAGATAACAAAAATAGTTCAAACACATATTGCCAACTAGAAAAGTTTGAGCCATCGAACAATGGTGGTCTATAGGTGGATTGGTCATCTATGGTAGAAGTAGATAAGCTATCCTCCTACGATGTTAGTCCAACAAAAATGAGACAAAACTCTGATACCAATTGAAACCTAAGAAGGCAATCTAGATAACTTATGTGTTTATATGCAACACATAGAAATACAAGACTTATGAATATGTTATTTAAGGCAATAAGTCATGTATTCTATATGCAAATCTTGTAAGTGCAAACACAATAAGTCATATGACCAAAACCAATTAAAACTATAAATCAAGTAAATCAACTAACTCAAGATCAATATGTAGTTCATACACTAAGTCATGTATTCTATATGCAAATCTTGTAAGTGCAAACACAATAAGTCATATGACCAAAACCAATTAAAACTATAAATCAAGTAAATCAACTAACTCAAGATCAATATGTAGTTCATACAAATCAAGTTCAAAAAAGAAGTAATAACAAAGAATAGCATAAGAACTTGAATGTAAAGAGTAGAGTTAAAGAAGACGAACACGGCGATTTATAGTGGTTCGATCACGAAGACATACATCCACTACCTTAGGACACTCCTAAGGATTCCAACACTTAACTATGAAGTTCCCTTTGCAAAAAATGTAAGGTGGGATCAACCTTTTACAATTTCCCCAACACATGAGGACTTGTGCTTCACTAAGAAGATTCCACTCACAAAGCGTGTTAAGCTCACAAAGAGCTAATCTCACCAATGAGATGCTTGCCTGACAAATAGGATTTTTGCTTACACATAGGACTTTAGAAACACTCACAAAGAGTGAATCTCACAAAGAACTTTTTACTAGCTTACAAAGAACTAGTTCTCTCAAATAGAAAAGGAAAGAGCCTCTTACAATTGAGACTTTTAAATATAACCTCACTTTTACAAATCCCTCAATGGATTGGATATACAATATAAAACTCTAAGCAATTTTGAGAAGGAAAGAGAATGTATATGAAGCTCAAGCTCAAAGTGAAATATTTTGAGTAAGATTAAAAGAATTTAGCTCTTCAAAATGTTTGGATTGTTTGCAACTTCTAGGGTATTCTCTTGGTTGTTAGAAATATGAACAAATGTGTTTTTATACCACAAAAATTAGCTTAGAGATGAAAGAGTTGATGCAAATTGCATCAAGCTGAAAAACTAGTCGTTATTTGTCAAATCGCAGGCTGTGGACGAATGCATCGTCCGCGGGTTGCAAATGATGCATTCTTCCCTTGCTTCGTCCGCGGCAGCCAGTTTTGCCCAATCCACATATTTTCAAATAAATTTAAGAAAAAATGGCTTGTTAAACATTTTGACAAACAGTTTCAAAACCTTTTTTAATATCAAATCAAGTTTGAAAACATGCAAGAGTTTCATATACTTTAACGATAATTCTCAAAATAGATTATTTACAAGATATTACCTTGTAAAACACGACTAATCTTCTAGGTCTTCAAGTCTTGTAGTTGTGTATCTTCTTGAAGCTTTGACTTGAAGGCTTTGATCTGTTGGGTTTTGGCCCATATTCACTGGATTACTAATTAGATATAAATTAGGATAAGAATTAGTAATTAGGTGGATTCCTAATTGGATATTAATTAGGTTAAGAATTAGTAATTAAGTGAATTACTAATTATGTGAACTCCTAATCCATTTAGCAAAAGGTTTACTACTCCTATATATATGTGCCTCTTATATGGTTTGGAGTAGTAAGGCGAGGAGAGCTAATGGATTGGAGAAATCTCCATTGTATTCTTGTTTCTCCATTATAATGAGAGTATGTGTTCGCCTTACCCGTAGATGTAGGTCAGTTGACCGAACCACGTAAATCATTGTGTCCCATTATCGCTTACCTTCTTTAGATTTGCTTGTGTGCTAGAATTGGGAGGGGATTAATTTCCCACCTGGTATCAGAGCGAGGTTCAAAACAGAAGAGAAGTTGTTTTTTGTTCATCGATTTCTCCAGAGATTGGAGGAGAGTGTTGGATATAATTGAAAACGGACTCTTTCGATTGGTTAAGCTAAGGTGGGAACGCATCGCTGCTACACCAGAATTTGGCGTTACTCTCCAGTTAAAGATCGACCAATTGTCAACTCAGAGTTCTGTGCAATTCTAGCCTTCGTCACCAGAAACCGTTAACACAAGTGGAAAGATTTTTATGTATGTTCTCCAAAGATGTAAGAGATTCGTCAGAGATGGTCGTAGAGACCCGTCAGAGATTGAAGAGAGATCCATTGGGGGTGGAGCGCACGTGCCGATAGAGTTTTGGATGAGAAGAGGTGTTGCTAAAAGAGATAAAAATCTAGTGTGGTTGGTGTACAAGTCAAGCAAATAAGAAGGATTAAATCTAGACGGTTGAATTGGAAGGGTGGAGGATTGATCCGGTATGTTTCGGGTGCATGGACCCGGAGGTGCATCGATCGAGTGTCCTACACCAGAGTGGGTTTGGTGGATTTTGAACTTTGAGCAGTTTGTTCTGTTATTGGTGTTGCCGTGTTTGACCGTTGATCAAAGTTGACTAAACTCATCTTAGTCAATTTCCCCTCAATTCAACGTACTGATTTGAAGATTCAAGTGCAGAGCATGGGGCATATGAGACGTGGGGCATTTGGGACGCAGAGCGTACTAGTTGGAGATTGGGTGAATACGTGCCAGGGTGGAGATTGTTGGGTTTTGGCCCATATTCACTGGATTACTAATTAGATATAAATTAGGATAAGAATTAGTAATTAGGTGGATTCCTAATTGGATACTAATTAGGTTAAGAATTAGTAATTAAGTGAATTACTAATTATGTGTACTCCTAATCCATTTAGCAAAAGGTTTACTACTCCTATATATATGTGCCTCTTATATGGTTTGGAGTAGTAAGGCGAGGAGAGCTAATGGATTGAAGAAATCTCCATTGTATTCTTGTTTCTCAATTATAATGAGAGTATGTGCTCGCCTTACCCGTGAATGTAGGTTAGTTGACCGAACCATGTAAATCATTGTGTCCCTTTATCGCTTACCTTCTTTAGATTTACTTGTGTGCTAGAATTGGGTGGGGATTAATTTCCTAACATGATCAACATCTTCTTTGATGTGGCGAAGTTCTATAGCAATCTTGAAGTTTTTTTTTGAACTTCATCACTTCTTCTTGTTAAGTAGCGTACCACTTGATTTTACACTTTGTAGGATTGAGTAGCTCATACCCTTGTTGATATTCCTTCTTCTTGACTTTGAAACTACATCGATGACAAAATCCCAAAGCGGTGGAAATGTTTCACAACTTTGTGACCACCTAGTTTATTTACAAAATCCCAAATTTGTAATATATGCATGGTCCCAAATTAGTGGCAATTTGTGACCACTAAGCGACCACTATGCCTATTAAAAAAAATCTCAAATTAAAAATAAAAAAGTGGTCGCAATTTTCCACCACTTTGCGACCACCACTTTTATTCACAAAATGACGTCGTATTTTAGCTTTCAGCAACCCTTCATTGCTTGAATTTGGAACGCCGTCGTTTTTTTTTACAAATTTTTAATTAAAGATCGAATAGTAAAGATTTTTTTTCACCGAAACAGCCTTTTTTATTGATCATAGTAAAAAGAATTACAAGTATACCGTTCAGGGAGGCCTCAAATCCGGAGCTCCCATTCGGTCTAAATAAAGCAACCCGCGTACATTGACTGGGAGGGAATTATAAGAGGAAAAAAATAAGCTTGTTTTTGAATCACATCCCAAATTAGCTAAACTATATGCTACCTGATTAACTTCCCTATAGACATGAGTTGTAGAAGTGTTCTGGATCAACTGGTAAGCTGCTCGAAAACATCCATCAAGTAACCAATCCACAATGCCGCCTTTTTCAATCACCGCATATGTGTTAGTTTGATGCTACACACTTAGCACCACCAAGTTTTGTGGCCAGACATCCTACTTCCACCGTACCACAATTGGTTGTCTTAGCCTCGGATTCGCCCTTCCCAAAGAGAGCTTATCTTCTATTTTGAAGTACTGAAACTCTGTATCAAACTATCGTTCAAGCTGCCTCTGGGTGGTCTTCTTACCTTAAAAAAATAGCTTACATCGAGCACGCCACAGCTGCCACAGGACCAAGCACGAAACCGTGAGAAGGAGATGTCCCCGCCGCCCTGTACCAGCTATCCACCAAGTCTGCAACATAGCCATTGGCGTTGCAAAGCACTGATTCGGAATTGTAAAGTCAATCTGATTTGATGCATAAATCCACAAGTGTTGATCCATATCACATTCCAAAAAAAATATGGGTTATTGAATCGCTTCCTTTGGAACATGAGCACCGGGTGACTAGATTAAATCCGTATCTCCATAGCAATCCTCCAAATGCATAAATATATTGAGGAAATTCCATAAAAATAAAATCATTTGGAGAGGCCAATTCGACGACCAAATCAATTTGCGTATAAAAGTGGACACCTCCCCATCTCCGAATCGTAAAGATTAGAAAATTATAAATAACAAACAAACATCACAAAATGAAATTCATTTAACAATAAAACTAGTACATATGTTTGATTGTGTTTTACATATTTTTAAATAAGCAATCAAACTAGAAACAAACAAACATAACTACATAGGAAGGGGTGGGGGTCTAAATATCCAATCCCCAATCATCCAAACATAGTCTAGATGCTTCATCAATTGCACCATATCATAGTCAGCATCTTCAGTTTGACTGTCGGGGAAGGAAATTTTGTACTTTTCTCCACCGAGTCGATGCTTAACTATGTCGTGCCGCCATCTGTCGCTAGTAAAGGTATCCACATGTGCACATATTTTGAATGTAAGGACAGGTGAGAAAAAAGGCAGTGGGGCGTAGAATATTACATTCAACAATCTCCTGAAGAGGCCCGCTCTCATCATCTTCTAATAATGTATCATAATATACTAGCGTTCAAAGACCGGGTTGTTCTAACATAACTGTGGCTAGATAGTAGGTCCCGTAAAAGTCGGGCTCTCTATTACCTATGACTTCTACTTTATTCAACTTTTTATATTGGGGAATATGAATAACTTCTAAAAAAATTCAGTTGGAGGGCTTTGATGAAGACAATGGAGTGAAGAATAGTGAAGATAGGATAAGAAAAACAGAGAGGTATATATAGGGTGAAATCGTTCGCTATTTGCGACCGAATAGAAAAAGACGCTTGATATACCCGTTCATCTTCCTCATTAAATCCATAAATCATCAACCAATTACCTAAAATAAATCCCTCACCTCCACACCCTCCCTGACCTCTTGCCGTCGATTTTCTTAGCGCTGCTGCGACTGCCCTCCACACTGGTGCAGACCCCACCGCTGCCCTTTTCTTCACCGTTCTGTTCCCTCAAAGAAGTGGCCGTTTTTTTTTAAGTGCACAAGTTAGAAGAGGCTGTTTTGCGGTTAGAGGGCGGCCCATTCCCGGTTACCGACGTATAAATTTAAAACAGTTAATTAATTTCCATATGTTCTACTCTTCTCCTCATACTCTTCTTCTTCCTGTTTGAAATTCCTCAATGATTCGTCTATGTCTCGTGTTCAGGTCGATAACTTTGGTGGGCTTTTGGCAAGTACCCTACAGAATTGCTCTGCAAAAAAAAAATGTCCATTTCGATGTCGATTCTCTTGCATTGGAATTAGTTGCTTGTGATGACTCTGACAAGGATGATTAGTAGGGTACTATTATTTTTAGAGATGTTGTAGGTCAAATACTTCGTTAGAATATTTATTATAAATTTGTTATAATATTTTTGTACAATTTGTGGGGTTATTTTGTATTTTGGTTCCTAAAATACTCTGTTCTTGTCTTGTTATTCAAGAAAACAATTAAAGATACACCAAGAAAGAGATCAACCTTGATCTTTGATACCAACTGATTAAGAACCTTGATAACTGGTATCAAGATCCAACAAGAATGTTGAATTTCATATCTTTCTCTTCTTGAAATTAGTTTATGGAGGAATATAATCAACGCAACACACATTAGTTTGACTATCAATGGTGGCTGAAACACCACAATAAGCGAAACTAGACTTGTTGATTAGTAGCTCAAGAATGAATGAAAATCTAAATAGAAGTTCAATTCACAAGTATCTAAGGAATAACCTTACCAAATATCATATATCTAACTTCGTAATAAAGGTGACTGAATTCTCTTTATATAATTTGCCTATCTTAGCCTTACAATGCAAGAGTCCTAATTGAATTAGGGCTATACAATCTCTAGAATAATAAACTTGCTATAAAGAAACACTACCTAAATAAATGGACAACATGTCCTTTATTCTAGCACCACTCGGCCTTAACTAAGATAAAAGACTTTAAAATAATAAATATAAAGCTGAAAACTAATTAAAGTCTAGAATAGACTTTAATGTTCAAAGTTCCTAAAATGCCCTTTTAGCCACTTTGTTGATTTGGTCCGTGAATGACACTTTCCAAAGTAATGAAGTTGAATTGAATATCATCTTGTAAGTTTAACTTGACTTCCACCTTAGCTTTAACTTCACGGATGAATGTATATATAGCTTGTTTAACCTTCTTCATCCTTACTCTTGTCACGGGACCTTGAATATTAATTAAGGGATACTTTGTATAGGGCTCCCCTTAGGTGTGTCCTCATCAAAAGTGGAGAAGGTTCCGGTGGCGGAATTTGTTGCACCTCGAGGAGGCGGTGTCTGACGATAAGAAACTGAAGAAGAGAGTCAGAGGCGCAAGACAACAGGATCATAGAAGAAAGATTATAGGGGTTGTTGGATACATTTGCTTTCCTTTTTTCTTTAATTAGTTAAAAGAATTTAAAAAAGTGCTTAATTTATTTTTGTCTTAAATGTAAAAAGTGTGGCATTTTCTTCATCTTCTCTTTGGCGAAAAATCTAGGATTCTCTATGATTTTTTTTTTTAAAGAAAATTATGTAAATATTTTTTCTAAAACGTTGATGCTAAACTTTGTCACAATACTTGGCATACGAGGAAAAAATGGAATCTTTGTCAAAATGAAAGGGAGTGTTTAATTTTTATGATTATCTTATAATTAAGAAGAATGGGTGGTGGTTTGCGGTGGTGGTGGACAATGGTGAAGGGATAAAGATGAGTTTGGAGAAGGAGATGGGTTTGAGATTTTTTTGGTTAATTTAAATTGGGTATCTATAGTTATTTTGGTTAATTTCTTAGAAAAATGGTCAGAAGGACTCTAATGACGGATTGTAAAAACAATCAGGATAATAAAATATAAAATTAAACAAAATGGACTCAAAGTTTAATGTGAAAATTCATTTAGGACGAAATCGGCGTTTTTACCCTGTAATGGCTCATGGTATTGCATAGAGGAACATAGTTCATCCCAAAAAATACATTAATTTGAACATGCATAATTAGACGAAGGGTTTCACATTAAATGAAGAATATGGAAAGTCATTCAACAATAGAGTTACTCATACTTTTGTTCCAAACAACAACCAACCCTTAATTGGATACATCATGAATGGTTTGTGAAACATTAAATGCATGAATAGGAATTTGAAAAACCATCCAACTATAGAGAGTTTTATCCTTTCATTCCAAGATACAATCATGAATCAACATGAAAAATTTCATTTCTTATTCATCAACACCCTCATTTGCTTGTTCCCTCCTATTCATTATGGTTTCTTTTAATACGTAAAATTTTAGTTGTCACACCCCGTGCCCAAGTGATGGACCTGCAGTGCCTCGTCATCCAAAGAGGCATAAAACCCATAGCAGAAAGATAATGTTTATTATATCATATTATGTAAATGAATACTAACAAGCTTACAAAAACATCATAATTATAAATAAATCAAACGTAAATGAAAGGTATGTCAAACTACGTGTTATTACAACATATAAAATGTAAATAAATAGTTTATAAACTATTACATCAGGTAATAATCACTCCTCCAAATCTTCCACCCAAGTATCATCATACAAATCATCAAGTACCTGCTCATCTACAAATAAGAAAAGTAAAGACATGAGTTGCGAAGCCCAGTATGCATCAACACCATTGGGATGAAATATCAAATACGACACAAAACTGATTCCCGACTTCCTAGAAAACAGTACGAAAACATGCACATTTTAGTTTGACTTGTAAAGCTTTAAATACACTTTGAAACATCAGAACAGAGCCTGTAGAAGGAATCAGAGTAGAATAGAAATCAAAAATGACAAAAATGCCCCTTCGGTTGACCGCAATACTCTTAGCGAAAGAGTTTCCAATCCGGTCGACCGTAATTCACTATCGGTCATCCGTAATTGGTCCTAGTAGTTTGGTCCTGACGATGGCAAATGATCCGGTCGACCTGTAATTTTGTGAAAGAAAAGTGCATTTCTGCACTTTCCCAAATCCCAGCCAAATAATGTAACTTAGACATATATGCACATAATAACAAAATACCTAAACAAGAACAAGTAAGCTAATAACCATACTCTTCATATCTAGTGTTTATAAATATGAGAACGTGCTACAAGCACCATAATTCCTTCTTAGCAGTACTTTTGGAAATTCAGTAAAGACAGTCACACACGCAACACAGTACAGTCAGACATACAGTTGAGATTACGAGTACGGTACATGCAAGACACACAACTTCCCACAAGAAAAAATGTACATTGCAAAACAATAAGCAGTTTTCGGTAGTCAGTTCAATAGTCAGTTCAATGATTAATTCTGTAGTCAGTTCAGTGATCAGTTCTATAGTCAGTTCAGTGACCAGTTCAGTATTTAGTTCAATGATCATTTCAGTAGTCAGTTCAGTGAACAAGAGCTATAGATTCTCAATTAGCAAATATGGAAATTAAAATGCAACAACTAAAATATTCAGTTCAGTAATCCATTTAGTAATCAGTTTAGTTGTTAGTTCAGTGATTAGTTCAGTAGTCATTTCAGTAATCAGTTCAGTAAACAAGAGCTCTCGACCCTCAATTAACAATTATAGCAAGTACAATGCAACAACAATAACCAAAATAGAAACAAATAAATGATGCATGAATGACAAAACAAATCAACATATATCATACGCAATTAGACCCAATGATTTACCACACAAGCATGAACAATTCGATATTTCATCCAATGCAATGAAACATGTTTTAAAATCCTTCTATCATAATTTCTAGAACTTAAACATAAGCATTTCATGAGTTTTTAGTATCAAAATGACAAGGGTGAAGATCCTTACTTGGGATTCTTAACAAGCAAATCAAAGCACAAAATTTCAGAATAACGCAGCAACTTCAAATGTAAAATCCCGTCTATTGGAAACTCGAAAATGCATCCCCGTCACTTCTGACGTGTATCCCTTTCATTTATCTTTGACAAGAACACCCCCAAACGGAGTTTGTTTACTACTTCAATTATGCCATTTGCTCACAGCTGTCTGTTTTCCCCCGAATGTCACATCATTGCACTCCGAAGTTGATATCTCTTAATCTAGTCGTTAGAATACAATCTCCACCGGTCATAATCTATTTTTAGAAGGATTATAACGATGGTTAAAAATTAGGAATGATTAGAGAATGTCTACTATGTCTACAAAGGGTTTCAAACTTACTACACATAAATGACAACCCAGAAATTCCAGAATCACATAACAAAGTTCTAAGGAAGAATACTCTAAAATGGACCGTTGAAATCCAATATTCACCGTCCCGATTGTATTCATACAAGTCCTTTAACTATAGAAACAAGAGTGGGGGTCAATCAAATTTCGTTTACTACTTCAACTTGCGAAATGCCTTCATCACTTAGTTTTGTTTTCTCCAAAATTTCTTTCTTTCTTATTTTCTCTCTTTTCTTCCTCTACTATCTTCCGAAATTCTTTTCTCTAACTCCCCCTCAAAAAATCCAGCAATAACCACTCTCAACTCTCTCTAACTGCTTTACAAAAATAGCCCCTAATGTTTCTAACTCATTCACTTAAGACCCCACACTTGCAAACCACAACGAAGCGACCCTCAACATATAATCAGCAACCAAAGCAATTAAATGACATGTAACACTTAAAATTAACATAACTTCCAATACAAATAGGTTCAAAAAGTTGCGGGTATCACAAGTTTGCAAATCTATACCACACTGATATATAGGGAAATGAATTTAACTATTTTATTTGTTTTTTTTTCTTTTTCAGGACAAATGAGGGAATCTACAACATGAATTTGTTGGAGAATACAAGAAAGGAAATTGGATGGTTACGTAGATGACAAATAAAGCCAAGATATTCCCTCCGTTCGAAATTGAATTTCTTCTTAGATTTTTATTTTATGTAAAAATGAGACATCCAATTCCGGAAGGAGGAAATATATAACATGAAATCTTCACAAAAAATGATCTCAACGTGTTATGATAACCATATTGCATGCATGAAAGATCATTGGTAGTTTTCCGAGTTATAGAGTTGGTGGTCACCAATTTGGCGTTCGGTTCTCAACTTTACGTCCTTATGTATTTCATTATCCCGACATCTTCTAAAGTTTTCCTATGCTTCTCTTATCTATATCGCTTGTTTATTTAGGAATTTCAAGAAAAACAATATTGTGCGACTTAGAGAACAAATGGTGAAGAGAGACTTGGGCAGAAAGTGAGGGACATAAAAAGAAGCAGTAGGGTAGTAGAAGGGGATAATGACAAGGACAAGAAGAAGATAGAATGTAGAAGGTATGTTTTTGGTTTTGTTGTTTTATTCTTACCAATTTTTATTTTTTGGGTAAATATTTTTCAAGAATGTAAAAGTTGAGTTGTGTGACAAAAGATCTCTTTATTTAATAATAGGTTGGGTACTCAATTTTTATGACAACTTCCCACTTTGGATTTCTTTGTTCCGTATGTGTATAAATATAATCTCTAAAGACTATATACATGAATGACTATATACAGAACCAACCGAACTCTCCAATTTTAAGCTCTAAAATATTCTCTAAGAATGTGTCGTCTCGCCCATATCGCAAGGCGCATCAAGAACGAAAACATTCCTGATGGATAGCGTAGATAGGCCGAAGCTAAAGTCTTTCTTGGAATCGAATAAACGATTATACCATAGCTCGACTTTTCAATACCTTAAAGGCGTCTTCATCAGTCTTATCGTCTTCGGTACAGATAGGAAGAACATTGGTAGAATTGGCAAATCCCAAAGTGTCGAGTAAGTAGAGGAGTGTATTGCCCTTATTCCCCTCGATGAATGACCTAATTTCCAATACCTTATTGCCTCTAGTAAGATGAAAGCAAGAGTGTTTTCAAAGTACCATAATGACTTTCTTTTCTAGCATGAAAAATGTCCTTTTGATCTTATTTGTTTAAAATGATGAAATTGGCTAAGCGCCAATACGTTGATGACCAAATAGTTATTAGTTCCTCTTATGCCAATAGGGGTGAGTAGTGTTTAATTTGAATTTTTAGTCAATTTTAAAATTCAAAATGGCTAACCTGGTGCACCGCAAACTTGCTGCACGGGCGCTGATTTTTGTAATCGATCATCATCTTCACAACGTTTTGACTACTGAAATCGACATAATCCTAAGTTTCCTGTGTATGACTCATTCTTAAATGTTGCAAACTGTCTGCCTTGTAGTATGCTTCCGACAAGGTGATTTTTTAAAAGAATAAGAACTGCTAGACAAGTCTGAAATGTAAGCTATTGAGGAATCTTTTTACCAAATTGGTTTGAGGATATGTCTAACGATTCAAGAGCTCCTTTACCCGTTCTGATACGAAATTATATCTTCCAACTCATCGACAAAGGCATCATAGCAATAGAGGTACTGCTCCAATGTCTGAACCATTCATATTCTTTGTGACCTAGAGATGGAAATGGTATTAACAACATCCAAAGAAGACATATCTCCAATCATGATCCTTTGGATGATGTTATGGAATGTGCAATATGTTCCAGTTCAATCGAGACATGCACAACAATGGACAACAATTGGTCCCAGACTATGTGGTACACCGTATATTCTTTTCAAGATTTCATGGACAACAAGAGTGTCCGTAGGAACGCCATGGTCAGGCCATTCTGGATATTGGATACGCAGTACATCCAAAGGTACGTATATTACCCCTTCATGGTGTCTTTACATGAACAATCATACCTAGATAAGACCTTACAATCTTTCTAAATAAAACTCTTCAAATTGGCATAAATATTCCGGAGCACACCCCAATTAACTCAATTTATTTCTTGTTTCGGCTGTTGAGTTCTTGCAATTTACTTATGTCGTTAAGCGACTACAAAAAGCTCATTTTTTGCATTTAATACAACATGTGCAATATACGTGCAATGCATGTGCAGTATACATACAAGCAATATAACAATAACGTTTTTTACCACATAAAAGGTTGAAAATTTTGAATATATATTAGTACTTTCTGAATTTCAGTACCAGTCAAAGTTAAAAAAAAAAAAGTACCAACAAAATAATGGGAAACTAGGAAAGCAAACTTAACATATGGAATAGTTCCAAATCCTAAACCGGACTCAACTCATATCATCTTTGTACATGAAAGAGTCGCTTGTTGTGAGACCATCTTTGGCGATTCAAAAAAATACCAAATGACAACTGCACACTATGGATTTATCTGTTCCGTATGGGTATAACTATAATCTCTAAGGACTATATACAAGAATGACTATATATAGAACCAACCAGACTCTTTAACTGGATTCTCTAAAACATTCTCTGGAAATGTGTTGTCTCGCCCCATCTATCAAGGAGCATCAAGAACGAAAGCACTTTTGATAAATCGCGTAGAGAGGACGAAGCTAAATTTTCTCTTGGAGTCGAAGAAACGATTATGGGATATCCCATACCTTGGCTTTTCAATACCTTAAAGAAGACTTCAACAGTCTTATCGTCTCTGATACAGATAGGAAGAACACTGGTAGAATTGGCAAATCCCAAAGTGTCGAGTAAGTAGAGGAGTACATTGCGCCCTCATTCCACTCGATGGATGGCCTAATTTCCAATACCTTTTTACATGTAGTAAGATGAAAGCTAGAGTGTTGTCCAAGTACCATAATGACTTTCTTTTATAGCATGGGAAATGTCCTTTTGAACTGCTAGATATGTCATAGATGTAAGCTATGGAGGAATCTATTCTCCAAATTGGTTCGAGCGTAGGTCTAACAATTAAAGAGCTCCTTTGACCGTTCTGATATGAAATTATATCTTCCAACTCATCGACAAGGGAATCATAGCAACATAGGTATTGCTCCAATGTTTGAACCATTACTATTCTCTTTGACTTAAAGATGGAAATGGTGTTAACATGGTCCAAAGAAGACATATCTCCAATCAGGATCCTTTAGATGATGTTATGGATTGTGCAAGATGTTCCAGTTCTACCGATACATGCACTGCAATGGATAACAATTTGTCCCAGACTAAGTGGCACATCATATATTATTTTCAAGATTTCACGAACAACAAGAGTGTCCCTAGGAACTCCATGGTCAGGACATTCTGGATATAGGATATGCAATACATCTAAAGGTACTTACCTTACCCCTTCATGGTGTCTTTACATGAACAATCATACCCAGATAAGACCTCCTAATCTTTCGAAAGAAAATTCTTCAAATTGGCATCAATTTTCCTGTGCACACACCAATTACCTAAATTTATTTCTTACTTTGGTTGTTGAGATCTTGCAATTTGCTTACGTCGCTAAGCGACTGTAGAAAGCTCATTCATTTCATTTAATACAACATGTGCAATATACATGCAATGCATGTACAATATACGTGCAATGCATGTGCAATATATGTGCATGCAATATAACAATAACTTTTTATACCACATAAAAGGGTAAACATTTCTACCTTAGTACTTTCTAAATTTCAGTTCTCGTCAGACTTAAAAAAATCAAAATGATCCAACGAAATATTGGGAAACTAGGAAGGCAAACTTAACACATGGTATAGATCAAAATCCCAAACCGGTTTCAACTCATATCATTTATTTACATGAAAGAGTCACCTGTTGTGAGACCATCTTTGGCGAGTAAAAAACAAAACAAATGACAACTTCTCACTATGCATTTCTCTGTTACGTATATGTATAACTATAATCTCTAAGGATTATATATAGGAATGACTATATATAGAACCAACCGAACTCTCCAACTGGAATCTCTAAAATATTCTCTGAGAATATGTCGTCTCGCCCATCTAGCAAGGCGCATCAAGAACGAAAGCACTTATGATGGATCGCGTAGAGATGACGAAGCAAAAGTCTCTCTTGGAGTCGAAGAAATGATTATGGGATATCCCATACCTCGGCTTTTCAATACCTTAAAGGTGTCTTCATCAGTCTTATCGTCTCCGATACAGGTAGGAAGAACATTGGTAGAATTGGCAAATCCCAAAGTGTCGAGTAAGTAGAGGAGTGCAATGCTCTCATTCCACTCGATGGATGGCCTAATTTCCAATACCTTTTTGTCTCTAGTAAGATGAAAGCCAGAGTGTTGTCCAAGTACCATAATGACTTTCTTTTATAGCATAGGAAATTATCCTTTTGATCTAATTTGTTTAAAATGATGAAACTGGCTAAACGCAAATACGTTGATGACCAAATTAGGTTTTAATTCCTCTTATGCCAATAAGGGTGAGTAGTGTTTTATTTGAATTTTAAGTCAATTTTGAAATTCAAACTAGTCAACCTGCTGAACCGTAAGCCTGCTGCACGGGAGCTAATTTTTTTAATCGATCATCATCTTCACTACGTTTTGACAACTGAAATCCATATAATTCTAAGTTTCCTGTGTATGACTCATTCTTAAATGTTGAAAACTGCCTACCTTGTGGTATGCTTTCGACCAGGTGATTTTCTGAAAGATTAAGAATTGCTAGATATGTTTGAGATGTAAACTATGTTGGAATCTCTTCACCAAATTGGTTTGAGGATAGGTCTAACGATTCAAGAGCTCCTTTGACCCTTCTGAACTGAAATTATTGTTAGTAGTTCCCTAGGACCATTAGCATATGTTATACGTTTTATTTCTTTTGAGCATGACTTTTTGAATAGTTAATTTTTCTTCTGAACATCAAATGCGTGATTTGATAGTAAAACTCATTAGCTTATGTAATTACTATTCTAGTTGTCCCTAGTTTTATGTAAGGTTCTTTATAATGAAATAAAACTAGTATGATGTTTGATTGATTATTATGTTTTACTAATCACGTGTAATGAATACAAATCATATCATAGATGCAATATATAGAGATACATTGTATTAGACGTGATCCGTTAGAGAAGTAATACTTCATGGTCCTTAGTCATAAGTATTACTTCCTCAATACTATTTTGAAATCCTTAGACCTTATGTCTCCATTGATTCTAGCATGAATGCAGCCACGTTTTGACTCAGTCGGACGTTACTTTTAATCGAGTAATCAATACGACTGATGATCGGATGTAGTATCCTATCATGGCTTGAATGTGAGAGACATTGTAAGGAATTTGTCCCTCTCTTATTAGAGAGAGATATCCATGGGCCCCTCGATAAGGAAGACTGTCTAAGTCTTATTACGCTTAAACCCCTCTTATGCATTTTCAAAGTCTTATCTTTATATGTGCTTTTTATATGGATACTTAGAGATGATGGAGAAATTTTTGAGCTTTATGCTCTTTAAGCCGTGTTTTATTAGAGTATAATTTGATAAGTATGTTTACTCGGATGTAATACATGACAAATGTGCCGCATATTTATCTTGGTTGTCATGTTTCCTTAAAACTTCTTTGATATTATAACTCTTAGCATTTGATCAGTTTGTTGTGAGTTAGTACTTGGTGAGAAATTTCATAGGAGAAGTACCCTGTGACAAATGTGCTTATTAAAATCTTGGTTGTCATGTCTGCTTAGGATTTCTTGCATAACATGTTGCATTCTTTCACATTCTATCACGCTTTGAAGGAAGGATGTGCTTTAAATTATTTGTTTTCCTCCTTCCCTAGTTATATGATTGTATTTTTTAAAAAAAAAAATTCAAATATCACTAGTCTTTATGGCTTGTTGTTAATATTTCCAAAACCTCCATCTCTCTTAGTTATCTATCTTTGGGAAGTTTGTGCTCACATTGATTGATTCATAACTTCCCTTTCAAAACTTATGTGTTTATGTGCTTACCTTGCCCTATTTTCTTTTATCACCTTTGTAGTTTGGTTTGAATTCATTTTTGAACTATATTCTTAACCAACTACTTGAGGAAGAGACTCGCTTTGTTTTTTTTTTAAAGTCTCTTAGTATTCCTCTAGGTGACACATAAGTTTTTGGTTGTTGCTTGCATATGCCTTGTAAATAATGTCTTATTAGAAAATGAGAGAAGTGGCAACGATGTTACAAGCAAAGGCATACACACAAACAAAGAAAATGAGAAGTCTCCTTTCACCAACAACTATTCTCATCCATTCTCCATTGATGATGATCTTGAGGAATGCTGATAAGAGGAGACAGTTAAAAGGTGAAGAAGGAAGATAGAAAGTTCTCGGTGTGTTTCTCTTCAATAAGGACACAATATTGGAAGCAAAGCCAATTGAAGAAGAAGCAACAATGTTGGAATGAGAGCCAATGCATTAGCCAAACACAGAGAAAAAACGAGAAATCTCACTTCACCAACAACCATGGAAAGTATCCAAAGGTGAAGATTGAAGATGGAAGTCTCTTTGTTGCTCTCTGCTAGGATTTCGGTTGACCGCCGGACACAAATCTGATCGACCGAACATGCCCTGTTTCTGCAAAACTGTACACTCTAAACTTATATCTTTTCAGTTTTTTCATTTCTTTATCTGGTCACTGTTTGAGGGGGAGTCTTTATATGTTGTCTATCCTATACTCCCTCATATATGTGATGTATGTTTACCTTTGTCATATCTTTTGCATCATCACGTCATAAGTTGACTTTGTTTTCTTATTTACATATTTTTTTTTTGGCCAACTTTCTTATCTTATGTACTACATCCCTTATCATTTGAGATCATGTGCTTTTTCTCTCTTATATCATTTTGATCTCATTTGATTACTTTGGTTAGCTCATTGCCTTAGTTGTTATACTTCTTTGGCTAACCATTATGTGCTCTTTGGGTTTGTTTTTGGATTGTGATAATATGCCATTCATATGTTTATACTTTCATAGTATCACATCCATCTTATCCTTGTTAGCTAAGTTTTATTACTTGCTTTCATTTTTTAATAGCTAACATTGATTTTGATAAAAGGGGAGATTGTTCTTTCTAGTTTTATTCCTTCATCTCCTCATGTTTTAGCTTGAGTTGTTTATTCACTTTTGAGCCATATGACCATTTTAGATCTTATATGTTATTATGTGCTCTCCTTATTTTGAAATTAACCAAGCTTAAAACCTCTTCAAAAGATTCTTTAAAGCTTGCATTCATCTCTTGGCCCCTCATATTTTCATTTAAATGGCCTTTTACAAATGATGTTCTTACATAGCTTTAAATGTTTCTTTTTTTTGGTCTTTAGTTTTGCTTTCTTTTGCTTAACTCTTCACTATTGACAAACAAGCTTCTCCATGCTTTCAACTTGATCCCTCCTTAGAGATTTTCATATTTTTTATCCTTCAGATCTCTATTTTTAACAAAAAGGAGGTGAAAATGCTTATTGGCACTCTGATAAACCTTTTTTATTTTAACAAAAATGGGAAGAAAATTTAGCTTTGCAAATGTGCCAAGAAAAGTAATTTTACAAAGGAGAAAGGTAAGAAGTTTGCAAAATGGGAGAGATAAGGAACTCTTTAAAAAGGGGGAGTAGAATGACTTTTCAAAACATCTACTTGCCTTGATCATGTGCATTTTTATCTCATGCTTTGATATTTTGTGCTTAATTGATTTATCCTTTTGTTAATTTATTCCATTTGCATCAATGTTTTGTCATCATCAAAGGGGGGGGGGGGGATTGTAAACCCTAAGGGCTAATGTGATCAATCTTGTTTTGATGATAACAAGACATTGAGAAGTTCTAATGTTTGTGTGAGCATGTGCTTCAATGTTAGGTTATTATGAACTCACAGAAACATTGAAAGAGGTAGATTCTTGTGGACATCAAATATCATTCTACAACAATAAGAAGCTACATTTTGCAAGTCTTCAATGGCACAAGCTAATGGAAGATATTGCAAAATCAAAGGAAGAACAACAAAAGTTGAAGTCCAAGATGCTACAACTTGACAAAATTACAAAGGACTTCATCACAAGAAGAGGTTGATCAAAGGTCTCAAGTCCAAGCTCAAAGAGGAACTTGTCTTGTAGACTTGAAGGCCAAGAAGAAGATTAGTCAAGATGCTTATAGGTATATTCTTGTGACTAATCTTATTTGATAAATGTTAGTTTATAGTGTGATGAAACTCATACTCTTGCATGTTTTCAAAACCATATTTCATACTTTGATTTAATCTTTCAAAGGTTTTGCAAAACATTCTTTACGTGTTGGTTAATGCCTAAGATCTTTAAAATGTTTTAAATATCTTTAAAAAACACTTATGCATGAGTTTGAGAACATTAGAAAGTTGATCAAGTGGAAAACCCACTTATGGTGATACGGTACCAGCCATGAAGCTTAGAGAGGTCATTTGGATAAATGACCTCATCCTTAATTCATACATCCCAAATATGAACTTCAAAGTCAAGCCTTTGTTCCAAGTGTTTAAAGTCTCTAATCTAAAGGTTCAAGAGGTAAAGAAACCTTCAAAGAAAGCTAGACACAAGGATCAAAGCCATCGAATATCATTTGAAGGAAAGATACATAATTGGAAAGAAAACGGTTGAAGGGGTATTTTAAGAAACTTGTAAATTAAAATCTATTAAAGACTTTAATTATATTTTCAGCTTTATTGTTTATTTTAATTAGCCATGTTGGCCGAAATAAGCTAGCTAAATAATAGGACATGTTGTCCTTGATGTTAGGTATTGTTTTTAGTTATCTAGGAGTTGTAGAGTCCTAATCTTTAAATGACTCTTATTTGTGGGTTCTTTTTGTACGAAATTCCACTCTATTTAAGAGGGATTTCAGCCATGTTATTGTGAGACTTGATATATTGATTTAAGGTTATTCCTTAGTTACTTTGTGTTTGATTCTCTGGGTAGAATTCATTCATGTTTGAGTTACTGTATCAATAAGTTTGGTTTATACTTATTGTGGTGTTTCAGCCCACATTGATATTCAACCTTGCAGGAGAAAGGTTGTTTATATTCCCCCATAAACTGTTCGAGATAGAGAAAGATCGGGCATTCAAGCCGAACCTTCGTATTAGTACATCGGTTTACCATCAGGTGGTATCAGAGCAAAATGTTTATCTCTATCTTGGTGTATCTTTATTGCTTTCTTTAAATAAATTAAAAAAAAATCAAGAAAATTACAAAATTACTGTTCACGACACTATTCATTGGCATTGTTCACCGACATTGTTCATCCGAGAGCCAAATCAGATTTTTCGGTTACTGTTCATCCGAACCAAAAATCAAGAATCAAGAAATCAAGAAAATCAAGAATCGAGAATCAAGAATCAAGAAAATCAAGAAACGTCATAATTTATTCGAATTTCTAGGGGCAGCCGCGAGTTCAAGAAGATCAACTTTCAAGAAAATCCAGAAGCTTAAAGACTCCATCTTTTTAAAGATTTCAACAAATTCATGCAAAAAGATGAGGCAACAATTTTATCAAGAAGATGACAACTTTGATTATGATGATAAAAGATATGGCTTCCAACATGCAACAAATTCAAGATATGATGATTCCTATTTGTTCTCTTGTGAGCCGCAAAGGGATTACAAAAATATGCAAGTTGACAACTCTATTGTTTCAGTCAAGCTCCCATCTTTTGAAGGTACGAATAGGCCTGAATTATTTTTTGAATGGATACATGAATTTCATAATATTTTTTCTATTCATAATTATTCGGAGGGAAAAAAGGTAAAGATGGCAACCAAGGGATTTTATAGTAAAGCATCAACGTGGTGGAAAGAGGAAACTATAATTAGGCAAAGAGCGGGTCAACGACCTATTGAAACTTGGAATGATTTGAAAACTGAGATGAAACGAAGGTTTGTTTCCCTAAATTACTTTACGGAGCAAGCTAAATGTTTGCAAATTCTTACACAAGGTTCTAAATCAGTAGATGAATATTATGAAGCGATGTGATTAGCCATGATTCGGCTTGACAAACAAGAATATGAAGAAGTTACATTGAATCGATTCTTGGCCGGTTTGAATGATGATATTAGGCCAGAGGTAGAATGCATTTATCATGTTGATAATATGGAGATGGTTGATCATGCGGAGCAAATTGAGAGGCGAATCAAAGAGAAGAAGAACGGGACTAATTCGGCTAAATTTGCACCTTGAAAAAATCCAAATCAGACACCTTCAAATTTTTGTTTTGGGCAGTGGCAAAGTGAAAATAAGAGCTATTTTGGGGCTGCCAAAACAGCCAAAACTCAGATAAAAGAAAGCCAAACAGCCGCCATTATTTCTTTGGAGACAAATATGAATAAACTATGGGAAAGCATGGATCGAATGGATAAATTTATCAACAAATGGGGAAGTCAAGAAGACAAGTATGAAACCGAGCCAAAAATTGGTAAATATTGATATAATGGTAATACAAGAGGATAAAAATTGGGAAAGTCAAGAAGAAGCCGAAACCATATTAGAAATTTTGCCAATTGATGAGTTTAAAGAAAAGATTGATCTTGGAATTGCATCCCACGATTTAGAAGATTCGAGGACGAATCCATTAAAAGGGGGAGGGGATATGAAAGTTTTTCAAGAAGGACTCTTATTTGTGGGTTCTTTTTGGACGAAATTCCATTCTATTTAAGAGGGATTTCAGCCATGTTATTGTGATACTTGATATATTGATTTAAGGTTATTCCTTAGTTACTTTGTGTTTGATTCTCTGGGTAGAATTCATTCATGTTTGAGTTACTGTATCAATAAGTTTGGTTTATACTTATTGTGGTGTTTCAGCCCCCATTGATATTCAACCTTGCGGGAGAAAGGTTGTTTATATTCCCCCATAAACTGTTCGAGATAGAGAAAGATCGGGCATTCAAGCCGAACCTTCGTATTAGTGCATCGGTTTACCATCATATGGACTGAAGTCCGGTCGACCTAATGACGTCTGGTTGACCGACATGTGTTGTCTGGTCGACCAAAGTGTGTTTTGTACTTTATCACTTTTGAATATTCCAAAACTCAAACGACTATAAATATCTCGGAAGACCTACTTCTGGTCGGTCAACTGGCATTTGCCCAGGTCGACCGGACCACTTATCAAGGTCTACCGAGATCAAGACAGAAGCCTTTCATCATAACTATAAGACTATTTTGGGCGACGGACTGCCTAGTCCGGTCGACCAAAGATGTCCTGTCAAGGCAAAAATATAGCAGTTGTAACTCGATTTGCTTGCTATTTTTGGACCCAATTTAAAGCCTTTAAGGCTTAAATTTGTTCTTTACTTATGCCAATAGAGGGGCCTTAGTTTATAAGTTTTAGACAAGCAAATCAAACACTTTCATGAGCTTAATTCTTCCAATCATTCATCAAAACATTTCTATTTGAGAAAGAGCTTCATCTACTTATTCTTTCGTTCTCAATTATGAATTAGAGCTTTAATTGTAATATCCAATCCTTAGAGGGATTTTTATTTCTCGAGCTTAAATGTAAAATCTCATGTGTTGAGATTATCTTTCTTTTTAATGGGTTGAGTGACAAGGCTTGTTTTTTAGAGTGGTGGTTTTAGGCCTCCATTAGTTTGAGTGTATCTTTCTTGTAATTGTAGGAACTAGAGTGAATGGTGAACCCGAAAAAGAAGTAGGGTTGATGTTTTCGTAAAACCTCAACACTTAGTAGACTAGATTAGAGAAAGAGTTCCTAAGAGTGGAAGGTTACATGAGTGTGTAAAAGACCATAAGTTGGTTTGTCCTTCCATGTAATCTCTCAAGACAAGCTAGTGGACAGTTGCCCAAAATCCTTGGGTATGTCCCATGGTAGTGGATGTAGATCTTTGTTATCGAACAGCTCTACATCCTTGTGTTTGATCTTCTAACTATCTCTCTTTACTTTCAAGATCTTACATTATACTTATGCTTATATTCACATGAACTTGATTGTATGAGCTTTATTTGTTTATATGGAGTTAGATTAATTGCTTGTTATATCTTCCCTTGGCTTGGGCATAGGAATTGCATTTAGAGATCTTTATAGCTTTATATATTTCTTGCTAAATGCTATTCCTCATTACTTGTGTGTTTGTTCTTACAAGCTTTGTATATAGGAATCTTGACTTAGACAATCCTTGATAACATTCATTGTCTTGTATTCCTATGTGTTGCATATACACACATAAGTCATCTAAGTGATATTCCTTTAATTGACCTTATATGCTTAATGAACATAATTGTTGTTAAGGTGATCACTTAGGAAAAGAATTTGGTAGAAAAGTTAAAAAGTTTGAAAACCCCCCTCCCACTCTAAGGTTCTGCCCTTCATGTATTGCAAATGCCCTATGGGTATTTCAGCCTAAAGTGAGAAAAAAGGCAAGTGCTCAAAAAGTGATAAAATAGTGTTTATTTATAAACCCGAGAAAGGTAGATAGGGATATTCGAGCAAAACAAGCAATTGTTTTGCTTATTTTCAAAGGAGTCGAAACACCTTGTCTTACTAACACTTTTGAGCTATCTTCTTCTTCTCTTCCTAGTGTTGTGTTTTTATCTTTTGCAGGAATTCAAAGATTTTTTTCTCAGGGAGTTGCCGAAAGGTTTTCCTCCAATTAGGGGAATTGAACATCAAATCGATTTCATTCCAAGATCCATTCTTCCAAATAGACCAGCTTATAGAGAAAATCCGGATGAAACTCGTGAAATTCAAAGGCAAGTTGATTTACTTCTTGAGAAAGAAAATGTAAGAGAATCTCTAAGTCCTTGTGTTAGTCCTGTTATATTAGTGCCTAAAAAGGAAGGAACTTTTAGATTGTGTATGGATTGTTGAGCTATTAATAAGATAACCCTTAAATATAGAAATCTTATACCACGTTTAGATGATATGCTTGAAGATTTAAATGGTGCTAAGATATTTTTTAAAATTTATCTAACTCAAGGATATCACCAAATTCGAATAAAAGAAGGAGATGAATGAAAAACTACATTTAAGACTTAATATGGTTTATATGAATGGATTGTCATGCCTTTTGGTCTTACTAATGCACCGAGTACTTTCATGAGATTAATGAACTACATATTTCGACATTGTTTTGAAAAATTTGTTGTAGTTTACTTTGATGATATACTTGTTTATAGTAAAAACTTGGAAGAGCATGTTGAACATCTTAAAACTGTTTTTACTATCTTAAAAGAGGAAACTTTGTATGCTAAGCTTGAAAAGTGTGTCTTTTGATCTGCTTCTAAAAACTTTCTTGGATATATTGTGAGTTATCAAGGAATTAGTGTTGATTCGGCCAAAATCAAAGCTATCATGGAATGGTCGACACCAACAAATGCAAGTCAAGTAAGATCTTTTCATGGGTTAGCTGGTTTCTATAGACTTTTTGTACGTGATTTTAGTACTATTATTGCCCATTTAAATGAAGTTGTGAACAAGGACACCCCTTTTTCTTGGAAAGCGCCGCAACAAGAAAGGTCAAAGCTTTACTTACTTCTTCTCCTATACTTGCTTTACCTAATTTTGATTTAACTTTTGAAGTGGAATGTGTTGCTTCAGGAATAGGTATTGGAGCTGTTTTGCAACAACAAAACATGCCCTTGGCATACTTTAGTGAGAATTTAAGTGGACCAACACTTAATTATCCAACTTATGACAAGGAGTTGTATGCAATTGTTAGAGCTTTGGAGACATGGCAACATTACTTGATTCCGAAAGAGTTTGTTATACATACGGACCATGAATCCATCAAATACCTAAAAGGGCAAAGTAATTTGAACACAAGGCATGCTAAATGGGTTTTCTTTATTGATACTTCTCCCTGCATCATTAAGTACAAGAAAGGTAAGGAGAACATTGTAGCTGATGCTCTATCTAGAAGGTACACTTTACGTTCGATCATGCATGCTAAATTGCTAGGTTTTGAACATATTAAAGCTTTATATGAACATGATAATGATTTTTCAGATTTATATCAAGCATGTGAGCTCTCGGCTTAAAAGGATTTTTATAGATTTAATGGCATTTTGTTCAAAGAGAATAAATTATGTATTCCATCTTGTTCAATTCGAGATTAACTTGTTAGAAAAGCACATTGTGGCGGCTTAATGGGACATTTTGGAGTTGTTAAAACTTTAGACATATTGCAAATACATATATGTAGATGAAGCTCACAAACATTCCTCATCGAAAAACATGGGTAGAGGCCATTGAAGATTTAACCTTCCTAATGACCAGAAATTACTTCAAGAAAACTGGATGCAAGATTGACATATAAAGAAATAAACTGAAGCTCTATACGCCAAAAGGTACAGCTGTTACTTTTAGTAGCCACTGAGAACAACCTGGAAATGCAGTAAGCATGAATCAAAATTACAAACTTGAATCCAATAATAGTGGAAAAATTCTGATATAGACCTGGCCTACAAGTGGGGACATAGACCACTTGGTCCACAATCAACCACATCCCCTCTTTTGATTAAAAAACAACAAAAATGCCTCAAACAATGCACCAAAGGGGGGAATATTTTTATTATTTTAATCAAAACTGTGATGTGGCTGAATGTGGACCAAGTGCCAGGTCCACAACAGAACTGATGAATTGAGACTTAAAACTTCAGGACCATTGGCGACATGAGTTGGTCCCCAGAGGACCTATGTTACCTAGTCCGCAGTACGTGTATGAGGCCGTGATATTCTAGTTTTGCCGGTACGGAATACGCAAGGTAGACTTAGTTAGGGCACTTTTTGGGTACGCGATATGCCAAAATGTAGTACGCAATACGTTAAGAATCGGTTTGCTTATTGGCAATTAGAATATAAATTTACAGAAATTTCAAATTGTACATCCAACAACTAGTATAACGCAATAAAATTTATAAGCAAGGCATATAAGATAAAGATCCAATAGAGAAGCATCAACTTACGAAAAAGACAATATCTTCTCTTAACTGGAACGGTACACTCATCTAAGAGAATTAGATCAACAAATGTGTGGGACTTGCCAAAGCATTGTACACGTGTCTATCCGGGTGAGGCGCCAAGGACAATTGTGATATCCGCCGGCTAAAGTCTTGGGTTCTACTTAGGTGGATTATCTCAATAGGTGGATTGAGGATCTAGAGGAAAAAGAGTTGAGAGTGTACATTGTGATGTACTAGAATAATGTGTTATTCACTCAACTAACCAAAAATTACACAAGTGATGTAATTGGCAAACGTTACCTACATAAATAACGTTACCTACATAAATAACCATGTTTTTGGGCGATTTCCAAAGCTAATTCAGGAGGAGATGAAATGTGGATTTTGACCTACACTACTAAAAATGGCATCTTTTGCATCAAACGACCCATTCCATAAAAAGTACCTTTTCCGACGAGAAAATAATTTTGTGTCGGGCATGCGACAGCAATTGAGGGGTCGCATGGAAAGGTGCTGCAAAAACTTTGCGACCGGAAGTGTCTGGCGCAATTAGTTTTTCAACGAGATTTTTTCTTTTTGCGATGTTTTTTCTCCATGTGAAAACTTAGCAAAAACGACTAGTTTTTGCATCGCTTATAATTCCCGACACAAAAACATTTCATGTGGCATTGCATATACTGTCGAAAATAGTTTTTCACCGTTGTAATATTATAATAAAATTATAATTTGTAATTTTTGCAATGGCACAATCTATCGAAATTAGTTTTCCATCGTCGCAAATGGTATAATATATTTATCATTATTTTTTTACAATGTCACAATCTGTCGAAAATAATATTTATCTTGACCCAATAATGAAGCTCAAATTATTTGTTACACTGACGAAGTAAAGTATTCCCGTCGCAAAAAGAATAAAATTTAGTTTTCTTGTCAATTGAAAACGGTTGAAAATAATATTTATATCAATATTAAATTTTATTCGTTGAAAGAAATGCAAGTACGACACCATTCATTTTTTTACTTCCCTGTTTATGTGGCTATTTATTAATTAGCAATGCAACAGTGAATAAAATAATACATTAATACCTAAAAAAAACTATTATACTAAAACAATCAAAGACAATCATTCATTGCACCTAGTATCCATTTATACAAAGTATGCCATGATCATTAGTTAAAGAAAAGATCACTTGTAAAACTCCATTACTAAATCTTATACAAATTCTTTCCAAATGACGGATTTTTTTTTTAAAAAAAAAATATTCAACAATACATATTTTTTAGCCAAGCCCGAAAAATATTCAACAATACATATTTTTTAGCCAAGCCCGAAAAATATTCAACAATACATATTTTTCTATCTAAGGGTGTCAATCCAGCTATGTGAGTTAGCTTGACATAGCTCACACTTAGTTTACATAAAAATTGGAAAGTTCAACTAACACTCAGCCCGGAAAAGCTCACAAACCTTGAGCTCACACTTATCTCATATTTTAATGTGAGCTCGAGTTAAGATGAGTCTCATGACCTAAAAAAATTAAAAATCATGTAACAAGAATAATAGAATACAATAAGACATGAGACAAAATCTTGACATTAATTCAAATATACATAATACAATGAAACTTAATTAACTCACGATCGGCTCACCTACTAAGCTCACGCTAAAAAAAATATTGAGTTATGTGAGTCAGGTTTGGGCCGGCCCGAACCCGTTGACACCCCTATTTATATCATTTTGAAGAACCATTTTCTACAAAAGTGGGTGGTCTAGAAAGCTGACTTGGAGGGAGGAAAACATAGGCAAGGGAAAAATTTGTCAATCTGCTAAGTATATAGTCATATACCCAACGAACCCAGCAAGAATTAACATCAGCATTGACAATGGAACTATCAGAAATGTAACATTAGGCGCTTTCTAGCTAACTACTGCAGCAACTTCAATTCACAGTTTGCAGGATTAACTAAAATTGAGACATACCCTAACAATCCGAAGCTTATTGGAGAAGGCAATAGCAACCCATTCCAGTTGAGAGCAGGACTGCTGCAACCAGCGTTATAAGCCAAATGGGATCCAATCGGCTGGCCCATTGAAGAGAGATCCCAAATCAAGGTATGTGAATCATCGCCTGCGGTGCAAATGTGGTAAGAGCTATGCAATGGCCTAATATATGGAATACAATACCGGATGGACAAGCCCAGATGAAGAGTTATGCAACCACTCCCACTCTAGTACCCTTTCGCCCTTTGGTTTGCTGTTATTTATTAATAACCTTCACTTAGAAGAAAGAAAGAGGAGAGAGACAAGTCAAATTAATTGTGTTTGTTTTGTAAAACAAATATTTGTTTACTTCTCATGGAAAAAAACACCAATCTGATACACAAATACGTATGTTCCAAAAATTCAACAATACATGAATCATGAATCTGAGGGCGGCAATAATTTAATTATATATCTACAAAACTTATATTGAATCGGGGCAATCACAACATCTATTTCATGTCTCAATTAACATAATTTTGTTTTAAGATATTTAAACGCATTATCATTTTTAAAATGTATCCATTTTTAGATCTTTCAAAGTATCTAGATGAAGCAAAGATGATATAAAATCAGTGTTGTAAAATTGGTCTAGTCGGCAAAAAAATCGTTAATCGGTGCCTAACTGACTAGAAAACTTCAAAACCGGGTAAAAATCGTTTGACCCACTTAGTCGGTCAAAATCGTTCCTAGGCAGTCAAAACGACTCTGTTGACTTTTTTTAAACTAAATTTTCTGCCCAAAACTACGTCGTTTGATTATTTTAGTATTTGAACTTTTTATTACTTATTATAGTACTGAATTTAATTATTATTGATAACTTTGTGTACTTTTATTTGACTTGTATTTGATTTTTAATTTTTTATGGATTTTGTTTGACTAGTACAATATATAGGATAAGAGAAATTTTAAAAAATCTCTTGTAATCTAGGTAGTTGACTACTCGCTAGTCGCCAGTTTGGCGACCGACTATCGACTTCTGCAACATTGCATAAAATGAAACCACTGGCAAGTACAAAACCTGATGGCTGTGAGATTCCCACCCTTATAAAATTCATAGAAGCAAATACATCCACCATTAATCCATAAAAAATTCAATAATTTGATGATCCCTTTCTCACTTCAATTTCCTTTACTTCATCGTCATCGACCACCCCTTCACACCTATAATCTCAACCGTTGCCATAAGGCTAATTGAGATCAAAGTGAATTCCAAATGAATATGATAAAAATCTGCACATGTCATGCAGGCCGGCCCGAGCATTGATGCAGGTGGTGCAATCGTACAGAGGGGCCCCAAAATTTTCAAGTATAACCTGTTTATATGTTAAGCTCAGCCCAAATATCCAAACTACTATGTAGCCATCCATGTCTATTACTCCAATAGTCCAACTATTATTGACGATTTTGCCTCCACCAATGCTCGAAGAAAGCATATTTTGTAGTTTTATAATGTCATATTTCGTTTATTTTAAAAATTGTAACAAGTTGAAAATGTTAATATTCATACGAAATATCCCATTTTTAGTTTTCGCACAGTGCCTCCGAAATGTCAGGACCGGCCCTGATGTCATGTAATCTGGCAAGCCAAGCACACAGAGTAGAGGCTTCCTTCCAACCTAATAAAGAAAATGAAATAAAATAAACATTTCATCCCCACTTCAGTGTCTTCTTTATCCACATGACTTCAAATTCAGAAATGAAACACAAAATGCATTAAAACCAATGAGTAATATTGAAAAAACAAGCAAATAGTTTATCGATCATCTTAAGGCCTAAAATCACACATCCGGAATGAATGACTATTTATTGCTAAGAGTTTAACTTGTATGAGTAACCTCTTATGTAACTCTAATATTAATGAACAATTGTTTTTAATTGGTAAATAAATTAGAACTCTTTTTGCCAAGTAAAATTTAACTATTAGAACTCGAAGCTGGGTTAGAGGTACAAAAAATGTCTCCCCTATCACAAGTACTGATGGGTGAATGGCAGAAGCATCTAAATAACCTACAACATTGTTAGATTTCGCCCACTGAATTAGCTTATGAGCATGATAATTTGCTACCCTATTAACAAAGTTACACTTCCAGTGCTTCAATCTAGCAAGGATAGCAATGCAACATTTAACTAACTCTGAACCTGTCTAGTGGATATCAGTAGAAATGCCATTGATACCTCTCAGAAGGTTTAGACAATCACCTTCAACAATGATTTTGTGCATCTTCTTAGCTTGAAGGAATTCCATTGCAATCAAGGTTGCATGTGCTTCTGCCGCAAAGAGAGTTCTTTCTTGGAATCTTCGAATCCACTTCCCATGTTATCTCCTTTATCATTTCTGATATTGAAGGCACGAAATGCTTCATCTTCTATAACGAAACCAGCATCAAAGTTCACCTTAAAAACATTTTTTGGAGGAGGTTTCCAATGGATAGTATTTTGAGTCTCTCATCTCTTCATTATCCTTCCAATACCAGCTTCCCAATAAGTTCTTGACTTTATCTCTATCAATTTCAGCATTTGTTCACCATTCTTCTGCTCCTTTCCATGAAGAATTTCATTTCTCTGAATCCAGATCTGCTCCAAGGTTATTACAAAGTAATTCAAAAATTCCGCTCTAAAATTATTAGAGATAGAAAACAATTTAAAGGATCAGAAGAAAAAACTTCCCTAATCCATCTTGATACACTCAAATCCAGTAAATTATCCAAGTTGATTTGCCACTTTGAAGAATCCCATAAAGATTTAGTATAGGAGCATTGAATAAAGATATGGTCAAGATTCTCTTCTACACCTTCCTGACACAACATACAATTAACATCTTGAATCCCAAAGCAGAATTTCAGCCTCCCTCTACAAGGTAAAGCATTGCTCAGGATTTTCCACACAAAATGTTTATGCCTATTGTGCAAATTTGAGTGCCACGACTTCTTCCAATATTTCCTGTTAATGAGTGAAGCATCAACAACTCTTTCTTGGTTCACTGTTCTGTAGGCAGACTTTACAGTGAATTGCACTATCGAAGAGGGCAACCATACCAAATAGTCAATTTCCCTAGAGGGAATAATGTGTTAAATGGCTTGTGCAGCGGACAGATCAAAGAGTTGATTAATCAATCCCCTATTCTAGCCATTCATGTTACTATTCATCAGTTCCTTAATAAACAAAATAGAAATCCCACCCACTCTGGTTTGCATTTAACTGAAATCCTTTGATAGAGGGGATCCAAGGATCCTCCCAAATATTAGCAACTGAATTCACCCCTATATTGATATAGGCCCCATTTTCAACAGATCAATGGTCGTTATGATGCCAGACCAAATCCATGATGCATTCTGAGCAGATTGGTTCACATTTAGCAAATTCCTCCCTAAACATGCGCAAGAATAGGAGATATCATCATCTGAGTAGAAGGTTGTGGCAGTTCGAGTAGAATCAAAGTGTTGAGGATAGATCATCAAGTTGAAGTAGCAATTGAAGCCTGAACGACCCCATTCTTTTTCCTAAAGTTAGAAGACATATAGAATTATTTTCTGAACGGTGGAAGTTACGTTTCAACGTTTCCATTTAGAGTTATTTCTTCTGGAAGTCGCCTATACAACCAAAAATTCTGCTCTCCTATCTTCATTTGATTTTCCGATTAAGTGTTCAAAGTAAGAACCCTTCGTCCTTTTTTTAGTCCTAAAAATGCATGAAGTATTCTTTTATTAAAGATATGAAATGTATGAAGTTTTCACATGTTTTATTGCATAAAATTCTGGATGAAGAACCGAATGATGTTTGCATCGTTGCATGCTTATACTTGTTGATTCTTGCGCATGTTGTCGATTAAATTGCTGGATGCATTACATGAGAGTCAGCATATGCATATTCTCAATTTAGAGCTCTTGTCTAATGATGACCCTAGACTAGGATATATTCTGAATTTATGATATAAGTGCCAGAGAGCGCTTTCTGTCCCCAATGATGCCTGGTCCCTAGTAGGTTTTAAAAGTTAGGGCTGTTAACATAATCATTCAGTCTACGAGGATGGATAATGACAGGAATATATCCTTAAATAGCAATTTCTGAGCTTACCAATTACGATATGATATGTTATATGTTAAAACAAAAATTAAGGGCCTTCCTAAACGACATTCAAGTTTGGACTGTTAACAGTTGGATAGAGTTATGGCTGGATAATTGAGCTCGATTGTAGAATTACTTGTTGCATGTCATTTTGGTACTAATCATGTAAAGTTTATATGTATTGGAATGCTACGAGTATGTCATGTTATGTCAATTTATGTTAAGCACTCGGAGTACGATTTCTAATATGTATGTGATCGATTTTTTTTTTTTTTTTTAAAAACTAGACCATTTATAAGTATGGTCCAGTTGATTACAATTATATTATTATAAGACCTCACCAGAGGAGGAGGAGTAGAAGCCCCCGTGAGGGGAGAAGTAGATGTCCCGTTGAGCGGGTGCCCCGTGAGGAGTAGTAGAAGTCCCGTTGAGCGGGGTGCCCCATGAGGGGTGTATAAGGGAACCCAAAGAAATGACAATTAAATCATTCCCCTTGTGTGAAGGAGGTATGTGATCGATTTGGTTAAGTATTGTTATGACATATTATTTGTATGATTTGGTATTGTTTCTAAGTATTATAAAGAGTCTAAAACAGTGTTTTTGGATGGGGTTTCAGATTGTAAGTTATGCAAGCTCTAAAGTATTATGTTATGTTTTCAAGTACTTTACAAAGGTTTTCAAGATGTTTCAGGTTAAATAAAACAAGTCAAGATGTATTTTCAAATATTTTGGGAAACAGGGAAATGTGTTAAAGTCTCTTTGGTCCTTCATCCCAAGGCCGATCGATTCTTACTAAGCTAGTGTGGCTTACCCTATTATCTATCTATGTTTTGCAGATGAGTATAATGAATGTGTTGATAATGAGACATGGGATGGGGTGCAAGGCGTATAGTTAATGAATGAATGTTATGTAATAAATATTGAATCTTTATAAGTATTTGACAAGTAGTATGATATAATAAGTTTGTAATTTCCTTTGAAGTTTGAAGACATATAATAAAGTTAAAGTTTATGATTATTCTGTCAAGTTTGACACATAGTAGTATATTATGTTAAGAGTTCTTTGTCTCATTGATAGATGAGGCATTGCCAGGTCACCTTCTGGTTACGGGGTGTGACATAAGTAGTATCAGAGTAGGTCGAACCTTAGGCTTAAATCCTTAGTTAGAAAATTTAGTATGAAATGAATATATGATGGATTCTTAGATAACTTAACATGCGTTCTTCGGTGGAGATTCTGAAATAGGACATATGTTTTTATTTACCATTTTATATATCATTATTTGGTATGATATGTTACGTTTACCTCGTATGTTATGTGCTATATGTACTTTTTATGCTAATTATTCTTAGGGGCGTACTAGCTAGGATAAGATGTTAGAGGACCTAATTGACAAGATGAACTTTTTGGTTAGTTTAATTGGTTAATATTTGGAGGAAGGTTAATGTATGAAGAGGTGCCAGTTAAGATATGATCAAGAAGAGGGATGTACCTATTGATTGGTTGCTTACTTTGGAGTTATAACCTTCCAGAAATCTGAAGTTTAGATAGCCCATAAATAGAGGAGGAAAGTAGAGAAGGAAAGGAAAGAATAAGAAAGAAAATAAGAGTGCGGGAAAATCTGGATAGCAAGTAAGAATACTTTGGCAGACATAGCAAATCATGTCGGATTCCTCCCATATTTTACCAATAGATACTAGACTTCCTAAACTAAATTCTGACCAAAGAAATTATCATTCTAACTTCTGGATTAAGAGATATCATCATCGGAGTTGAAGGTCCTGGCAGATTGGATAGGCTATGGGAGAATGCACTTTTGAGATAGCAAAAGGTGTCTGTCTTCAGCGATTCTTAGTGCGTTTTGAAGAGGACAGATAGAGCTACGTTTGGAATTTGACGGAGTAGCATTTGGAGTTCTATATTTCTAGTTATAGGATTGGGAAGTTAGTACTTTGAATCTAGATTTTCTGCTTTTGGTGTATTTTGAGGTTTTGCTTTAAGATTGATAAGGTAAGAACCCTTCGTCCTTGTTTTTCAGGTTTTCAAAGTTAAGGTTGTTAACAGAGCCATTCAATCCACGAGGATAGATAATGACAGGAATATATCCTTAAATAGCAATTTCTGAGCCTACCAGTTACGATATGATATGTTATATGTTAAAAAATGTAAGGGCCTTCCTAAACGGCATTAAAGTTTGGGCTGTTAACAGTTGGATAAGGTTATGGTTGGATAATTGAGCTCGATTGTAGAATTACTTGTTGCATGCCATTTTGGTACTAATCATGTCAAGTTTATATGTATTGGAATGCTACGAGTATGTCATGTTATGTCAAGTTATGTTAAGTACTCGGAGTACAATTTCTGATATGTATGTGATTGATTTGGTTAAGTATTGTTATGACATGTTATTTGTATGATTTGGTATTATTTCTTAGTATTATAAAGAGTCTGAAAATAGTGTTTTGAGTTGGAATTTCAGATTGTAAGTTATGAAAGCTCTCAAGTATTATGTTATGTTTACAAGTATTTTACAAAGGTTTTCAAGATGTTTCAGGTTAAGACAAGACAAGATATATTTTCAAATGTTTTGGGAAACAGGGAATGTGTTGAAGTCTCTTTGGCCCTTCATCCCAAGGCCGATCGACTCTTACTAAGCTAGTGTGGCTTACCCTATTATATTCTTATGTTTTGTAGATGATGCTGATTAGGAGACATGGGACGGGGAGCACGACAAGTAGAAATTAAAGAAGTAATGATCATGTAATAATATAGTTGATGAACCTTTATTAAGTTGAATAACTTTAGTTCTAAGTTTATGTAATCTACCTTTAAGTATTGATGACTTATAATAAAGTTAAAGATTAAGATTATTCTGTTAAGTTTGGCTTGTAAGAGTATATTTTGTTAAGGGTTCTTTGTCTCATTGATAGATGAGGCATTGCTAGGTCACCTTCTGGTTACGGGGTGTGACACAATGAACCGGTGTTCATTGAAGAAGAACAGGTGTTCGCTAATGAAAAATAGGTGTTCACAGAAATCTGAACCGATGATTGTGTTCGACACAATTTTCTTAAAACATATTCGCTTCCTCCCGGATAAGTGCTAGAGTTTCGTTAAGCGTCTGTCTCCCAGGATACAACGGCAACGTAGAATTTGTTTGCACAAAAAATAGTTCCACCGGCGAACAAGAACAAGGACTATTGAAGAATACCAGAAATTTGTAAAGCATGGTGTTTTTCAGAAAGCTTTTAGAACTAAGAAGTATTTTCGAATTTGTATCTTGCTGAAAATGAAGCCTCTTATTTATAGGCTGTAGAAGCAGCTGTTACATATGCTCACTTTAATTCAACTGAGTTCAATGCCTCTTTAGTTCAGCAGTTACAATCTGTTCAACAAGCCTAATAAATCCTGCAGTTATAACCTTTGATATAACTCTGATTGGAAATAGCAAAACGTGGGCTGTTCAGGCCCGCGAGTTTTGGTCCCACATTCGTGTACGTAGGTCCCACATTGAATCTACCTCTTTCAAGTTCTAGCTATTTTGGTTTCAAAAGACCTTGGATTCGCACCCCCCTGCGCAAGCGTGCACGAGGTTCTAGAATGGGGCATAATCATAGCAAGACAATTTAAATCCATTTAAACCACTTTTACATATAAAGTGAAACATGAGGATTTAATTCGGAACGAAGGGGGTCTAAAAAATCGTAAACACGATGATCGTAGTATGGATCGGAAGATCAGACAAAACTATTAAAATAATATTTAATGATAAATTTATGTCAATAAGACATCATTTTATATGCAAATGAGCAAAAAAAAAATATAACAATACTTCAACCGGAAAGAATAAGAATACCAATAGAACTAACAAACTGAAATTAAATCACATACTAACAGGTGATAAATTTCGGAAGCAAACCAATAATTCATTAGGTCTTTTACTCCAACAAATTTCACGAGAACAAGTCTATCTTTCTAATTTTCTAATCTAGCAAACATTTACAGGCGTTATTATTATCCTCAATGTAATCTCCACCACCACTCACATCGATGATGAGCGATGAAGTTGGGAGTATGAGAATTGAGAGAGTTGAGATGTTGACTTGAATACAAGTGGATTTTTTTTAATTTCAGATAACCTGTTACCGACCCAGTTGAAAAGAGGCAAGATTGAATCGACAACGAAGAACAGGTCATGCGGTTAGACGCTTCACTTCCAACCGGTAGGTCGGGAGTTCGAGAGGGGAAGTGAGGAACCATTATTAATTCTCCTTTAATAATAAAAAAAGAAAACTAAGATTGAATGCACCGGATCGTTCGATTTTACGATCTAAATCGACGATCCTCTACAATTCAATCCTCCAACGATTTTTAGTACGATTTAAATCGATTTATACCCTTAGGATCGTAGAATCGTACGATTTTACGATCTAACTAGCGATTTTGACAACTTTGGTCACATCACATGACACAATATTCTTATGATTTTTCAAAGAAAATCCCTTAATTTTGACGGGATTAGAAGTTTTTCGATTTTTTCCCATTCTGACTTTATTTGAGTAATCGAAAATGATCCCGCGTTATTACATTTTTATAAGATAAACAAATGGAGTCTATCAGAAAAGAAAAAAAAGAGTATAATAATTTCTTATTTAAATTATTTTTACAAATGGTTTATAAGGGAAACCAATTCGATAGCATTATTTTTAAACAAATCATATTGTGAAACCCGTAACTTTTGCTTACGTGTTATTTTACATTTAATTTATTTTTGTGTGATTTATGGCGTAGGCGTAAATTATTTTGCGTGATTATGTGTTTATGTGTCTATTAATTTTTATAAATGTTGCGTGTTACATTTTTGGTACGTTTCGTTGTGGAGCGTTTCGTACGGGTATCGTAATTAAGGGACGTAAATTGTGATTCACCTAGATTAGTAATTTAATTAGATGATTGGTTAATTGAATTGATATAAAGAAAAAGAAAATAATAATAATAATAACATAGTAGTGGGGGTAATGTGTAGTGGGAATTTTTCCACAAGTAACATAAAAATAGGATATGGGGTCATGGCAGTCGTGGGATGAGGGGGAGAGATTAAGGGGGGTCGTGGGTTTGTTTATGATGAGTAGTATATATATAGGGACAGGGGATTGATTTACTACTCACATTAAAACACGACAAAGAAAATAAAAGGCGACGTGTGCTGGGGAGAAAATAATTGGGAAGTTGTGGGTTCTTCCTTGGGAGGCGTGTGCGCAGCAATTGGAATGGGAGAAGGGGCTGCCCAGTAGGCTTTTGCCGCAAGGCAGGAGAGAATATGTAAGTTTTTGTGAGTTTAGATTTTATGTCCAGAACTTCGAGCAGACCGTTGAGGGGACTACAATTGTCCGATTTCGACCCATAATATACCGATTCGAAGGCGTTCGAATAAGCTTCGAGTGAGCGCAGACGGAATGCCATTTCGAGTCCCGAGCAGAAAGTTATAGCTCCGAGAGTTAGACTGGAAGTGCTGTTTCAGATTTTCTGTTATTAAATTGTCTTCGTAAGAGGTAGGGACACCCCCTACGTCATTTAATTTACGCATTTATTTCTGCACAGTAAAAGCGGATAAATTATTCTATTTATAAAATATTTGAATGAATTGTGTTAATTACTTTCGATATTGTATAAAATGTTTTAGATTTGATTTAATTGCATTATAATCTGATACGTTTATTGATAACTGCATTCTTGTTATTGCTTTATGTAAATTGTGATAATTATCTGATAATTGTGAATCTTGGATTTAATTGAGCTTATATTGAACTTGCATAAATGTTACCGCTTTGGTCGTTATATTTGAGAGTCGTTGATTTTAGTCATATGTGGTTTTGGTCGACCGAGTCGTCGCCCCTACTGAGCTCTTGCCGACTAATCTTAACATGGATCCGGATACTCTTACCTTCCGAACGACGGGGCTTGATATTTTAGGCACATGTCTTGTTATGTTATCGCTCACCCTTGTGAACTCCACAACGGTTGTTAATAGCCCTACTTATTATTCTCGTTAGGAATCGAGTCTGATTACGAACTGACTGATAGTGCACCCAGACACTATAACTGATTATGTTCGACAAAGTCCTAGACTAGGATTATCAACAGGCCAGAGCTGTAATTGGAAATCAACCACGTAAGGACTCCAACAAACCGATAAAAAATAACAATTACAAACATAACAATACATCGAATACTAAACGTACCAAATATAACACATAAACAAGTTGTAATGTAACATTACGCACCCAACCACATTACATATCACATAATATCATGATATAGCAATTAATGAACACATACATGCAAAAATTAAGGTAAGTCATACAAAATTATTTTTCTAAAAGTCCTGGGTATCACAGTTATAAACATTGCATTCATCATTTCTTTCAATGTTCGATTTTTACATTCAGCTACTCCATTAGATTGGGGAGAATATGATGCAGTTCGTTCATAAATAATTCCATGTTTCTCACAGAAGTCGCCGATAGGCGCCTCATACTCACCACCTCTATCACTCCTTAATCTTTTGATATTTTATCAAGTTGTTTTTCAAGTTCAACTTTAAAGAGAACAAATTTCTCTAACGCTTCATCTTTGCTCTTCAGCAAATACACATAGCAATATTTCGTGCTATCATCAATAAAAGTAATAAAATACTTATTTCCTCCTCGTGTTTGAACTGATTTCAAATCACACACTCCACTATGAATTAATTCAAGTGGTTCAGTGCTTCTTTCTATTGAGTGAAACAAAGACTTTGTTAATTTTGCTTCAATGCAAATTTCATACTTATCACTCAAATTGATTTGGAATGTAGGTATGTGATCCATTTTAATTAATCGTCACAACGAATTTAAATTAACATGACCAAGCCGTTTATGCCATAAATAAGAAGACTCAAGAAAGTAAACAAAATATGTATCTTTATTGATAATCGTAATTAAATTCAATTTAAAAAAACCCATCGGCATGCCCCATTCCTACAAACATTCCAACTTTTCTCAAAGTGAGCTTATCTGATTCAAACACCATGCGAAATCCATGCTTGTTTAACAACAATCCAGACACAAGGTTCTTTCGAATCTCTAGCACATATAACAGGTCTTTCAGTGTTAAAATCTTGCAAGAAGTCATCTTCAAAAGAACATTCCCTTGCCCTTCGATAGAAGTCGTGGTAGAATTTCCCATATATATTTTTTCCCTTCAACAAATTTAAAGGTGGAAAAATAGTCTGTAATTTTGTATACATGTCTCATAGCACTAGTGTCACCCACCACTCTTTAGGGTTTGACCCGACCAAATTATTTTCGGATACCACATCAACTAGGTTCATGTCCTCCAATTCCTTAGTCATGTGAGTCATCAAGTTGGTCTCATTATTCTTTTTAGATGATCGACAATCAGTCGACTTATGCTCTAGTTTGCCACAGTTGAAGCATTTTCCTTTGAATTTGTTCTGCTGCTTCGAGACACCACCAGTTGTCTAGAGCTTCCCTTTGAACACATTGTTCTTGGTCTTGTTTCTGGAACCTTGACCTATGACGTGCTCCAATACATTGACTTTAGCATGCATAGGACTTAAAGCCTTGGGCTCAGAAATCCGGTTGTCCTCTTCAATACGAAGTCTGATAATGAGATCCTGCAAGAACATTTCCTTGCGCTTGTGCTTGAGATAATTCTTAAAATCTTTCCAACTCGAAGGCAATTTCACTATCACATCAGCCACTTGAAAGGTCTCACTCAACATCATCCCATCAGCATGGATGTCGTGCAGAATTACTTGAAGTTCTTACACTTGACTTATCGCAGTCTTGGAATCCACCATATTATAATCAAGGAAACATCCGATAAAAAATTTCTTTGTGCCAACATCTTCCGTTTTATATTTACGGTCAAGAGATTCCCACAATTCTTTAGCCATGTTGTATGCACTATAGAAATTATATAAAGTGTCATGTAAACCGTTCACAATATAATTCTTACATAAGTATTCAGAATGTTTCCACGCCTCAACAACCATCAACGTTGGTGAATCAACATCCCCTTCAGGTATCATTAGAGTATCTTCATTAAAAAACTTGGCCAAACCCAAGGTGGTCAAGTAAAACATCATCTTTTGATGCCATCTCTCAAAGTTCACACTATTGAAATTTTCTGGTTTCTCAATATGACTTGTCGGAACAGTATGGAGTATTGCATTCACATCAGCAGCAGTACTGTGATACCCGGGAATTTTACCGTCGTGAAATTATGTGTAATTGCATATTTATTTGATTTATAATTAATGTCATGATTAAATGCTATGTGCTATATGACATGTTTCATGTGTTATATGTGTTACATTTTAATTGTGTGTGCGAGGGTATGAGTGTAATTAATAGAATAGTAAGGGACCTAATTTGTAATTACCCTAAACTTAGATCTCCTAGGTTGAGGGGTCATGGGGTTGGGTTATCAGTTACCTAAAATATGAAACAGTCGATCGTGAGAGAAAATGAGAGAGAATTTTTCTGCCCAAAACTTTGAGGAGACGATTGAGGGGGCTACATGCGTAAGTTTTCGACCCACAACATATCAAATCGAATACAATCGAAAGACCTTCGAGTGACCGCATACGGAACCTAATTCAGGAATAGGAGAAGAAAGTTATCACCCCAGGAGTGAAGCTGCCAGAGCTGATTTCGGGGTTGCTATTGTTTTTGTCGCCGTAACGTGTAAGGAACCCATCCCTCTGTTACTTTCTGCCCGGATTTCTTTATATATCATTGGATACTGTTATAGAATGGTTTAAAAAGTATTTGGGGTATGATTATTTGCTTAAATTGCTAGAATTACACGTGATTACATGTTTTGTGTTTATCGAATGGTTTATAGAATTTCTGCCTTCAATTGGATGAATTATGCATGCTTATACGATATGATTTTCAATTGTTGTTATCAAATTGTTATATATATATATATATATATATATATATATATATATATATATATATATCTTAATTGTGTATTGTGGATCGTTGACGATCCTTCATGTACTTTCTTGTTCGTTAATTGTTGAATTGGTTTATGTCCTTATTTGGGACGTCCTATTTGACTTTCGTTGTTGTAGCCCTATGTGGTTATGGTCGACCGAGTCGCCGCCCCCTATTGAACTCTTGTCTATGAACGATTAGTTAGCAGGATCAGTCTGACTATATTTGTTCTGTTATTCTTCTGAATCTATGATCCCGTGAGATCTTACATTGCACGTATGTACTGAGCCTTCACCTAATTAGGTGGTTTTGTGGAGTCCCTGTATAGGAAGATAATACAATGTAATGGATTGATCCTTAAAATCCATGTCCCTGGGGGAACTACCAAACCCACGTGTTATACTGAACTGTCCTAGTTTGTTTGACAACTAGGACCATTACCGTTATTGCTGATTATGCGTGATTAGATGATTGAGCTCATTTGGTGAGATTGTCGTGTCATAATAGTAGTGATGGTCTGAGTGTCTAGGCGAGGTTGTGATCTGGTGTACCAGATGGGAAATACGTGGTGCTTATCATACACTCGGTAATGAAAGCGTTTAGGTGCGAAGAATGTGGCTATCTAGTTTACTTGTATGTTTCACTTGTTGAGGTGAGGACTACGAATTGCCTATCGTTGATTATGTCCGCCGTGGGTATCAGGGTGGAAGACATCAGGTTATCGATTCATCGAGTTAGCAACCACCAGAAGTACCGCAACCGGGGTCAAGGTAACAATGCCGGTTTTGAGGCACCCCCACCACCACCTCTACAAATATACAGCAACTCGCCACCAACCCCACAATACAATGCAAATCCCCCTCAGTATAACGTACCACCACAATACAATGTCCCCCACAGCAATATATAGTCCCTCAACAGCAATATAATGCACCACCACCCCTCCACCAACCAATGCAGGGGCGGCTCCTGAATTAACAGTTGCCTTTGTAATGGTAACCCAAATGCTTCAGTATGTTGGGGTTCCTAGAGGCAGGGGTTGAATCAGATTCGGGAATGTACTGTTAGCACATGAAGAAGATGCGTGTTGGGTGTTTTGATGGAGGTGTGGGTCCTGATCAGGTAGAGATTTGGTTAGAGGAGGTAGAGTAGCACTTACGCATCATGAGGGTACCTGAGGATATAAAGCCTGATGTGGTGATACCTTTACTCACGTTTGAGGCGTCTGAGTAGTGGAAAGGCGTGGGGACCGGTGTATGCTCAAGATGGGCCTGTCACTTGGGAATTGTTCAAGCAAACTTTCATGGACCAATACTTCCCAAAGACCTTTAAGACAGCTAAGTAGAATGAGTTCTTTGATATGGGGCAGACGGAGGGTATGTTTGTCTCTGCCCATGCTAGTAAGTTCAACCGGCTGGGTAAGTATGCTACTGCTATAATCCAGGATGGTAAGATAAGGACGCTGAGGTTTGTACGGGGGTTGTTGCCTCGTATTAGAGGAAAGTTGTTTGGATACCGTCCTACTTCATTCATGGATGCGTCCAAATAAGTTTGGATGTGGAAGAGGAGTTCAAGACTGCTGAGACTAATAAGAATAGGCCCTACTCAGCTATGTCACAGGGTCAGAGTTCTAGTCTTAACTCAGTTGAACATTTGGCTGGGAGGAGGTTCGCTCCCACATCGGGACCAACCAACACCTATAGGCTAGGGGCAAGCACTGGAGCTAACTTGACTAGGATTGGGGTGTTGGAGTACATTTAATCTAAGGTGCGCCAATTCGATTGGGCCGGGATTGGATTGGGCCCTTAATCGGGTTGGGCCGACCAACCCATTTGGACCGACCTTATGGCTGGAAAAATGGGATATATTTTTAGCTATTATCTCTTAGAAAGAGGTTGAAGTGGTGGAGAATGTGGAGGAGTGGTTTCCTCCATGATCTCCCACTTCCCCCTTTCTCTCTCCCTACTCTCCCTTGAATGACTAAGAAAAATGCTGATTTTTCTTAGTATTCTAAGTCATTATTCTCCAGCTTTTGGAAACTTAGTGAAGAGAGAAAAGAGAGAACATTCAATAGAGATTGAATAGAAAGAAAAGACAGCTTTTCTAGATACTTGTTTTCTAGCTTTGGCTAATAGAAAAGAAGTAAGAAAACTGTTTCTTGTTCTTCTTTAGGTCCTATATCCACCATATATATATACTCCATCTTGAAGAGTGTCTTCAAGACTTCTACGAGGCGTTGGCTAGCACCAAGCGGTAGAGGACCATCCCCGGAAGATCGAGTGGATATTGGAAGAGACGGAGCCTGCGTTGGTGGTGTTCCGTTCGTGACAACTGAAACCGTTCCAGACGATTTCCGCACTTCGAAAGGTATAGTACTATCCAATAGTCTAAGGTTCTTGCTCGTGAAAGATCCTATTAGAGGCGGGTCGTTTTATTTCCGCTGCATAACTGTTATTGACCCGGTTATTCCTCTAACAGTGGTATCAGAGCCACTCACGAGTACCCTATAGACTTAATGTGCTATAGTATTTTAATATGGATTATGAATCTATATTTTGCATGCCTTAGGATTGCTAGAAATGTTGTATATCATGTATGACATGTATGAGAGTCGAGAATTTTGGTCAACCGAAATGCCTGTTTTGGTCAACCGAGTACTCTTAGTACTCTGTTCGGTCGACCGCAATGTCTGTTCGGTCAACCGAGTAGTACTCTCAGTACTCTGTTCGGTCGACCGCAATGCATGTTCGGTCAACCGAGTACTCTCAGTACTTTGTTCGGACGATTGGGAGATATGTCGGTTCATCCGACTGGTTACCCGGTCGACCGAGCGTGGTGGCCGGTCCACCGAACTGAAACAGAATATGAAATGTTCATTTTGCTGGTTGCTCATTTTTCATAAATTGTTATGTTAGTTGAGCATGATGCATATTAATCGCCTTTACCCTGTTGGTTTATTTTATAAATACGATCTGCGTATCGTGCCTATCTCTTTTTATCAAAAGTTGTAATTCTCTTCTCATCAAATCCCCTCGAATGTAACTCGAGGTTTCCTTAGAATTATGTAATTCTAGATTTGGAGAAGGTACAGCTGTGATGATGATTTGGAGACAACCACCTGAAGGTCAAGACGGTGTAAAATATAATGTTTTCTTTTCACACCCTTAGATTGACTTCACAGTTTTTCCATTGGCTTGGAAAAACCGAATAGGATATGGCGATTACTATTGCATTTTTACTTTTATGTATTGGATGCATATGTATATAAGCATAAACTATTTTATTTATGCTTTTCTGGTGAGATTGTTAAAAACAAAACCCCTCAATTAAATATTAATTAGTGCCTTCCTAAGTTTGGCCCTCGTCAAGGCCTAGATCGACATTAGTATGGGACATGCCAAAGCTGTACATACGTGTCTATTCGGGTGAGGCGCGAAGGATAATTTGTGATATCCGCCGGCAAAAACTTAGGGTCCTAGTTAATTGGATTATCTCAATAAATGGATTGAGGATCTAGAGGCAAAAGAGTTGAGAAAAGTGTATAATGATACGCTTGAATAAATGTTATTCACTCAACTAACCAAGAATTACATAATTTGATGTAATTGAAAAACGTTGCCTACCTAAATAACTAAGTTTTGGGCGATCGACCAAAGTCGACTTCGAACGAGGTGAAATATGGATCTTGGCCCGCTAGAAAGTTAACGAACTTTACAAGTTGATAATGAGGGTTATTCACTCGAAGAAAATAGTGGGAGAAATCATTAAAAAAGATAAAAAGACCTAATAATGATTTTTTATCGGTACTTACTTTGCATATGTATTTTGTTGTAGAAAATGGCAAATTCAAACCAAACACTATCATCTGCGTTACGTCCTTGAGAAGGACAAATTAGAGGGAGTTAACTTCCTCGATCGGGTTCGAGAACTTGAGAATCGTTCTAGAGCATGAAAGAAAGATGTATGTTCTAGAAACGACCTATTCCCGATACACCGGAGGCTCGCGCTTCGACGGCGATAGAAGTGCTTATCGAAGCATTGTAGTGATGCTTTAGATGTGTCTAGCCTCATGCTTGTCACCATGAACTCTGAGCTTCAGAAGCAACATGAGGACATGGGGGCTTATGAGATGACCTGAAGCAACTATATCAGGGACAAGCACGACAAGAGAGATTCGACGTATCGAAATCTCTTTTTCAATGCAAAATGTCTGAAGGAATGCCAGTAGGAAATCACGTTCTTAAGATGATAGGTTATGTTCAGAACTTTGAAAAACTTGGATTTCCTTTGGGGGCAAGAGCTGTCGACTGATTTGATCTTGCAATCGTTGCCTAAGTCATTCAGTCAGTTCATTCTGAATTATCACATGAATGAAATTGACAAGCCATTGCCTGAGTTGTTGAACATGCTGAGGACTACCGAGAAGGAAATAGGCAAGTCCAAGCCCAACACCATACTGATGGTGCAAAAGGGCAAAGACAAAGGTTTTGTGAAACACAAAGGCAAACCGAAAGGTAAGCCCAAGGGCAAGCAAACCACTTTCAACAATGTATTGAAATCTAAGGGTGGTGTAGCCAAGGACTCTATCTGTCATCACTGTGGTGAAAAGGGTCACTGGAAAAGGAACTGCAAAAGCTATATTGCAGGAAAAATGCTGGAAAATGAGAAAGCAAATGTTGCTTTGGGCTCAGGTATTTATGTTGTTGATATTAATGTGATTGATATCAATTTAAATACAACTACATCTTGGGTACTTGATACCGGATGTGGTTCTCACATTTGTACTAATGTGCAGGGACTACAAAGGAGTGGAGAGTTGGCAAAGGGTGAAGTGGAACTACGAGTTGGCAACGGAGCACGTGTTGCAGCCCTAGCTGTAGGTACTTGTACTTTTACTTTGCCTACAGGGATTGTTTTGGGTTTAGAAAACTGTTTCTATGTACCAAGTTTGACTAAGAATATTATTTCAATTTCTTGTTTGGACAAGAAAGGTTTTGAGATTTCAATCAAAAACCAACGATTGTCGTTATTTTTGGATAATATTTTTTATGCAAGGGCCTCTTTGATTAATGGTCTATATATTTTAGACCTTGATATGCCAATTTTAAATATAAATACAAAAAGGATTAAGACTAATGATTCTAATCCGACATCACTCAGCATTGTCGCTTAGGCCACATAAACGAAGACCGCATATCCAAGCTCCATAAAGATGAGGGTCGTTGGAATCATTTGACTTCATGTCTTATGATCGATGCGAATCTTGTTTGTTGGGTAAGATGACAAACATCACCTTTCACTAAGCTAGGTGAGAGAGCCGATGTTTTATTAGGACTAAAACATAGTGATGTATGTGGCCCTTTTAATATACATGCAAGGGGTGGTTACCTCTACTTCATTACCTTTACTGATCACTTCAGTAGGTATGGATATGTGTTCTTGATGAAACACAAATCTGAAGCATTTGCTAAGTTTAAAGAGTTTAAACTAGAAGTAGAAAACCAACTTGGCAAGAGTATTAAGGTTCTTCGATCTGATCGAGGAGGAGAATACTTGAGTCAAGAATTCTGTGACTATCTAAAGGATTGTGGAATCGTTTCACAACTTTCTCCTCCAGCTACTCCACAATGGAATGGTGTATCTGAAAGGAGGAACAGAACCTAATTAGATATGGTTCGTTCTATGATGAGTCACACGAGCCTACCCAATTCTTTTTGGGGACACGCACTATAGACAGCAGCTTTAACACTTAACCGCGTTCCATCTAAATCAGTTGCAAAGACGCCATACTAGTTATGGATTGGGAAGCGTCCCAGTTTATCTTTCCTCAAGATTTGGGGCTGTGAAGCTTTTGTAAAACGCTCAGCTTCTGATAAGCTAGCTCCAAAATCTGAAAAGTGCATATTTGTAGGTTATCCTAAGGAAACTAAAGGATATTACTTTTATATCCCTAACAAAAACAAAGTGTTTGTTGCTCGCACGGGAGTCTTTTTAGAAAAAGAATTTGTTTCTAGAAACACGAGTGGGAGTAGCGTAGAACTTAATGAAGTTCCAGACTCTCAAACTAGCACTAATTATAAGATGGAAATTGAACAGACTCCACAAGTTGTTGTGCAGCGAGTGCCACAAAGCAGTTGTGCAACCAAAGATCGATTCAAGAAACACAAGAATTGCGTAGGTGCAGTAAAGTTCGTCGTCCCACGTCCGAAAAAAATTTGGGTTTTTTCATAACAGAACATGGTGATGTTATGTTTGTGAATCACGATGAACCTTCAAACAAACAGAAATTAATAGCCCTGGGATTCGAGAAATGGCTTGAGGCCATGAGATCCGAAATGGACTCCATGTACACAAACCAAGTCCGGATCTTGGTTGATCCACTGAAGGGGTAACTCCCATAGGGTGCAAATGGGGTTTTTAAGATTAAAACGGACATGGAAGGGAATGTACAAACGTATAAAAGGGTGACTGGTCGCGAAAGGTTTCAAACAAGTTCATGGTATTGACTATGACGAGACCTTTTCCCCCTGTAGTTATGTTCAAGTCCATTTGGATTTTGCTTGCTATTGCAACTTACTATGACTATGAAATCGGCAAATGGATGTCAAAACCGCTTTCCTTAATGGAAAACTTGAAGAGGATGTGTATATGACACGGCCTGAAGGTTTTGTCACTCCAAAGAATCGTTTGGAAAAGTATGTAAGCTTCAGAGATCCATTTATGGACTCAAGCGAGCTTCTCGAAAAGCTGGAACATCCGCTTTTAATGATCGTCGTCCAGTGAGTTTGGCTTCATTCGAAATGAGGATGAGCCTTGTGTTTACAAGAAGGTTAGTGGGAGCTCAATCGTATTCTTGGTTTTGTATGTAGATGACATACTACTAATTGGAAACGACATACCAACCTTAATGTCTGTCAATGCTTGGTTGAGTACGTGTTTCTCTATGAAAGACTTAGGCGATGCCAGCTATATTCTGGGAGTCAAGATCTATAGAGATAGATGCAGGAGACTCATTGGCCTAAGTCAGAGTACATATATAGACAAGGTGCTAAAGCGGTTTAGCATGCAAGAGTCTAAGAAGGGCCTTTGTCCTATGGCACATGGTACTGTTCTGCCGAACAAATAGTGTTCTAAAACGCCTGCCGAAATAGAACGCATGAAAGAGATCCCTTATGCTTCTGCCATAGGATCCATCATGTACGCCATGTTATGTACTCGCCCAGATGTCTCATTTGCCTTAAGCCTTACGAGCGAGATACCAGTCTAATTACGGTGAACGTCCACTGGATCTCGAGTCAAGAATATCCTCAAGTACTTGCGAAGGACTAAGGATACATTCTTGATTTATGGAGAGGCGGATGAGCTCGTTGTAAGTGGTTACACCGATGCTAGTTTCCAAACCGGCGAGAGATGATTTCCGATCGCAATCGGGATATGTGTTTAACTTGAATGGAGGTCTTTGTGGTAGCGCGATTCAAAGCAATCGACCATCGCAGATTCTACGACAAAGGCCGAGTACATAGCAACTTGTGAAGCAGTTAAGGAGGCAGTTTGGATCAGGAAATTTATTTCCGACCTCGATGTGGTTCCTAGTATTGCGAACCCGATAGACCTCTATTGTGACAACAATGGGGCTATTTCACAATCTAGGGAACCTAGATCTCACCAGAGGTCCAAACATGTACTACGGCGTTTTCACCTAATCCACGAGATTATAGAAAGAGGTGATGTGCATATATGTAGAGTAGATTCGGCGGACAATGTCGCCGATCCACTGACGAAGCCACTGTCGCAGCAGCAGCATGATCGTCACACTAGCTCCATGGGTATCCGATATCTGGAGGGCTGATCTTTAGAGACAGTCATTAGTATGCCCTTAAAGACCAATCAGTAGATGATTTTGGGTCTTTAGTGCAAGTGGGAGATTATTGTATCGTATTTATGTAATTTTCATTTTGATGAATAAAAAGGCATAAATTCCAGTATTATTTCAATATGTTTCTGCGTTCTTAAAAACATAATGAAATAATATGTCTTTAGAATAGTATTCATAATTATTACGATTCTGAAACGTCCCTAGTCGAACATTATTATGGAATCTTCGAGAACAATAATAATGCGTAAGACTAGTATGTGCAGTGATTGATATAAGATATCGGATCGTCATATGGGTATATATGATTAGAGAATCATTATACTGGACAGACCCGACATGAGAAACACACCATGGGTTGTTATATATTAGTCAACGGTGTTTCTCAATTTTGGACTGGGTTGTATATGAGATCCTTCGACTTGAGGTCTCACAAGAGTTCTTGCATGGCTAGTGTTATGCTTTGATAATGTTAAACGCTATCCGTAACAGGGTGAGCAATAAAGGCATTTATTAGGTATATCACGAATCTTGTTCAGGATGAATGGGATGCAGAAAGGATTTGTCGCTCCAATATAGCAGGAGCGATATCTTGGGCCCCTTTGATGGAGTCTGACTAATTCATGGCCATGAACAAATGAATCAGTATATGATATTGATGTCATTTGATTAGTCTACTCACGAATCAAGAAACTAAAAGATTGGACAATACAAGTGTGACTTTTTCCATGACTTGTGTTCAATCTAGATATCAAGGACAAAAGGATTTAAATACAAATGTCAAATGGTGTGATTATGATAGTCACCAGATATTTATGAATTGGGGGTAATGATGCGTTGCTAGATACCTCTCATTACCTGTGACATATGATGTCACGGCCAACATCATAGATACCTCCTGGGTCGCACTCATAGATCAACTGGATTGGGCTTGTTGGAGTACATTTAATCTAAGGTGCGCCAATTCGATTGGGCCGGGCCGGACTTCGGGCCGGGCTGGACTTCGGGCCGGGATTGGATTGGGCCCTTAATCGGGTTGGGCCGACCAACCCATTTGGACCGACCTTATGGCTGGAAAAATGGGATATATTTTCAGCTATTATCTCTTAGAAGGAGGTTGAAGTGGTGGAGAATGTGGATGAGTTGTTTCCTCCATGATCTCCCACTTCCCCCTTTCTCTCTCCCCACTCTCCCTTGAATGACTAAGAAAAATGCTGATTTTTCTTAGTATTCTAAGTCATTATTCTCCAGCTTTTGGAAGCTTAGTGAAGAGAGAAAAGAGAGAACATTCAATAGAGATTGAATAGAAAGAAAAGACAGCTTCTCTAGATACTTGTTTTCTAGCTTTGGCTAATAGAAAAGTAGTAAGAAAACTGTTTCTTGTTCTTCTTTAGGTCCTATATCCACCATTTATATATACTCCATCTTGAAGAGTGTCTTCAAGACTTCTACGAGGCGTTGGCTAGCACCAAGCGGTAGAGGACCATTCCCGGAAGATCGAGTGGATATTGGGAGATGCGGAGCCTGCGTTGGTGGTGTTCCGTTCATGACAACTGAAACCGTTCTAGACGATTTCCGCACTTCGAAAGGTATAATACTATCCCATAGTCTAAGGTTCTTACTCGTGAAAGATCCTATTAGAGGCGGGTCGTTTTATTTTCGCAGCATAACTGTTATTGACCCGGTTATTCCTCTAACATGGGGAACCCACAGGGGCACCAACTGATGCGCTACCTTTGAGACCATGGAATAGATTGTTAGTAGTGCCTTAAGACCATTAGCATATGTTGTACGTTTTATATCTATTTGAGCATTTCATATGAATAGTTAATTTTGTTTATGAACATCAAATGCGTGATTTGATAGTAAAACTCATTTGCTTATGTAATTACTATTCTAGTTGTCCCTAGTTTTATGTAATCTACTTGGAGATCGAGCATAAATACAATTAAACTTTATAAGGGTGACGACCACCATGTCGTATGCTTAATTAGGATATCGTGAGACAAAGGGATTAAATAGTGGATTGATATTAGGTTCCGTTGTATATTCATTCACTTTTGGTAGTTACAATGTCCTGCTAGGGACCGCTTGTGATTTATGAACTCACACTACTACTAAGTGTGTTTTCATTGCCATTGTGATATGAACCTATATGGTCACACGCATAGACGAGCTAACGAGCCTCATGTCCAGATTCAATGAATCTACAATGTGTCTAGGTTCATTGTATCTGACATTCATTTTTCTGAGAATAATAAAGCGTTATTATTCAAATTAGAGATAAGGGGCATTTTCGGTATAGCTGGGATTACGTGGGAGTTATTATCCGATAAGGACTCCCACTACCAGCTGAAGTCTAGGGGACGCGGGAGTTAAAGACTCCCATTGCCAGAAGAGGTGGAGCGGACGTGGGAGTTGTTCTAGAAACAACTTCTCACTCCTTATAAAAAATCTCTCTTGGCCGAAACCCTTGGGTTAGACTATTTTCAGCCGAAATACCAAAACCCACATGAAATCAGATTTCTTGTTCTGCCTCCCTTTCTCCCTAATTCCCGAAACTCAGAAAAACTCAGAGCTAGCACGTGTTAGTAGTGCCCTAGGACCATTATCATATGTTGTACGTTTTATATCTATTTTAGCATTTCATATGAATAGTTAATTTCGTTTATGAACATCAAATGCGTGATTTGATAGTAAAACTCATTTGCTTATGTAATTACTATTCTAGTTGTCCCTAGTTTTATGTAATCTATTTTACAATAAAATAAAACTAGTATGATGTTTGATTGATGATTATGTTTTACTAATCCTGTGTAATGAATACAAATCATATCATATATGCAATGTATTGAGATATATCGTATCGGACGTGATCCGTTAGAGAAGTAATACTTCATGGTCCTTAGTCATAAGTATTACTTCCTCAATACTATTTTTGAATCCTTAGACCTTATGTCTCCATTTGATTCTAGCATGAATGGAGCCACGTTTTGAGTCAGTCGTACGCTGCTTTTAATCGAGTAATCAATACGATTGATGATCGGATGTAGCTTCCTATCATGGCTTGAATGTGAGAGGCATTGTAAGGAATTTGTCCCTCTCTATTTTTAGAGAGAAATATCCATGGGCCCCTCGATAGGGAAAGACTGTCTAAATGCATGGCCGTGCTCAAATGTATTTGATAAAATGGTTATCAGATACTATTTGTTGGAACTGTCTACCTAGAGATCGAGCATAAATACAATTAAGCTTAATAAGGGTGACGACTACCATGCCTTATGCTTAATTAGGATATCGCGAGACAAAGGGATTAAATAGTGGATTGATATTAGGTTCCACCGTAAATTCATTCACTTTGGGTAGTCACAATGTCCTGCTAGGGACCGCTTGTGATTTATGAACACATACTACTACTAAGTGTGTTTTCATTGCCATTGTGAGATGAACCTACGTGGGTCACACGCATGAGACGAGCTAACGAGCTTCATGTATGCATTCAATGAATCTAGAATGTGTCTAGGTTCATTGTATCTGACATTTATTTTTCTGAGAATAATAAAGCTTTATTATTCGAATTATAGATAAGGGGCATTTTTGGTATTTGGTTAATAGCTGGGATTACGTGGGAGTTATTATCCGATAAAGACTCCCACTACCAGCAGAAGTCTAGGGGACATGGGAGTTAAAGACTCCCACTGCCGAGAGAAGTTGAGGATGTGAGAGTTGGTTATGAGAACAAACTCTCATACCCTATATAATCATCTCTTGGCCGAAACCCTAGCCAATCAAGTTTTCAGCCGCAATTAACCAAAGAACACCGAAATCAGAAATCGTATTCTGCTTTCTCCCTTTCTCCCTAATTCCAGAAACTCAGAAAAAACGGAGAGCTAGCAATCGCTGCCCGTTTCGTCGCGTGGATACCGGTAGGGAGTAATTCCGCAAAGGGAATTCCGTTGGTGGCAGCAAAGCATCCAAGAAACAGGATCTTCCATTCAAGAATTGGATTCTTGAGCCGAAAATTGTAAGTCTTTTACTCGCTTTTTCGATTCGTTTACGTATGAGCGGATCCTTCAGGGGAGGACTCATGGGTGTTTGGAACGAGTTTCCACCCATGAATCCCTTCAGCACGCGCTGCCCGTTTCGTCGCGTGGATACCGGTAGGGAGTAATTCCGCAAGAGAGGACTCAAGGTGATCATTGCATCCGAGCCTTAAAGACAGGATATTCCATTCAAGAATCGGATTCTTGAGCCAACAATTGTAAATCCTTTTCTCTGTTTTTCGATTCGTTTACGTATGAGCGGATCCTTCAGGGGAGGACTCATGGGTGTTTGAAACGAGTTTCCGCCCATGAATCCCTTCATAGATGTGGAATGGTGCACACCGGGAACCGCAGATGGTTATTCGGGGCATGCTTCATGTGTGGCAAGTAGGCCACAAGGTCAGTGAGTGCACATAGCCACCACCAGCTACTTGTCAGATTACTGGGGGTGCACCGAAAGAGGGAGACAACGGGTTGAGGCCTAATGCTAGGGTCTTCGCCTTGACTCGGCAGGAGGCAGAGGATGCTTCAGATGTGGTTACAGGTACGTTACTCATCAATTCCGTGCCTACGTATGTGCTTTTCGATTGCGGAGCAACCCACTCCTTTATGTCTCGTAGGTTTGCTAAGATACTTAAGACCTCACATGTTAGTGTTTTGGAGACCTAAAGAGTTATGGTTCCTAGTGGGAAAGTGTTGGAGTCTAACTTGGTTCATAAGAGGTGGCGGGTAGAGATAGACTCGAAAGTGTTTGAAATGGATCTCATCCAGCTTCAGATGGTGGATTTCGATGTGATCCTGGGTAAGGATTGGTTGTACAAACAAGATGACTTAGTGGACTGTCGGGAGAGGAAGATTCAGTTCGTGACCGGGGATCAGGATGTGTTCGAGTTTTAGGGATCTGTTGAGAAGATAAGTGGTCAGAGTATGTCCGTTATCTCGGAAATGAAAACGAGAAAGTACATCAAGAAGGGCTGCTAGGCTTTTTTGGCTTACACAGTAGCAAAGGATGATAAGGAAGTCCTGCTTGAAGACGTTCCTGTGGTGAATGAGTTTGGGGATGTGTTTCCCGACGATATACCTGGCATTCCACAAACTCGGGAGATCGAGTTTGAGTTATTGTTGTAACCTGGTGCAGAGCCCATCTCTAAGGCTCCGTATTGGATGGCACCAGCAGAGTTGGAGGTTAAACCTCGAGAGATTCTCGATAAGAAGTTTATAAGAACGAGTGTTTCACCTTGGGGCGCTCCAGTTTTGTTTGTGAAGAAGGACGGTAGTATGTTGATTTGTATCGACTACCGGGAGTTGAACACGATAACGATTAAGAATTGATACCCTCTGTCACGTATTGATGCTCTGTTTGACCAGTTGAATGGAGCGATGGTGTTTTTGAAGATTGATCTGAGGTCGGGATCCCATCAATTGAGGATTAAACCCGAGGATATCCGAAGAGTGCCTTTAGAACCCGCTATGGGCATTATGAATTCCTGTGATGCAATTTGGAATGATTAACGCACCTGCGACATTCATGGATATGATGAACCGAGTCTTTCAGGATTATCTGGATAAGTTCGTGGTGGTCTTCATTTGAGATTGGCGTTGGAGATTCTGAGGAAGGAAAAGTTATACGCCAAGCTCAGCAAGTGCGAGTTTTGGTTCAGAAATATCTCGTTCTGGGGCATGTGGTTTCAGCCGAAGGGGTGTCTGTGGACCCAAGCAAGATAGAGGCAGTCGTGGATTAGCCTACACCCAAGACCGTGGGAGAACTGGGGAGTTTCATGGGATTAGCAGGTTACTACAGGAAGTTTCTTCAGGACTTCTCATGCATTGCCGCTCTTCGACCCAGAAACGAGTTAAGTTTGAATGAGGGCCGGAGTGCGAGACCAACTTTCAGGTGTTGAAAGAGAAGTTGACTACAACACCGATGTTAACCTTTCCATCGGAATCCGGGGTTTTCACCATCTATAGTGATGCCTCCGGAATTGGTTTAGGGTGCTTGTTGAAGCAAAACGGGACGTGTGATGTTTCATTGATCACCAAAGCCTTAACTACCTCTTCACACAAAAGGAACTTAATATGAGGTAGAGTGATGAGGGACCATCCAAGGGGCTGCCTTACTCAAGAGACCCTTTAACCAACATACAAGGACCAATGACATGGCTAAGGGCAAGGAAGGTTATTCAAGCTATTTCTACATTGGTCTGAGAAGTCAAAGCCCTAGAGGAAGGTAAACTAAAACTAGAAAATGATGTTAAAGTTAACCTCTTAACTTTTCAAAGTATTCAAACCGGCCCAAACAAGCAAAGTGGCTAAAAGTGAATTTTAGAAAACTTGTCAATTAAAGTCAATTCTAGACTTTAATTAGATTTCAGTTTTATGTTATTTATTTAATTAAGTGTTAGCCACATTAACTTAGTGTGACTATAATAAAGGACATGTTGTCCATGTGTTTAGTTAGTGGTTCTATTTTAGTTAGTTTACTATTCTAGTATTGAATAATTCTGTATAGATTAAGATTCTTCCTTTGTAGGTTCATTGAGTTGAAATCCTACTCGAATTAAGAGGGATTTCAGCCGCCATTGTATTTACGTTAGATATATGCTATTTGGTAAGGTTATTCCTTAGATACTTGTGAATTGAACTTCTTATAGAACTTCATTCATTCTTTGAGTTACTGTATCAACAAGGTACTTTCGCTTGTTGTGGTGTTTCAGCCTCCATTAGTAATTCACCTTCTTAGAGTTGCGTTGATTACATTCCCCTTGGAAACTAATTCGAAAAAGAGAAAGATCTTAATCTCCTTTTATTGTTGGATCTTGATACAAGTTATCAAGGTTCTTCATCAGTTGGTATCAGAGCACAAGGTTGATCTCTTTCTTGGTGTATCTTTACCGCTTTCTTGAAAATTTTCTTGTTTGCTTGGATAAAAAAAAAGTGTCGGCCTAGAAACAGAAAAATAGCGAGAGTATTCAAGTTTGTGAACAATAAAGCCAAAAGTAAACTTCTTGATCCCAAGTGCTTCCAAGCCTCGTTTCAAGAATTGGCATTCTTCTTGCTAGCCGTGACATTAATTCTAAAATCAAGAATTGAAGAGCCTTCAAGCCTGAATTCTTTGATAAATTTCGTCCAAGAAAAGGGTAAAGTTCAAAGAAAAAGAAAGAAAAGATTCAAGAACAAAAAACAAGAAACGTAAAGATTGAGATCTTCCTTTCCTAAACACAAAAGGATACCTTCAAAAGTATCTTATTTTCTTGATTATGCCAAGGATTTTCAAGTTTATTCTTTTATTCTTTCTTTAAGCTATTTCGAGTAAGTCTAGGGATTCTTTTCCATTATTTTCCAGCTTTGTCTCAACGCAACAAGTTAGGAACCTTTAATTCATCTAGAGCTGAAGTTCTTTTATGAGTATTGTTCAAATAAAGAGTGATTTTTTTCCTATCTAACAGTTTGAGTGTTTTCTTTAAGATTAATATGTATCAACAGGAAAGTTCATCAAAGATTTTTTTTCCTATCTAACAGGAAAGTTCATCAAAGCAAGCCGAATTCTTGGTAGTAGATAAGCTTTTTAAGGAATCAACACAACAATTCATGTGCAAGATGATGCAACAAATTGATGGCATATCCGAAAGAATGAGACTTCTTGAAATTTCAAAGCAACAAGTTGCACCTACAAAAGGTAAACAAGTTGAGACAAATGATGTTGATGCCGAGAGTGATGATGAAGAATCACATGAATCCAATGAGCCTTTAAGGGAGCCCATTCGGCCAAGGTTAGATTTAAATCCTCATTTTCCGAGAGCTAGGCAACCAATTCGGATGGAGAACAATCTTGCATTTGAGCCGAGAAGGGGTGATCAATTCCAAAGGTTGGACAATAATCTTGGTGCAATCAAGACTAAGATTCCCTCTTTTCAAGGTACTAACGATCCCGAATTGTTTTTAGATTGGATTCGTAAAGTTAACCATGTTTTTTCCGTGCATAATTATTCGTAGGAGAAAAATGTTAAGTTGGCAGCCATGGAGTTTGGAGATTATGCATCAATATGGTGGGACAAATAAACCGAGACAAGAAGAAGGGTTGGCCAAAGACAAGTGGATACTTGGGATGAGATTAAAGCGGTCATGAAGCATAGATTTGTTTCCCAAAATTACACTAAGGAACTTTTCAATCGCTTTCAAAGATTGAGGCAAGGAACTAAGTCGGTGGATGAGTATTACAAAGAGATGGAGATTGCCAAGATTAGAGCCGATATTTAAGAAGACGAGGAGGCTACATTGGCATGGTTCTTGGCTGGTCTAAATGACAAAATTAGACCAAAGGGAGAACGTGCTAACATTGATAATCTTATATCTATGGTGTACTACGCAGAGCAGATTGAGAGGCAACAAAAATAGAAGAGTTTAAGGACTAATTCGACAAATTTCCAATCTTAGAAAAAGCCAAACCAGCCCCTAAATTATTCTACATCTTTGCCGAGCCAAACCAAAGTAAAGGAGACTACAATTGCTGTAAAATCAGTCACAACCTGAAGTGGGGAAGCCAAGACATCTTCTACATCCAATTAATCCAATTCATGGTTAAGTACTACTCCTAACCTTGCAAAATAATGTTTTAAATTTAGAGGAAAGGGTCACTTTGCTAGGGATTGCCCAAATCGAAGCATAATGATCATGCAAGATGATGGAGCGTGGGTGAGTGATGGGGAAGCCGAGGAGGCTGATTTTGAGAAGGAGTAGGTAAGAGAATCTTTAAGTCTTTATGCTAGCCCGGTTATTTTAGTACCTAAGTAAGAAGGGACTTTTAGATTATGTACGGATTGTCGTGCTATTAATAAAATAACTGTTAAATATAGACATCCGATACCTCGCTTAGATGATATGCTTGAAGAGTTAAATGGTGCACTAATCTTTTCTAAAATTGATTTAACTCAAGGATATCACCAAATTAGGATGAAAGAAGGTGATGAATGGAAAACCTCTTTTAAGACTAAATATGGTTTATATGAATGGATTGTTATGCCTTTTGGTCTTACAAATGTACCTAGTACTTTCATGAGATTAATAAACTACATGTTTTGGAAAATTTGTTGTAGTTTATTTTGATGATATACTTTCTTATAGTAAAAGCTTGGAGGAACATGTTATACATCTTAGGGCTGTTTTTACTATATTAAGGGAACAAACTTTGTATGCTAAACTTGAAAAGTGTGTCTTTTGCACTAATTCTATTCACTATCTTGGATACATTGTGAGTTCTCAAGGTATTAGTGTTGATCCGGACAAAATCAAGGCCATTGTTGATTGGCCGAAACCAACAAGTGCAAGCCAAGTTCGTTCATTCTGTGGGTTAACTAGCTTTTATAGACGTTTTGTACGTGATTTTAGTACTATTAATACCCCATTGCATGAAGTTGTGAAGAAGGATACTCAATTCTTTTGGGAGATGATGCAACAAGAGAGCTTTGATAAGCTCAAAGAGTTACTTACTTCTTCTCCTATTCTTGCTTTACCTAACTTTGATCTAACTTTTGAAGTTGAATGTAATGCTTCAGGGATAGGTATTGGAGCTATTTTGCAACATCAAGGCAAACCTTTAGCATATTTTAGTGAGAAATTAAGTGGTCCTACACTTAACTATCCTACTTATGACAAAGAGTTGTATACAATTGTTAGAGCTTTGGAAACATGGTAGCACTACTTGATTGCAAAGGAATTTGTGATACATACAGACCATGAATCCATCAAATACCTAAAGGGGAAAAGTAAGTTGAATAAAAGACATGCTAAATGGGTTACCTTCATTGATACTTTTCCTTACATCATCCAATACAAGAAAGGTAAGGAAAACATTGTAGTCGATGCTCTGTCTAGAAGGTATACTTTACTTTCGGTTATGCATGCTAAGTTGTTAGGTTTTGAACATCTTAAAGCTTTGTATGAGAATGATAATGATTTTTCATAATTGTTTAAAGCTTGTGAGCTCTCGGCTCAAAAAGCTTTTTTAGGCTTGATGGTTTCTTGTTTAAAGGGAATAAATTGTGCATTACATCTTGTTCAATTAGAGATTTAATTGTTAGGGAGGCACATTGTGGCGGCTTAATGGGACATTTTGGCGTTGCTAAAACATTAGACATATTACAAGAACACTTCTATCGGCCCAAGATGAAAATGGATGTTAGGAAAATATGTGAACTTTGTTTTAAATGTAAACAGGCTAAGAGTACAAGCAAAGCCCACGGATTTTACATGCCTTTACCTATTCCATCTTCACCATATGGATTGATGCATCTATGGACTTTGTTCTTGGATTGCCAAGATCCCAAAGAGATATGGATAGTATAATGGTTGTTGTTGATCGTTTTTCTAAGATGGCTTACTTTATTCCTTGCAGAAAAACAAGTGATGTAAGTCATGTAGTAGATTTATTCGTAAAGGAAATCATTCGGCTTCATGGAGTTCCGAAAACCATTGTGAGTGATCATGATGTTAAGTTCCCAAGTTACTTTTGGAAAACACTGTGTAGTAAATTGGGGACTAAATTGTTGTTTTCTACATCAAGTCACCCACAAACGGATGGCCAAACCGAGGTAACAAATAGGACTTTAGGGGTTCTACTTATAGCACTCATTCAAAAGAACTTAAAAATAAGGGAAGATTGTTTACCTATTGTTGAATTTATTTATAATAGGACTTTACATTCTACAACTAATAATTCACCTTTTGAAGTTGTTTATGGTTTTAACCCCATAACCCATTTAGATCTAACTCCTTTACCTGTTGATGAGTATTATAACGTAGAAGGTGATTCTAGGGCAGATTTTATACAAAGTATTCATCAACAAGTTGTCGAGACCATTGCAAAGCGGAATGAACAATATGCAAAGTATGCAAATAGGCCGCAAGCAAATCTCGTTTGAAGTTGGAGATTGGGTTTGGTTACATCTTAGGAAAGAAAGATTTCCTAATGAAAGAAATTCTAAATTACACCCATGAGGAGATGGACCTTTTCAAGTTGTTGCTAAGATCAATGACAATGCATACAAAATAGACTTGAAATGTGAGTATGGTGTAAGTTCTACTTTAAATGTTGCTGACTTGTCCCCTTTTGATTTTGATTCAGATTTTGTTGATGATGATGTTGATTCGAGGACGAATCATTTTCAAGGGGGAGGGGATGATGATGGAACATCCAAGGGGCTGCCTTACTCAAGAGGCCCTTAACCAACATCCAAGGACCAATGACAAGGTTAAGGGCAAGGAAGATGATTCAAGTTATTTCTACATTGGTCCGAGAAGTCAAAGCCAAAGAGGAAGCTAAGCTACAACTAGAAAAATGATGTTCAAGTTAACCTCTTAACTTTTCAAAGTATTCAAACCGGCCCAAACAAGCAAAGTGGCTAAAAGGCCATTTTAGGAAACTTGTCAATTAAAGTCTATTCTAGACATTAATTAGATTTTCAGCTTTATGTTTTTTATTTAATTAAGTGTTAGCCGCATTATCTTAGTGGGCTATAATAAAGGAAATGTTGTCCAAGTGTTTAGTTAGTGGTTCTATTTTAGTTAGTTTACTGTTTTAGTATTGAAGAATTCTATCTAGATTAGGATTCTTCATTTGTGGGTTCATTGAGCCGAAATCCTACTGTATTTAAGAGGAATTTTGGCCACCATTATATTTACATTAGATATATGTTATTTGGTAAGGTTATTCCTTAGATACTTGTGAATTAAACTTCTTATAGAACTTCAATCATTCTTTGAGTTACTGTATCAACAAGATAGTTTCGCTTGTTGTGGTTTTTCAGCCTCCATTGGAAATTGACCTTCTTAGAGTTGCGTTGATTACATTCCCCTTGGAAACTAATCCGAGAAAGGGAAAGATCCAAACCTTCTTTTGTTGTTAGATATTCACACAAGTTATCAAGGTTCTTCATCACATAGGCGATGGTTGGAGTTGTTGAAGGATTATGACTTTACGATAAGTTACCACCCCGGAAAAGCAAATCGTGTGGCCGATGCTTTGAGTAGGAAGTGCTCGGGACAGCTAGCAACAATAATAACTGATCAACGGGAGTTAATTTCCGAGTTTGAGAAGTAGGAGAAAGAAGTTGTTGAGTCTACTGGGAACGTCTTGGCAGCCTTGGTAGCTCAACCAACTATCCTGGAGATGATTAATTTGGCGCAATTGTTGGATTCAGAGTTATGTAAGGACCGAGACTTGGTACAGTCCTGGGCGGAATCGGAATTTCAGGTACACGAGGATGATAGTCTTCGGTTTCAGGGCAGATTGTGCATATATTCAGACTTGGGGCTGAAATCAGAGATTCTTCAGGAATTTCACAATTCAAGACTATCGGTGCATCCGGGGGCATCGAAGATGTATAAGGGGTTGAAGGATAATTTTTGGTGGAGAGGTATGAAGCGGGACATAGTCGAGTTTGTTGTTAAGTGTCTCGTTTGTCAGCAAGTTAAGGCGGAACATTAGAGACCCGCCGACTTGCCTAAACCTCTTGAGATTCCCGTGTGGAAGTGGGAACATATCACCATATATTTCGTGGTCGGGTTAACCTAAGGATAAGACCGGGAATGATACAATTTGGGTGATTGTGGACCGACTCACGAAATCAGCTCATTTCATACCGATGAAGATTACAGCGACGGACAACGAAATGCAGCTCATGCGGTAAGACGTTTCACTTCCAACCGGTAGGTCGGGAGTTCGAGTCATGCCGGAGGGAAAGTGGGGAACCACTATTGATCCTCTTTAAAAAAAAAAAGATTCGACGATGAATACCTTGGTTCAGCTCTACATGGATGAGATCTCTCGCCTACACGGTGCACCGGTTAGCATTGTTTAAGATCGGGACACTAGGTTCATATCTCTGTTTTGGAAGAGTTTCAGCGAGGCTATGAGGACGAAGTTGTCTTTGAGTACTGCTTATCATCCTCAAACCGATGGGCAGTCTGAGAGGACGATTCAGACCTTGGAGGATACTCTACGGGCATGTGTCTTGGATTTTAAGGGTAGTTGGGTAGACCACTTGACCTTAGGGAATTTGACTACAACAACAGTTACCAGGCTAGTATCGGAATGACACTGTATGAAGCGTTGTATGGGAGGAAGTGTAGATTGTCGGTATGTTGGGATAACATCGGGAAGAAGGTGATAGCCAGTCCTGAATTGGTTCAAGTAACTTTAGAGAATGTACCATTGATTCAGGAACGAATAAAGGCAACACAAGACCGACAGAAGAGTTGGGCTGATAGTAAGCGAATGTTAATGGAATTTCAGATTGGTGAGAGAGTGTATCTTCGGGTTTCACCAACGAAGGGAGTTATGAGGTTCAGGAAGAGCGGGAAGCTAAGCCCGAGGTACATTGGTTCGTACGAGATTCTAAAGAATGTGGAAGATCTGGCATATCGGTTGGCTTTGCCACCAACACTGTCACGGGTACATAATGTATTCCACGTGTCACAGGTGAGGCGGTATGTGCCTGATCCGAGTAATGTTTTGGAAGCTGATCTGTTGGAGGTTATAGAGGATCTGTCATATGAGGAAGTGCCGGTCCGGATTGCAGATAGGAAAGATCAAGTCTTGAGGCGCAGGACTATACCATATGTGAAGATTCAGTGGTCCAACCATACAGAGCGGGAAGCTATTTGGGAGCTAAAAGAGGAAGCTCGGGCGAAATATCCTCACTTGTTCGACAACCCAGGTTCATAAGTTTCGAGGACAGAACTTTTGTAAGAGGGGAATGATGTGATACCCGGGAATTTTACCGTCATGATATTATGTGTGTAATCGCATAATTATTTGATCTATAATTAATGCCATGATTAAATGATATGTGCTAGATTACATGTTTCATGTGTTATATGTGTTACGTTTTAATTGTGAGTGCGGGGGCATGTTTGTAATTAAAAGAATAGCGAGGGGCCTAATTTGTAATTACTCTAAACTTAGATCTCCTAGGTTGAGGGGTCATGGGACTGGGTTATCAGTTAACCTAAAATCTGAAACAATCGATCGTGAGAGAAAAGAAGAAAGAGAACTTTTCTGCCAGAACTTTGAGGAGACGAGTGAGGGGGCTACAAGCATAAGTTTTCGACCCACAACATATCAAATCTAAGACAATCCAAAGGCCTTCGAGTGAGCACAGATGGAACGCAATTCGGGAATCGGAGCAACAAGTTATCTCCCCGGGAGTGAAGCTGCCAGAGCTAATTTTGGGTTTGCTATTGTTTTTGTCTTCGTAATGCTTAAGGTCCTATCCCTCTGTTACTTTCTGCCCGAATTTTTGTATACATTATTGGGTACTGTTATAGAATGGTTTAAGAAGTATTTGGGTATGATTATTCGCATAAATTAATAGAATTACGTTTGATTGCATGTTTTGTGTTTATCATATGGTTTATCGAATTTCGGCCTTTAATTGGATGAATTATGCATTCTTATACAATCTGATTGTCAATTGTTGTTATCAAATTGTTATATATACATTATGAACTGTATATCTGAATTGTGTATTGTGGATAGTTGGGGATCCTTCTTGTACTTGCCTTTTCGTTAATTGTTGAATTGGTTGATGTCCTTATTTGAGTCATCCTATTTGATTGTCGTTGTTGTAGTCTTATGTGGTTATGGTCGACCGAGTCGTCGCCCCTATTGAGTTCTTGTCTAGGAACGACTAGTTAGCAAGATCCGTCCGACTATATCAGTTATGTTATGCTTCTGAATCTATGATCCTGTGAGATATTGTATTCTTTTCTATACTGGGCCATCACCTAATGAGGCAAACCATTGGTACGGTAGTGGTTTTGTGGAGTCCCTGGTGAGGGATGATGATACAATGTAATGTATTGATTATTAAAATTTGTGCCCCGTCATTTGGGGGAGCTACCAAACGCACATGTTATACTGAACTGTCCTAGTTTGGTTGATAACTGAGACCATTATCGTTATTGCTGATTATGAGAGAATAGATGATTGAGCTCATGTGGTGGGATTGTCATGTCATATCAGTAGTAATGTCCTGAGTGTCTAGGCTGTTAGTAGTTCCCTAGGACCATTATCATATGTTGTACGTTTTATATCTTTTTGAGCATGTCTTTGAATAGTTTATTTTGCTTTTGAACATCAAATGTGTGATTTGATAGTAAAACTCATTAGCTTATGCAATTACTATTCTAACTATCCCTTTGTTTTATGTAATATTCTTTACAATGAAATAAAACTAGTATGATGTATGATTGATGATTATGTTTTACTGATCATGTGTAATGGATACAAATCATATCATAGATGAAATATATTGGGATACATTGTATCAGACGTGATCCGTTAGAGAAGTAATACTTCATGGTCCTTAGTCATAAGTATTACTTCCTCAATACTATTTTGGAATCCTTAGACCTTATGTCTCCATTGATTCTAGCATGAATGGAGCCACGTTTTGACTCAGTCGGACGTTACTTTTAATCGAGTAATCAATACGATTGATGATCGGATGTAGCGTCCTATCATGGCTTGAATGTGAGCTGCATTGTAAGGAATTTGTCCCTCTCTATTTTTAGAGAGAGATATCCATGGGCCCCTCGATAGGGAAAGACTGTCTAAATGCATGGCCGTGCTCAAATGTATTTGATAAAGTGGTTATCAGATACTATTTGTTGGAACAGTCTACCTAGAGATCGAGCATAAATACAATTAAGCTTAATAAGGGTGACGACTACCATGCCTTATGCTTAATTAGGATATCGCGAGACAAAGGGATTAAATAGTGGATTGATATTAGGTTCCACCGTAAATTCATTCACTTTGGGTAGTCACAATGTCATGCTAGGGACCGCTTGTGATTTATGAACACATACTACTACCAAGTGTGTTTTCATTGCAACTGTGATATGAACCTACAGGGTCACACGCATAGACGAGTTAACGAGCTTCATGTCCAGATTCAATGAATCTACAATGTGTCTAGGTTCGTTGTATCTGACATTTATTTTTCTGAGAATAATAAAACGTTATTATTCGAATTAGAGATGAGTAAGGGGAATTTTCGGTATTTAGTTATAGTTGGGATTACGTGGGAGTCATTATCCGATAAAGACTCCCACTACCAGCAGAAGTCTAGAGGACATGGGAGTTAAAGACTCCCACTGCCAGAAGAGGTGGTTAGGACGTGGGAGTTGTTCTGAACAAACTCTCACACCTATATAAACTTCTCTTGGCCGAAACCCTAGGGACTAAGGTTGGAGCCGCAAAATTACCAAAAACCTGGAAATCAGATTTCTTGTTTTCGGACTCCTTTTCTCTCTAGATTCCAAAACTCAGAAAAACGAAGAGCTAGCACTCGCTGTTCATTTCGTCGCGTGGATACCGGTAGGGAGTAATTTTGCAAGGGATGACTCTGGTGGCAGTAACACACATCCTAAAGACAGAATCTTTAGCCGAAAAATATAAGTAATTTTTTGATGGTTTTCGATTCCTATGGTATGAGCGGATCCTTCAGAGGAGGACTCATGGGTGTTTAGAACGAGTTTCTGCCCGTGAATCCCTTCATAGGCGAGGTTGTGATCGGGGGAACCAGATGGGCAATGCATGGTGCTTGTCGTACACTCGGTTATGAAAGCATTTAGGTGCGAAGAATGTGGCTATCTATCTTAGTTGTACGTTTCACTTGTTGTTATTGTTTTGGTCATTGCTTGTTGCTTGGAATAGAGTCTTTATATTTACTTTTGGGTTGGGAAGTTTGTGTGTTGAATTGGTACATTTATGCACAAGTTTGGCACTTATTTTTCTGAAAATCGCAGGACGTAGACGAACAATTCGTCCTAGGTTTTGTTCGCAGAGAGACCGTAGCTACTATCTTACCACGGATGATACCGCGGATGAACCATTCGTCCGTAGGTACTCGAAGACGTTACCTCAGGCGAACCATTCGTCCGCAGCTGTGCAGTGTTCTGTTAGGTTCTATTCTTTTATGTACTGTTCTGTTCTGTTCTCTGCTCTGAGTCTTGTGGGACTTGAGTTGAGTCGTGTTGCGTCGTATCACTTACATTTTTTCAAAAGGGTATTTTGGAAAAAAAGAATCTGTTGTGTCTTTTGTTATATCTGTTTTGTATTTTGTGGTTCTTACTCAGCCCCGAAGCTCAGTCCATTCGCTTATTTGTGCAGATGACAAGTACGATGAGCCTTACTACGAGGATGATGCCTAGCTAGGAGGGGCCTTCTGAAAAGTGATTGATAACCTAAGTAGTTGTTGAACACGCTTTCCTTTTGTTATTTCCTATTTAGAGTTGTTAAACACTTTTCAGTTGTAATAACTTAGAACATTTCCCTTACCAATATTTTTCTTCCGCTAGTGCATTTTGGATAATTATGGATTTTCACAAATGAATTCCCTTTATTAGTAATCTATGTTGTGGGGTTTTGTGTCTCATTATCCAATGAGACACTGCCATATCACCATCTCAGTTACGGGGTAGGTGTGACAAGTACTGTTGGAAGCATCAACCCCAATAGTTTGGTTTTCAGTTACCATGATAATTACAATGGATAATCTGTTTTAAGATTGTTGGCCCTAATTGGCTATAACAGCTATTTGGAGCTTTCGCAACAGCTGTTAATAAACTATATAACAATTGAAAGATACAAACTCAACAACTGTTAGTAAACAATAAACAAGTGTTATAACAAGATTACAACAATTGTAAATGACTAGGGAAAATGTGAAAACAGAAAGATACACCGAGGCTTGTGTTCAACACAATTTCCTTAAAACATTTTTCACTCCTCCCGGTTAAGTGCTGAAGTTTCGTGAATCGTCTGTCTCCCAGGATACTACACCAACACATAACTTGTTTTCACTAAACAGTTCCACTGGCGAACATGAACTAGGAATGTTGATGAACACCAGAAGTTTTACAAAATCAAAGTGTTTTAGAAAGCTTTGAAAAATGAGAAGTATTTTTTAGTATGAGAAGTAGTGTAGAATCATTGGAAAGAGCTTCTATTTATAGGCTGATAGGAGTGAGCAAATACATTCAGTAGAATACATTGTACTGAATTCAAAGGTCTCTATTTAACACACAATTAAAGTATGTTTACCCTCATCCAATGAACCAGACTATCCAATGAATTCGGCTGTACATGTATCTCTCAAGTTCAAGGTCGAAATTAAAGTTTGTCCATCATCATCCAATGAACCAGACTATCCAATGAATTCAGCTATACATGTATTTCTCTTGATTGGAAAAAATAATAAAACCAGTAGCAAAGCGTGGGTTGATCAGACCCGCGAGTTTTGGTTTGGCATTCGTTTGCGCAGGTCGCGCCCACACACAAGTTAAAACTATTTTGATTTCGACGAACCTTGAATTCACACCCCCTAACTTAACTCCTATTTTCCAACCACTTGAGAAACTATTTTCTCATGCAAATTACACTCTATTTCCAACACTTATTTGAAAGTTGCAATAGAACTGTTCTCCTCAACAAGTTTGTAAGCAAAAGTGGAAGAAGTATCTGTAGTTTTGCTTTTCTGACATACTCCCTCTATCCACTTTTACACGTTTCATCTATTGAATGCACAGAGATTAAGGAAGTGTTAAATTTCAATCAAATATAAGTTCTTTTTTTTTAAAATATAAGTTCAAAAGACAATAATGCCTAATGTCATTATCCGATGTCTAGTTTTTTTGTCAATCGAATATGAATGATGTAGTAAAAATCTAGCTACTTTTTATGACAAATCTTCTTAGCGATAGGAGACAAAGAACAATAGGCTTATCCTAAGCATCATCAGTCCAGATCCTATGAGGAACATATTTTTTTAGTGTATACGGAGCACTTCATAACAAATGTTATGAAGTTCAGAACAGGTGTTTCGTAACAGAACATGTATTCTGAGGTTTAGAACATGTGTTCATTTTAAATCAATATTAAACGTCAAAATTTTAATTTAATGGAACAAAGAAAGTTCTGCACATGCGGAATTTATCCCTTTTCCTCACTGGAGCCTTGTCGAAGCTTCATATAATGGCAAGATGCTAGTTAAGTATAACATGGATCCATGTAAAAGAAGCCATCAATACTTTTAGACATGGATTAGATGCATCTTCAAAGAAGTGTCCAAAGACACGAGAAGAAAAAACTCGTTAAGAAAGAATGTAGCAGATCCATACGCCTTAAGCATAGAAAGCTCGTTTGAGGAAGTTTACATTCTATAAACTGAGAGATTTGCAAATATTAATAAATGTTTGAGTTTTAATTCATGGCTATAATTTACATAATGACGTATAAAGCCTTAATATATTAATGCATCACATTATTCACAATCGAACTTAATTGGCTGATCCCAACCCTATAGCTGCTGCTAACAACTCCAATCATTAATACCTGTTAGGGACGGGGTTCATGGGCCCGTGTATTATCACCCCGTTCTTAGGACCACATATTTAAAGATACATTCCTATTGTTTCTTCGCTCACCCTTGTAAACTCCACAATACCTGTTAGCAGCCCAAATATTGTTACCCGTTGGGAAAGGCCATGGACACGAGGCATCACATATCATATCATAGTATATCACGTCATCACGTGCTCCCAGACATCATCGGAACATGAAAAGAAGGAATTCATCTTGCTATAAAATATTTCATAGCCAAGTACTCAAGATTGGGAATGTAACTATCACATATTCAGAATTCCATACCACATTCACATAATCAAATACAAACGCAAGAATATATGACAATCAAACGATTCATGCAATACATATTTCATAATGCTTCTTCCATTTTGATACAACAGAAAACGATGATTTCCATTCCATTACAAATCAAACATGACTTATTTTCTGGAATCTCGTGCTTTTGTTAGAAAAACAAAAAAATTTAAGAACTTTACCTTGATTACTTAGCAAGAACTTCAAATGATAAACTTAACTTTTTTTCTCGGATTTCACAGCCTTTCCCTATGAAATTGATAGCTCTTTAACTAGCCGTTAGAATCAAATCAGCATCGGTTAGAATCAAGTCTTAGAAGTCCTCTAACTAAGGTTAAAATTTGGGGTTGATCAGAGCACATTTGCTATGTCTGCTAAATGTTGTTATCTTACTGCTCATATTTTTCAGAATTTCGATTTCTCTCTTTCTTTCTTTTCCTTTCCCTTTCCATTTCCCTTCTTTTTTTAACATATGTTGTTCCCAGATTTTTCTCAATTGTTGTACCTTTTATTTCTCAAATGTTACAGCCTTTTTCCTATACAAACTCTTTCAAATACTAACTACTTTTCTACTAATAGAACTATTAACTAACTAAATTTCATAACTTAGCACTTAGCTCCTCTCACTTCCTATCCTTGTCACTAAACCCTATTATGGCAAAGGTTACAAGTATCACAACGAATATCTACCTCTCGAGGATGTCATCTACTTTTTGACGGTTCTAGATGTCATCTACTTTTATCAAAGGGTTGTCCCTTTTTTACTGTTCAAAGATTTATGGAATCTGTTCATGCCAAAAAAATTTAATTTCCCAAGAAATACCCTGTGATACTTAATTTGTCAAAAGATAATTACTCAAATAAAAAACTGAGCTAAGTATAACACATATATAAACATTTTCGCAACAATCTTGCTCTAAGTGAGACTTCTCCAAATGCTTCCATAGATGTTTATATCTTTAGAAGCGAAAGTCCAATTAGCAACTGTTCTTCTTAAATTATGGTACCAGATACTTGCAAATAATAATAATAATAATAATAATAATAATAACAGTAAATATATGTAAATGAGAGTGGATTTCACTGATTTTGAAAAGTCTCAAGTGAAACGTTACTTGATAATTTAAACTTTTGAAGGTGTCACAAGTATTTGTAGTAATTAGAAAATGAACAAAGGAACGGAATATACCATAGTGATATTCATACTCTCTTTTCATCAAAAATTCATACTTTCTAATATGTAAACCTTAAAAATGATACTCCGTCCCTTTCTAAATATATAAGACTTTCATGCGAAAATTAAGGAGACAAAAATTAAAATATTTTTGTAATTAAAATATTAATATTACTCTCTTAAATATAACTTGTATATCACTAATTTTATTTAAGAGATTAATATTAATATTTTAATAATAAACAAATTTGTATTTTTTATTTTTTTTTAATTTTCACAACATGTAATGAAAGTGTTGTATTTAGGAATGGTGGTGGTATTTAAATAGTTTATTGCCAGCTTATTACACAAACACAACAGATGATTTGAAAGGGACAATTAGGGATAAAGTTAGGCAAGTGGAAACTCAACCTACAATTGCATGTGTGTGGGAACACACCATCTAGATAAGGGATAGGCTATGGTGTTGGGAGTGTTTAGTTGACTTTTGATTTAACGGCGAAAAATATATAATTAATAAAATAATATTTATTTTATAAATAAAAAAATTATTTTTTCGTTTTTAATCTCAACTGTTGAATCGAACAATCTATTAGACCTAACTCATCTTTAATTGCTGAAGAAACCTAAACTTTTTCATCTAAATAAAGTAAGAGAAAAATTAGAAGTTGACTTTTATTCATTAATATTGTTTTATTCAATCATTATTGTTTTCCTTTTTAAAGCATTGAAACAGCCCACGTGTTCTCTCATACCAATAATCCAATTAACTACATACAATCTAGTAGAGAGTCAGCTCTTCTCCATTGTCTCCTTGGTTATCTGCCTTTAACTTGTTTCTCTCAAGCATGATGATCAAAACCTCCTTTATATTTCTTCCTTCCATGCTGCTGCTGGTGCTTCTTTTCATGGTTGCCTCCTCTGATGCATTTCCCACATCAGGTAATTTTCATTTTTTTATAATTATATCCTTGTAGAAGTTTCAGTTTCATAAATGGGAAAATGCTACAGTAAACTATTTTCTATTGTCTCATAATACTCAAACCAAAAGATAGTGGGTATTATGAGTCAATTGAAAATAGTTCATGGTAACAACGAAGCGCAATTCAAGTGTTAGAACGCTTCACTTTCAATTGGTAGGTCAAGAGTTCAAGTCATGTTGGAAGAGAAGCAGGAACTGCTATTAATCCTCCTTTAAGAATAACGTTTACGGTCATTAATAACTTTTTTCTCTTTATATATATATATATATATATATATATATATATATATATATATATATATATATATATATATATATATATATATTTCTGGTGAAGTTTCCGATATTATATTAATTGTAGTTTTCATGTCTTGATACATAGGGAGTCGAGTGATGTTTAAAGATGATCAACAAGTAGTACTTCATGAATCACATCTTCAGGTTATTTCTTTACCATTCTCTTTAACTTTGTGTTTATCTTTGGAGATTCAGCATCTGGCCAAAGGTTGAACTGAGAAAATGAATTATAAAGCTATCTTCATTAGTCACCATTATTAGGAAGGACGAATTTAAGGGTTGAGATGACAGTTGCTCCAAGATTTTAAATAGTTATTTATTTTATCTTTATATAAAATAAAAGTTTTAAAAGTCATCCTACAAAATATCCCCCTCAATAAGAATTATTACTCCCTCCATTCTAAATATAAGACTTTCAAGATAAATAACAAATATTAAGATATTTTTTAAAACAAAATATCAATATTATTATTTTAAATAGAATTAGTGGCATGTAGATTTTATTTAAGATAATAATATTAGTATTGCCAATGAGGCATTGGTCTAGTGGTCAAGGCTAAGACCTCATGAGTTTGAACCCCTCCCCGCTTCTTGAATCCCCTATTTCTTGTAATATATAAGTCCCCTCCCCCGATAAATAAATAAAAAATAATAATATTAGTATTTTAATTAACAAAACATCTTCGATTTTGCTTCCTTACTTTTCGCTACTTATCCTGAAAGTCTTATATTTAGGAATGTAGGTAGTAAAACTTTAATATGATCCTTTAATATATATTTCACCCAAAAGAATTGAAGGGAAAATATATATTTCGCTCTTACAAAATAAAGAATTAGTACATGAGTATACATGCGTGCCTACACTACATTAGTCAACTATTAATTACTCTCACTACACAATATTTAGGTAATTACTATACATTGGAAAGAAATCAATATAGCATGTGCCCTAATTAATTAAACTTGGATTGGGCATTTACCTAATTAATTAGATAACTCCTAAATAGTAACTTCCACATTCAAATACTCCCATCAAGTTGGAGTGTGGATATCGAGAACACCCAACTTGCTAATCAGATAATTAAATTTCCCTTGACTCAAAGTTTTGGTTAACACATCGGCGAGTTGTTCCTTTGTTCCCACATGACAAGTAACAAGTGTTCCATCTTGAACATTTTCTCGAACGAAATGACAATCGATCTCGATATGCTTCGTTCTTTCATGGAAGACAGTATTGGCCGCATTGTGGAGCGCTGACTGACTGTCACAATATAATTTGGTGGGTCCTAAAGTGACTCCAAGAGAGATCTCTTGACCAAACTAGCTCACTTGTTGTGTTGGTCATAGCTCTGTATTCGGCTTCAGTTGAAGATCGAGAGACAACTTGTTGATTCTTGGATCCCCAAAAAATATGAGTGTTTCCTAATTGAATAAAGTACCCTGTAACGGACCTCCTAGTTGTTGGACAAACAGCCCAATCAGAATCACAATAAGCCACTAGTCCTGAATTGGGATTGTTTCTAGGCATAAAAATTCCTCTTCCAGGATTTCCGTTAATATATCGAACAACTCGAATTGCAGCATCCCAATGTCTTTCCCTTGGATTTTGTATGAACTGGCTAAGATTATGGACTGCATAAGTGATGTCAGGCCTTGTTATGATGAGATAAAGTAATCGCCTATATTTCCATGAATCTCTGATTAACTTCCCACTATCATTCTCGGTTGTCAACTTGAGATGTGTCTCCATTGGTATAGAGCATGGTCGTGAACCAGATAAATCACATTCTTTTAGAATGTCAACAACATACTTTCTTTTGACACAAAAATAAATATTTGGGTGAATGTGAGAAGTACTTGAGAACTCCAAGGTCTTTGATTGTAAACTTAACATATAAGTACCTTTTTACTTTTTGGCATTTTTTTTAGGTCGTTTCCTGTGAGAATGATGTCATCAACATAAACTAGGATCACAATAAATATACTACCTCTCCGATAGATGAATAAGTTAGGTTCTGTTGCTGTCTACCTAAAGCCAAATTTGGAAAGCTCTATGGTGAGCTTGCCAAAACGGTTCATTCCCGCTGGTTTCAACCCATATATGTACTTATTGAGCTTGCAATAAAGCTTCGGCCTAGGTGGAGGAAATTCATGTGGTGGTTTCATCTAAATATCCTCTGCAAGGTCACCATGAAGGAATGCATGTTGACGTCTAACTGGAAGATGCTCCGATTTTTGGAAACTGCCAAAGCCAACGGACACCGAACTGTAGTCATTTTGGCAACCGGAGCAAAAGTTTCAGTGAAATCCTCCCCCCTCGACCTGAAAGTAACCTTTAGCCACCACACAAGATTTAGGGCGTTCTAAAGAACTATCATCCTGGAACTTCAATTTAACCCAACGGTTGGAAAAAAGCTTCTTTCCAGGAGGTAGTGGTGCATAAATCCAAGTGTTGTTACTCTCAAGGGCGCGCATTTCGGCTGCCATATAATCCCGCCGCGTAGGAGAACGAGCGGCTTCTGCATAGCTGCGAGGCTCGGTATAACGGGACAGAGAAGTCAAGTAACATTTATGGGAAGCAGAACAATTCTTATAAGATAAATAATTATGAAGTGGATAGACCATACCTGAAGGGTCCGTTTTAGAAGAATGAGCCATGGGGACAACGGTGTTGCAAACGTAATCGCGAAGCCGAACAGAGGATTAAGTGTCTCGTGTGGACCGTCGAAACGGGACATCTTGAGTGGAAACGGGGCTCAAATGTGGGGAGCTATTGACAGAAACGCCCCTGAATTTTGGCAAAGAGTCATGCGAAATTATGGGGTCTGGTGGGGGCTAGGCCAGTTGAGGCCTGCAAAGCAGAGGAACAATGGGAATGAATAGTGGGCTGCGGAGTTGGCCCAATGAAAGAAGACGGCTGAGGGAGAAATGGGCCAGGCGGGTGGACATGGGGCGGGTCGGCTGTGGATCGGGTTTGGTCAACCCGCGAGATCCTGAAGGAATCTGGGCTGAGCTGCAAGCTTCTGAAGTGGTCTGGGCCGGATGGGTGGGTTCGGCTGTGTTGGGTGTATTTATTTTGCCTGGGCTGGTTGGATTTAATTCGACTGGGCTGGGCTGATTTGGAATTGCAGCGGCTGGATTAGGATAATTTAGACTGGGCTGGTTCGGACAATGCTCCAAAGACTGGGCTGGCTCGACTGGCCCAGAACCGAAAAATAAATCAGGCTGGACTGTTGCGGCTGGATTTTTTGAAGGATTGTCCAGTGGGGAAAAATTCCCTATGGACGATCCTTGTGGATACCTGTGAAACATAAAGGCCTGCGGGACCTATCCTGCAGTTGGTTCCTGTTTCAAATTATGTGAGAGGAGTGTGGGGCCGTACCCAGAAGGGCCGCCCCATGCCAGACTTTCCCCTCCAGTGGGGACTCTCTTGAAATTTTTTCAATGGTGCGAACGGAAAAACGTCCTCATAAAAGTGAACATTTCGGGAGACAAACTTTTTCCTAGTTTGAAGATCATAGATTGTTTTTTCAATGGTGGACGAAATATTTTTTGACAAAGGTGCGAACGGAAAAACGTCCTCATAAAAGTGAACATTTCGGGAGACAAACTTTTTCCTAGTTTGAAGATCATATATTGTCCAACACTTTAGTCCCATTGGATATTCGATAAAAATACACTTGGTGGATCGCTCTGTGAATTTATCTCTCGTAGAATTTGTGTTATGTGCATAATAAATAGATCCAAAAACCCGAAGATGACTAAAGCTTGGTGGTTTCTCAAATAGAATACATAGGGAGTTTTGTTATTTAACACTTTACTAGGAGTGTGATTGACAAGATATTCTGCGATTAAAATGCACTCCCAAAAAACGAATTGGTAGATGGACTTCAAAACGAAGGGCTCGTGCGACATTTAAAATATGTCTATTTTTCCTTTCTACCTGCCCGTTTTGTTGAGGAGTGTAGACACAAGATGTTTCATATAGGATTCCAGTTTGGGAAAAATAATCTCTAAGACTTAAAAATTCGGTTCCATTGTCATTTCTAACTCTTTTTATGACTCCTTTAAACGGTGCGGAGACCATGTTGTGAAAATTAATAAAAACCTTTTTTGTTTCACTTTTTTCCACAAGGAGATAAACCCAAACACACCTAGAGAAATCATCCACCAAACATAAAAAAATAATGTGCCCCAGTTAAGGAGGGTGTTTGATATTTCCCCCATAAATCACAATGTATTAATTCAAAAGGACGCTCTGCCTTATTTTGACTAAGAGGAAAAGGTAATCTGGAATCTTTCAAAAGATGAAAAACATCGCAAGGTAGGGATTTATCGTTTGAGAGTTTTAACAAAACAGGAATATGAGATAAAGCACTAAAAGATGGGTGTCTGAGTCTTTGGTGCCACAACTTACTATTTTTCTCTGAACGGGCAGCCTCTATTACTCCAATAGATGCCCCCACTTAGCTCACCTTCCCCAATCAGCGTCTTCCGGATTAGGTCTTTAACAAGATTAATATTGGGATTTAGAGTAACTGTACCATATTGTTGTGGCCAAATAAGTTTCTAATCAGGCAAACTCATGCTAATATGAATTACCATATTTTGAAAATTCTCCAATTTATTTTTCTCGCAAGTAATGTGATGAGAGGCACCGCTATTAAGAATCCATGGGAAAGAATAAAAGACGACGTTTTTACCAGTGGTGTGGAATGCCGCAACTTTATTTTTTGCAGTATTTGAGCTATTTCCTGAGCTAATTCCCACAATTCACTCAGTCCAAAGAGGTGGTAGTTGTTTGCTGCACCGAATAGGCCGCGTCTTGCGCTGGCCTTTTATGCTCTGAATAGGTCGCGACTTGCGCTGGCCCTGAGTAGCTTCCACAATGCGCGGTGGTGTCAATGACACTTCTTGTCTCCGACATATTGGTATAGGAGACAAAACTTGATGATTTTTTTTTTTTTAATTTAAAAAAAGTTGAAGGAATTCACTGTAATGGAGAAGATCCGTTGTCAATGGTTTTCTGCGCTACATGGGTGCTAGTTTTTCTTTCCTTGCTCTTTTTTTTTTCTCAGGATCGTTTTTACTCTGCTACCATAAAAGAATTGAAGGGAAAATATATATTTCGCTTTTAGAAAATAAAGAATTAATACATGAGTATTTATACATGTGTGCCTACACTACATTAGTCAAATACTAATCACTCCCCACTACACAATATTTAGGTAATTATTATAAATTGGGAAGAAACCAATATAACATATTTCCTAATTAATTAAATTTAGATTAGGCATTTACCTAATTAATTAGGTAACTCCTAAATAGTAACTTTCATATTCTAATACACCCTCTTAATATAAAATTACTGGATCCTCCCTGATTATTGGTGTTGTAAGTATATATCTAAACATGTAGGAATATGTTGATATGTATTTGTTGTAGGATGTTATTGGAAACGGAGATGATAATGATAAGATGCTAAAAGCTGAAGGAGTTGTAGAGAGGAGAGTGGACATTGAAACAGCAGATTATCCAGGAACAGGAGCAAACAACCACCATGATCCAAAAACTCCTGGAGGCTTTTGACTTTTTCAATTGGCCAATGAATTGATGATTCATAACTACCACCAATCAATGGAAATAGGATTCTATTTTCATGCGGTTGATTTTGTTGGTGTATGATTTGCGTCTGTGAACCTGTTGTAAAAAATATGCATTTCTGAATAAAGGTTGATTTTTCGGAGTCATAACGTTACATGACCACATGTATAATTTGTTACAAGTAGACAACATTTAAATCGATTTCTTCATCATATATCATCCATTAAAAATTCATTTCTTTTGATATATATATATATATATATATATATATATAAGAGAGAGAGAGAGAGAGAGAGAGAAATAATGAAAAAACAAAAAAAATTTATCCCTCGATTAATTTGGTTTCGTCTCGATAGTCATTTTAGCATAAAGAATACTTGATTTTTTTATGGCTAGCATAGAGATTCATCGTAACCCATTCCGTGGTAGAATGCGACAAACCTTAGCACGTGACATGCACATGCTCAATTAAACATCGATAAATATGTCTAACTACCTACTTCTCATGTTAAAAAAATTAAAGATTTTTTTTTTTTTAATCTTCCTCATTAAAACTCACCATCCCTAACAGACCCTTGTCTCCACTCCACCACCTCTTCCCCCTCCCCCCAAGTTCTCACCCTTTCCCACATGCCCCCACCACCTCCGACCACTCCTACACCTTCTTGTAACCATGGTTCAAAGTCGCGGTTTCGATAGCTGACTCGGAGGCCACCATTCAACATACGGCTCGCTGACTCAGTCGCACATTAGAGAATACACGTTTTTTGTATAAATTGTTCAAACATTTATGAAAAAGGTAGAAAAATAAACAAAAATATAAACAACACAGTGATATCATTTATAGAGGTAAACAATTATATCCAACGTAACAACTACCTATTTAAAAAAATAAAGTAGTGTGATCACTGGAAAAACAAAAAATAGTTATAACACTACAAGAAAACAGTTAAATAACTATTGATTTTTCCGTCGTTATTCGGTTGCTAAACTGAAAATAGCGACCGAATCATGTGGTCAGATATTTTGCGTCGCTGAGCCGAATAGTGACCGATTTCCGATGACCAATTTAGCGTTTGAAATTTTTGTCGATAGTTACCGACAGATTAGCGACCGAACTGACATTAATGTTGTCTTTTGACTTTGATTGTATAACGACCGATTTTCGAGGCGCTTTTAGCGACTAAAAATTTGGTCGCTAGTTACTGATAGATTAGCGACCGATCTGACATTAATGTTGACTGTGGAACAACCGATTTCCGACGACCAATTTAGCGACTGAGCATTTGGTCGCTAGTTACAGACAATTTAGCGACTGATCTGACATTAATGTTGACTTTTGACTTTGACTATGTAACAACCGATTTCTGACGTCCAATCTAGCAACTGAACATTTTGTCACTAGTTACCGACGGATTAGCAGCCGAACTGACATTAATGTTGACTTTTGACTTTGAATGTGTAACGACCGATTTTCGACGGAAATGTTAGCGACTGACAATTGTGTCGCTAATTACCGACCGATTAAAATTCATTTGACTTTGACTTTGAACCTATAGCAACTGAATGAACCGTCCCTAGATGGTCGCTAATTGTATTTAATTAAAAAAATAAATACTAAAATTTAATTAAATCTCTGTTATAAGAAACAGCAATACTCACATCAAGAAACCAGGGATTTCAAGGTTTTGCTTCAAGAATGGAATCAAAGAATTTGGTGAAAAGATATCTAAAACAATGATAATATTCCAGATAATTAATTTCAAATAACAAAATCAATTACAAATAAAGATATCATCCTTTAATTGCTTGAATAACAGAAGCAATTACAAATAAAATTTTAAATTAAAAGATCAAAATTAAAAGGATCTTTTAACATACCTGATTGAGACAAAATTTGGGAATTTTATGTCTTGAAAAGGTGGTGTTGGCAAAGTGGTCAAGATGTGGTGGTGATGAGGGGTGAAAAGAAGGTCGTGGGGTGGTGAGCCGTCAGAAATGGAGGGCGGTGGTGCTGAGATGGTGAGGACGAAACGAAGGGAAAGATGGTCTTGGAGATGGTGGTCAGTGACGGAGAGAGCGAAAACAATGAGATGGTGGTGTCCGGCAGGAGTTTGCAGAAGGAATAGGGTAGCTTCTGTTAGGAAATTTGAAAAAGGGAGGAACTATGATGGGAAAAAAAGACTTAGGTTTTTTTTGGAGAGGGAGAAAACGATAAAACGACGTCGTTTTGACAACTGAATCAAAACGATGTCGTTTTGTGTCACTTCGTATAAATTTACAAACCAATTAAAGGGCATCGCTTTATAAAATGGTCGGTATTAAGTCGTTAACATCAAAACGACATCGTTTATTTTTCGTCGGTATTTGGTTTGAAAATGTAAAACGCCGTCATTTTACAAAAACACAACTGATTCAAAACGACGTCGTTTTAAGCCCCCACTTGATCAGTCATCAAAACGACGTTGTTTCAGTAGGAACAAAACGACGTTGTTTTGAGTTATAGTCACAATTCCGTCGTTAACATCACGTTTTTTCTCAGTCGCTATTCGGTTGGAGTTTGCAAAACGACGTCGTTTTGTCGAATAGTAACTTATTCAAAACAACGTTGTTTTAAGCCCATTTGAACCACTGATCAGTCATCAAAACGACGTTGTTTCGGTAGGAACAAAACGATGTCATTTTGAGTTATAGTCGCTATTCCGTCATTAACATCAAATTGACGTTGTTTTCTCTTAGTCGATATTCAGTTGGAGTTTGCAAAACGACGTCGTTTTGTCGAATAGTAACTAAATCAAAACGACCATTTGAACCACTTGATCAGTCATCAAAACGATGTCGTTTTGAGTTATAGTTGCCATTCCATCGTTAACATCAAAACAACGTCGTTTTCTTTCAGTCGCTATTATAAGCCCTAAGGGCTAATCTGATCAATCTTGTTTTGATGATAACAAAAATTTTTATAGTTCTAATGTTTTGTGTGAGAATGTTTTTAATGATAGGATATATACACTCACACTAACATTGATGGAAATGAGAAGATAGCTCCTTGTGTACATCAAATTTAATATCATACACACAAGAGGAAGCTATACTTTGCAAGACAAGACACAAGCTTGAAGCCAATCCACATGTCATGGATGTAGTTGCAAAGTCAAGAAGAAGGAAGATCAACAAGGTTAAGAGCTACTCAATCCTACAAATGTAAAATCAAGTGGTATGCTACTTAACAAGAAGAAGTGATGAAGTTCAATACTCTACAATTCAAGATTGCTATAGAACTTAACTACATCAAAGAAGATGTTGATCAAAGGCTTCAACTCAAAGCTTCAAGAAGATACACAACTACAAGACTTGAAGACCTAGAAGATTAGTCGTGTTTTACATGGGTAATATCTTGGTGACTAATCTATTTTGAGAATTATCGTTAAAGTAAATGAAGCTCTTGCATGTTTTTCAAAATCATGTTTCCAAACTTAATTTGATCTTAAAAAGGTTTTGAAAATGTTTAACTAGCCATGTGTTCTTAAACTTATTTGAAAAAATGTGAAATTGGCAAAACTGGTTGCCGCGGACGAAGCAAGGGAGAATAGCATCGTCCACAGCCCGCGAACGGTGCTTCATCCTCAGCCTTCTATTTGACCAATAACGGCTAGTTTTTCAGCTTTATGTACTCCATCCATCCCTAAATAAGGTTAACACTTGAGTATTTCACATGAATTAAGAAAGTCCTAAAAACATTAAAAGTCAAAGCCAAAAGACAAATATATCCTCATTAAATATATCTTGAAAATTGAAATTGTGGTCAAAAGAAAAGTAAGAAGAGGGTAAAAAATGGTAAAACTTCATTAAATTTTCATTGATAATCCAAATGTTAACATTATTTTGGGAAAAATTTAAAGTACCAAATGTTAACATTATTTGGGGATGGAGGGAGTAATTTGCAACGACTCTTTCATCTCTAAACCGATTTTTATGGTATAAAAACACATTGTTTCATCTTTCTAACTAACAAGAGAATACCCTACAAGTTGCAAACAATCCAAACATTTTGAAGAGCTAAATTCTTTCAATCTAACTCAAAATATTTCATTTTGAGTTTGAGCTTCATATACATTCTCTTTCATTCTCAAAATTGCTTAGAGCTTTAAATTGTATATCCAATCCATTAAGGGGTTTGTAAGGGTGAGCTAAAATTGTTAAGTCTCAATTGTAAGAGGCTATTTCATTTTCTCTTTGAGAGAACTAGTTCTTTGTGAGCTAGTAAAAAGTTCTTTGAGAGCTTCACTCTTTGTGAGTGTTTCTAAAGTCTTATGTGTAGGCAAAATTCCCCTTTGTGAGGAAAGCATCTCATTGGTGAGATTAGCTCTTTGTGAGGTTAACACTCTTTGTGAATGGAGTCTTCTTAGTGAAGCACAAGTCCTCATTTGTTGGGGAAATTTTAAAAGGTTGATCTCACCTTGCATTGGTTGCGAAGGGAACTTCATAGTGGAGTGCTGAAATCCTTAGGAGCGTCCTAAGGTAGTGGATGTAGGTCTTCGTGATCGAACCACTATAAATCGCCGTGTTCGTCTTCTCTAACTTTACTCTTTACTTTCAAGTTCTTATGCTTTATTTTTCTATTACTCTTTGCTTGAACTTGAATTGTATGAACTACAAGTTTATCTTGAGTTAGTTGATTTACTTGATTTATAGTTTTACTTGGTTTTGATCATATGACTTACTGTGTTTGCACTTACAAGCTTAGCATATAGAATACATGACTTAGTGCCTTAAAGAACATCTTCATAAGTCTTGTTTTTATGTGTGTTGCATTTAAACTTAAGTCATCTAGATTGCCTTCGTAATTAACTCACCTTATAATTAACATATTTGTTACTAAGGTGATTACTTAAGGCAAAGAAGTTTAGAAAAGCCGAAAAGTTTTAGAACCTAATTTACCTTCCCCTTCTTAGGTTCATAACCTATAAGGTATTTCAATTGGTATCAGAGCCTTGTCTCATTTTTGTTGGACTAACATCCTAGGAGGATCCATGGCTCTTAGCTTTTCTACTTCTACCATAGATGACCAATCCATCTCTAGACCACCTTTGTTTGATGGCTCCAACTTTACTAGTTGGCAATATGTGTTTAAATCATTTTTGTTATCTAATGACTATACCTTGTTAAGCATAATAGAAGAAGGTCTTTTAGTTCCTTCAATTTCAACACAAGGAGTCACACTGCCAAAATCTCGAAAAGATTTCAAAGAAGAGAATTGCACAAAAATGACACTCAACTTCAAGGCATTAAATGTCCTTTGTTGCGCTTTAAATGAAGAAGCTTTAAACAAAGTGATTGAATGTGAAGATGCTCACTCAATAAGGAAAATGCTCGAAGCATCTTACAAGGAGGAAGTTGAAGTGGAAGAGGTAAAAGTGGAACTTCAAGAACTAGGAATTCAACCATGTGAAGAAGAAATCAAATACCAAATTTAATGAGCTCAAATGTCAATATACAAAATAAGTCTTCACATGATGAGAATATTGAAGATGAGGAGATGGAGGAAATACAATACGATCTTAATTCAAATACAAATTATGATGGAGATATTGAAGATCACACATCTTGTCCAAGAAAGAAAAGAAAATTGCCACAATACTTCAAAGAAAAAGGATTCACAAGAAGTGGCATTGATATTGATTATACCATGGAGAATGAAAAATGTAAATGGAGATGTTCAAGAAGGAAGAAATATAAAATTCTACATGGCTCTTGGAAAGCTCAAAGCTCAAAGGTCTTGCACCCAGAACGGAAGCTCAAACCTCTCCACAATCTACAATATTCTCAACTCTCAAACCTAAAATTTCCTTATCCTTTTCACGATTCCTTTTTTCCTCTTAAAAAATCATCTTCTAAAATGACAAACTTTGCAGAATTTATTCAAAAAGAAATGCGTAACAAATTCAGGGATGTTGATTTTACCAGAGAATGGCCTGCAGAATACGAGCAGGTATTAATAGAAATTTGTTATGATTTTAGTACACTGGGTTACAATGGTGAAAAACGTTGGTCTGATTGGTACAACGAAATTGTCTACGGAATGAACTCCGTCACCGGCGGACAATTCACAATAGAAATGATCGACGCAAGTGTAGCAAAACTGTGCATGCGGTTTTGGGATTTTGAAGCACTTAATCGCAAACCATGGTTCAAGTACGACGGTAGGACCAACATTGTTGATTTGGATGGTTCTGAGGCCCAGTGAGAGGAATACGTTGCGGTAAGTTGCATGTAATTACGGCACACTGTAATAATTTAATGTTTTCATAACTTACATGTTTGGTTTATATAACTCTGCATTAGGCTAATCCAAGGGCTAAGCGGTACATAAGGAAAGGCGAATTTTTCTTTATCCTTCTCTGCCATATTTTTGGGTATGAAGGAAGAGGATTTGTGGACGAAGCCGGTCAGTGTTCAAGATCACCGGAAGAGATAACTGTGGAGGCTCCCCCAACTACCCGATGTCAGATGCATCGTGTAGCAACACTTCCATATGGAAAATGTTTGAACATAAATTTAAAAGAATTAGGGTTTGAATAATCGGGACTTTTAATTTTTATATTTTCAATGTAATTTTGTTTCTATGAATCGAATTTAATTATTAATTTTATGATATTTAAAAGTTCTGAAATGAGTAATATTAAAAAAAAAAAAATTGACAACACACTAAAAATAATAATAATGTGGACATCCAGGGGAAAAACTTTCTGCCCCTTGAGGATAGAAGTCGGCAGAAAGTTTTTCCCCTGGAGACGTTTGTGGCCCGAAGTTTTAGGGATAGAAAATCCTATACATTCACTACCAAAATCTCTATAAAGTTCAATAACTTTCCCTTATTTTTTCTTACCTCAAACAACATCCTCCAATCAATTTTTTCCAATCAAACCCATCTTTCCTCAAGTTCATATTTTGTGCAAAAAAAAATGGCACTTGAATGTCTAATGAGATTGTATTTACATTTCGACCACACTTTAGTGTACGAAAATGGTGGTTTTCCCCGTTTTGCAGAGCCAAGCGAAAGAAGTATGAAAGTTATACAAAAACTTTCATTCCGACAACTTTGCCACAGAATATGTCGGCGCAAAGAAGTCGATCTTTCTAGTGTCACTGTTCGGCTAATAATGATTCGTCCATTCTTCATGCCGACGTACAACATGGTGATGTACGATGTTGTACACCTTAACGACGAAGAAGATCTAGAGAATTTGTGGGGAATCCAAACGGATTTCAAACTACAAGGGATTCATGTTGGTGCTTTGTTAGAACCTGTGCAGAGATGTGTAGATAGTTTTGTAATCCCGACAACAGAATTTTGGCCATAGGCAAAATTTGTTCTGGAATCATATTTTTCGGAGTCAAATCCCATACCAACTATGCCCCCCACCATCTAATTACGAACCTTGTACAGATAATTCGGTCATGGATTCCTTGGGTCCAATATTAGACATTGACGGTGTTCCGAAAACGGGAGAAGACTTCCCAGACGATAGTGCTGGAGAACACGAGGACGACGGGGTCGAGGAAAATGCAGAGGCGGTAGCGGTAGCGGAAGATTCCATCTCTGAATTCCAACAACAAACCGCTGGACCAAGTAATGAAGAGACCGTCCAAGAGCTTGAATCAACTCCATGTACCTCCGCCCCAGCAATTCCATAATGGAATATGTCATCATACGGTAACTATGCTAATTTTTCCTGTTGGAATGATATGGGTTCCTTGCAACTCGTCCCCTGAACCCGACATACTGGGGGGAAACAATTAAAATATGGAATCCCAATTTTCTCGAAATATGTTTGGGGATGCAGTTCAAGGATAAACGTGAGACAATGTTGGCAGTTAACGTGTGGAATGACAAGGTGGCCTTGAGGGAGTGGAAAAGAGACAGGAGCAACAAACAATGGTTTAGCGGGGTGTGTAGAAACTCAACAGAAAAAAGCCGATGCAGTTGGTACATTCGCGTTAATCATAGCAGGGTTGATGGAATGTGGAAGGTTACCAAGCTTAACCAGGGACACTACTGCTTAATGGACCAGAACAAAAAAACGTAACATGTCCTCCAGCTACATTAGGGTAAAAAATCTAGACCTTGTACAGGATGATCCTGAAATTTCTGTTAAATTGATTAGGGCTGCTTGTGACAATAATATGAGTTTGACTTGTACCTATAGAAAAACTTGGCATTCCCGCCGACATGCTATAGAAACACTTTTTGGTACTTTGAAATCAACTTTCCAAGCACTGCCACAGTATATGCGGGCACTACATGATTCTTACCCAGGTGCTATAGTCAAATTTGTTTACCATCCACGACTAACTGTTAATGGCCCTAAGGTGTTCAATGCATTGTTCTGGAGTTTTAAACTATTAGTTGACGGTTACAAGTAGTGCCGGCCTATAATTTCAATTGATGGCACATATCTTAGGGGGAATTATAAAGGGGTACTCTTGGTTGCAAGCACTCAGGATGCTAACAATCAAATTTTACCCCTAGCTTTTGCCTTGGTCGAATCAGAGGCAACTTCCACTTGGTCATAGTTCCTTAACAACTTAAGGGAACATGTTGTGAAAGACTTACAAGTTTGTCTTATTAGCGATCGTCATGCCGGTATTCTTAGTGTCGTGGTTAGCGTCCCCGGACGGTAACCCCCAATGGCAGTGCACCGATATTGCCTTAGGCATTACAGGTCAAATTTCCACACTCATGCAAAAAACAAAGAATTGAAAGATTATGTGTGGATTGCTGCAACACAAAAGAAAAAAAGTAAGTGCGATTTTTATCTTGATCGTATTAAACAAAAAGATGATGATGCATTTAACTGGTTGATACAACAACTCAAAGAGTTGTGGACTTTGGCATACGACGGGGGAAAGTGTTTTGGTTGCATGACGACAAACATGTCCGAGGCTCTTAACAACGTTCTGAAACAGTCTGGAGTGCTGCCTTTGAAAGCTCTTGTGGAAATGATATTTTTCAAGCTTGTACATTATTTTGACACACACCAGGAAGACGCTAATAGTTGTCAAACGTCATTCCCTAAGAGAACATGGGATCAGTACTTCACGTACGAAGAAAAAGCAACAAGTTTGACTGTGCAACGACACCACAAAGACTAAGGTATCTATAGGGTCATGTCCCGACATAGAGGTCCTGGCGAAGGTGAAAAAATACACTCGGTCAACTTATCAACTCGTGCTTGTAACTGCGATAAATGGTCTACTTATTCAACTCCATGCTCACATGTCATTGTTGCGTCCAAATCGATCATGGAGGATGCTTCTAAGTATATCCACCCTGTCTATTCTCTCAAGCATTATAGAAATACGTACAAGTCCATTTTATACCATGTACTTGATCCCATTCATTGGAGACCTCCTCCTTTTGATATGACACATCACCATCCTAACATGAAAGGTACGCAGGTGGGTCGACCTCAAAGGCGGAGATTTCAAATGCCTATGGACACAGAGAACAGGGGAACTCAAAGAGAAAAGAAGTGCGGCCATTGTAAACAAGTCGGTCACAACAGGAAGACTTGGCCCATGTTAGCAAATCTTGACCAAGCACCTCATCCACATTAATTGTATTTCAATTTTACTAATTTGTAATAGTATAGGATGTATAAATTATCAATTTTGTTAGCAATCGTATAAAGTTGTTTTGAATGTATTCAATTTTTTTCATTCAATATCAAAAAATTGCAAGCATTACAATGACTTATTATTAAAGTTGACGTAATAAATTGGCAAAATCATCATTCCCAGCCCTATAATCAAGGATATCGTAAGGGGATGGATGAATTTGAACATGGTCACCGGGGTGTAATCTTGAAAACACAACAAACTCATCCCACCGCAAAAAATAGTATTCGTCTCTAGCCACTTGGAGTGTCAATTTGTTCTCGTGAAAATTGCGCATGTGTAGTACTTCAGGGATTCCAAGTTGCATTCTAACACGCCATTGCATGTAGTTTCTACATATCCAATGTACACGGGAAACAACATTACAACCCATACTTGTAAAAGGAACGAATTTATTACTAAAATTTTAATATTAGAAAACGTGCCGGTTTAGAAAGTGCCGAATAGGTTTTGTCAATGTCTATTCGAAAACTCTGCTGGAAAAAAGTCCCGTCTGAGGGATACGATAATTCACCCTTCAGGTAACCTATCTCGGGCCCTCACTTAACAGAAATATCTATTACATTCATTGGAAAGCGTATAAAATGAACTTTATCTGTGGAACGAAGATTGTTGTCACGCAAAAATTGTTGTAATCCTCTATCTAGGTAGTACGTATCATCTATTTTGGTTACATAAACGCACCATTGATTCCCAAAGTCCTCCTTCAGATAGACAGAATTTGCTAACCCGAAACCAGTTGCTCCAACCAATTTGTGTACTTTGATGGAAGACGCTACAAAAAAAAATTACTTAGATAGCTAAACACATTTCATCCAAAAAAACTTACACATTACAAAATAAAATACTACCATTTTTCCATCGGTTTGATTTCCGACCGCAATTCTAAATTGGTGTCTGAAATACTCTTCCAGGGCGGGATCCATTTCGCTATTCATTATCAAATTATATTAGGGAAGATAGGGTTTTTATGGAAATAAACGAGTTGCAGGGTATGTTGATGATTTTTGAAGAGGAGAAATAAATTTAGAAAAAAAAGAACTGTGCAGAGGATAAGGAAATTTTAGGTTTGAGAGTTGAGAATGTTGTAGATTGTGGAGAGGTTGAAAAGTTATTTATAGATGTAATTGGAAATTCAAAAGTAAAAATTTTGAATTTTTTAATGGACAAATCTCTAAAAATTGGTCAGAAATGTGAACGAAAATACCAAAACCGTTCAGATATTTACGTTCAATAATGCATGGTCAAAAAAGCAAAAGTGAGAAAAGACTAGACATTGCAAAAAGGCTGTAATTTGAGGACGGAAGTGGCAATTTCTTCCTCAGGTCACGGATGTAGGGTTTTTATTCTGCCAGTTGAGGACTTCCGTTCTCCGTCTTGGCTGACGTGGCAAGGCACGTCGGGGAGAGTGCCACGTCAGCCAAGACGGAAGTGGAACTTCCGTTCTGGCAAAAAATGTTCCTCCCCATTTTTTGACTACAATGTCATGACCATTCTCCTAAACCCATGCCATACAAATACAATCTCCCACTTATTAGAGTCAAAACACCATTCCCAGAATCCGATTCATTATTACCACTTTCAAGAATATTTATATCATTATCATTTTTTGCATCTAATTGAATGAAATTGTCGTGACCTTCATTATCATTACCATAGGAGCTGTTTAATCTTTCATAAAAAACAAGAACTTCATCATTTGAGCCGTATACAATATCACTTATTTCACTTAGAAATACTGCAGTGATAAAAAAAAAAAAAAAAAAAAATTAGAAAATGATATACTAAAGTCTACAGTATTTAATTAACAAAATACCGAAAAAAATTACTTAACTAGCAGAAGCACAAACTTAACAAAAAAAATTAACTACCTTGAAACAAAAGGGGTTAACCCTCGAGTTTGCTTAGACAAACTTTGGTTGAAGAATGGAACAGAGAATGGCGTGATTGATATAATGGGTTGAATGAGTTGAAAAATAGAGGATGAGAGAAGAAGAATAAAATTTGGATCATCTAATTTTGCAAAAATGATTTCATTATTTTTCCCTCCATTCCAATGATTTCATTTACGGTACTACAGATGCCAACAATAAATGGTTAATTTCGTTGGAATTAGAGTAGTTAAAGAAATAGTTAATTTCAAGGCATTGATTGGTCTAATGAGAGAAAAAATTGAGGGAATTATTGTTGGATTTTTATTTCTATTTTCCCTCCAATTTTACTAATGCCCTTTATGGTAATTTTAATTGTCATAATCCTTTGTGTCAAGTTTTTGTGCCAAATTTTTCTACCGTTTTCTGCATCCAAATTAAACTGGGAGTACATACTGGAAGATGAGGATTCGGGTCAATTGACCCATGAACAAATCTACCATATTCTCATTAATACTTTTAAAAAAAAGGAGAATAAATTTGAATTTTAAATAAGTTTCAATTTCTTTGATCGAGTCTTACTATGTCAAGATCGCAATTTGACTTGGAATGGAAGGGGTATAAAAAATCGTAAACACAAGGGGCGTAGTATGGATCGGAAGATTCGACAAAACTATTAAAATAATATTTCATGATAAATTTATGTCAATAAAACATCATTTTTTTATATGTAATTGAGCAAAAAAAAAAATATAACAATACTTCAACGAGAAAAAATAAGAATATCAATAGAACTAACAAACTGAAATTAAATCACATACTAACAAGTGATAAATTTCGGAAGCAAACCAACAATTAATAAGGTCTTTTACTTCAACAAATTTCATAACATCTTTCTAATATTCTAATCTAGCAAACCATTCAAGGCGTTATTATTATCCTCCATATAATCTCCACCTCCACCACATCGACGATGAGCGATGAAGCAGGGAGTCTGAGACTTGAGAGAGTCGAGATGTTGGCTTGAATACAAACGGATGTTTTTTTTTTTATTTGAGATAATCCGTTACCCAGTTGAAAAGAGGCAAGATTGAATCGACAACGAAGCGCAGCTCACCATTCAAGGCGTTATTATTACCCTCCATATAATCTCCACCTCCACCACATCGACGATGAGCGATGAAGGAGGGAGTCTGAGACTTGAGAGAGTCGAGATGTTGGCTTGAATACAAACAGATTTTTTTTATTATTTGAGATAATCCGTTACCCAGTTGAAAAGAGGCAAGATTGAATCGACAACGAAGCGCAGCTCATGCGGTTAGACGCTTCACTCCCAACCTGTTGGGAGTTCGAGTCATGCTGGAGGGGAAGTGGGGAACCACTATTAATCCTCCTTTAATAAGAAGAGGAAAAAAATATAAGATTGAATCGCACCAGATCGTCTGATGCTACGATTTTACGATCTAGATCGACGATCCTCTACGATTCAATCCTCCAGCGATTTTTAATACGATTTAACACGATTTATACCCTTAGGATCGTAAAACCGTACAATTTTACAATTCAACTTGCGATTTTGACAAACTTGGTTCTAGATACGGAAGAGTCTATCAAAATTACAGTTAATCCCCAAATGAATAAGACTAGAAGATAAAGGGAAAATTATATAAATGGATTCAACAAAACTTCCAAGTGCATGCTACTGATAACCAGGGACGAAGGCAGGAATTTGATGTTGGGGGGCGAAACTGGTAAAAAAATTCTAAAATTCTTGGAGGCGATAAAAAAGGCAAAAAAAATTCTTGGGGGGCGAAATTGATAAAATTTTCTAAAATTTTCCAAAATACACATAAAATTTTGATAAATAGTACTCCCTCCGTCCCAAATTATCTGTCCACTTTGACAAATGCACGGGTATTAAGGGTTTGATAATTTTGATGGTAAAATATAAGTAAAAGTCTAAGATACCCCTCATTAATTTTATTAATCTCATTCAAAATTTGTGCCTTCTCTCTATTTTCTCTCACATAACATCCAACAACCTATTAACTTCGTGTTGGAAAGTGATAATTTGAGTATTCAATGAGGAGTTGGAAGAAGGGTAAAATTGGCAAAATTATCATTAATACATACTTTATTTAGAAAGCGGACAATTAATTTGGGACAAATAAAAAAGGAAATGTGGACAGTTAATTTGGGACGGAGGGAGTAGTATTTTTAAAAATTTCGGGAGGCGTGCCCTCCCCCCGCCGCGTAATCGTCCCCTGCTGATAACAAAGATCAAAGAAAATCAGCCACGACCAGAAGGCAATTTACGTTATGGAATTTAGAAATAAAACACCTAGGCTACGTGGCTAAAAATCCACATACTCAACATTTATACATGGGATTATGAGTGTATTTGAATTAGGTCTGGTTTGAGTTTGATTTGGTTTGGTTTTGAAACTAAACTGCGGTCTAAACTGTCTTTGAATTAGATGTAGAAATGAAATTTGAAATATTAAATTATACAGAATCTGATTTGAGACTGACACAAGAATTTCAATTTGAGACCAATACAAACAAACCTTGATGCGCAAATGATGTGCAAAGAAGGATTTCACGGGAGAACTTCCAAGCGGATTTCAGAGCCTCAATAGACAAATATATAAAACTCACAAGATCATTCTTTATTAATTTCCAACTTCGACATTGTCATAAACATACTTGAAATCATCAAATTCGCAATTGGTTGCAGTTTATGTTGAAGAAAATAATTAAGCATCACACATATTTGAATTCTGAAATTACAGAGGCCTTGTCTACTTTCTTTTTTTTTTTTTCCAAATCGGGCACATATATGTTACTCAAATCCAGATAATGTATCGACACCAAGCACAGTTTAAGCGGTAAGACACTTCACTTCCAACCGATATGTCGGAAATTTAAGTTATATTGGTGGAGAAGTGAGGAACCATTATTAATCCTCCTATTAAAGAAAAAAAAATCCAGATAATGTATCAATAAATTATCCTCTGAATTTTCCCACTAATTAGTACTCCCTCCATTCCTAAATATAAGACTCTTTAGACAATTTGACAAAATTAAGGAAGTTGTCATTTTCACCTAAACTTCCAATATTACCCTCACCCTCCCTCTCTCTCACTTCTATGTCATAAAGAAAAGAAAGGAAAATATTGAGGGTATAATTGGAATAAATTATTGACAACTAATAAAATAACCTTAAACGACAATTAATTTGGATACCTAGATATCTCCTAAACGACAATTAATAGGGAATGGAGGAAGTACTGAAAATACAAATAATATGATAAAACGAAGGGTATTTATACTTAACGTAACACATTCTTAGACCCTCGAGATAACATGATTCTCCATTCCTAATCACAATGTATAAGAAATTTACATCAAACACGAATCCTAAGCTATGGAATTGAATCAACAAATTTGAAATAATCTACCTTCGGTCGGTACGGTATATCTGACGCATGAGTCGGCTCTATTTTCGTCACGAAAATTTTGTCTACAGGCATAGGAGGAACCATCGTGGAGTCAATCTGACGAAACCCTAAAAAGTCTATATATTAATAGTAATTATAACGTTAGTCTCCAACTAATATATTATTAACTCTAAATCCCTGAGATATAAATTTTTATTAATCTAGTCCTTAAAAAGGGCTGAAAATCCTGTCTCCATTTCTGTCCCCAATCAATCAGAATTTATTATATAAATATTTTTTTTAATTATATATACACATGGTGAATTGTAATTGATTGTGGACACACACAGAGACAGAGAATTTTTTTCCCCCTTATAAAGGGTCTAGGTTTCACACAATGACCAAAAATTTCAACTTCATTAGAAAAAGAAAAAAAAAGGAAATCGTGTAAAACTTATTGCATTTTAAAAAAAATATATTGTATTGCATTTAGTATTTATTATTATTTTTATAACGCTCTATTTCAATCCCTCCAATATAAGATCTGAATCCTCACACCGTTGATACCAACTTAATTTTAATTAATTCACTATTAACTTGTGTCTTGTGATTACTTTCCTTTTCATCTGGCGAATTGAAACCCTGTCAATATCAATATCAACAAGATTTAGTACTTTTCATTAATCTACCAAGTTTTGTCCCCTTGGAACTGTTTTTCTTTTTCTACCGACTATGATCGTGAATATGGACTAGAAAAGTACTCCCTCCATTCTTATTTAATTGTCGTTTAGGAGATATATATAGGTATCCAAATTAATTGTCATTTAATATTCTTTTATTAGTTGTCAACAATTTATTACAATTATACCCTTGACATTTTTTTTTTATTTACCGTATTTGCTATCCTTGTTTTTTTCTTTCTTTTCTTATGCTATAGAAGTGAGAGAGAGAGAGAGAGAGAGAGAGAGAGAGAGAGAGAGAGAGAGAGAGAGGGGGATAATATTGAAAATTTAGGTAAAAATGACAAGTTTCTTAATTTTTTAAAATTGTCTAAAGAGTCTTATATTTAGGAATGAAGGGAGTAATTATTAGCAGGAAATTAAAGAAGACAAGAATCATGAGAGGCAGATTCCTTTTCATACATTTCATTGTCAGGAAGTTTTCCATTTGTAGCTAAAGTCCAACAGCCCTAGAAAACCATGTAAAGTTGACAGAAGTGGTAACCTACCAACCTCAGTTAATAAATAAAGAATGTGTTGGAATTGTTGATCTCTTCTTTCTTGGGATATACTCCCACCATCCTAAATATATGACTTTTATTAAATGTTGTAAAAAAAAAAAAAAAAAATTACAATATTTTTATTATCAAAATATCAATATTACTACTTCAGTTTCTAATTAATTAATACTTTTTACCTTTTCACAACAATGAAGCGCAGCTCATGCGGTAAGACGCTTCACTTCCAATCGGTAGTTTGGGAGTTTGAGTCATATCGGAGGGAAAGTGAGAAACCACTATTGATACTCCTTAAAAAAAAAAAACATTTCACATTTTCACACATACCAAAGAAATGATTAGAAATCAATAATTACAAAGTAAAATGTCTAAATCACTCCTAACTAAAGTATGATTTTCTGTGCATGGGTAAGTGTGAAATTGTTGGAAACACTAAAGTATTAAGTAAAGTTGACTAAAGGTAAAATTGGAAGAAATATGTCAAATGTTTATCAAATTCTGAAATATATCAATTAATTTGGAACATCCAAAAAAGTAAAATGTATTAATTAATTAGGAAAGGAGGTAATATTTTCTTAAATAATACACGTGTACCACTAATTATATTTAAGAGGGTAATATTGATATTTTGATTATAAAAATATTTTTTTTTCTTTCTTAATTTTCGTAAAGTGTAACGAAAATTTTATATTTATGAATTGGGGTAGTATTTTTTATGGCTACGAATCCTCTATCATCCAACTTGTGTACTCATGCATGTACTATCAATAAGAAATTGACATGTATCAATTTTTTAATTAAGAAATCTATAACCTAAAAGAAATAGTTGAACCCGTAAAAAATATATTTTCTCTGTTCACGTAGCGAATTTTGAGTGGTGAATGGGTACCGGCGATTTTTTGCCATTTTTTAGTGGTCACCGGCCAACATATGGGTCTGTCTTTTGGGGCGCATCCATATGGGGTTTCTTCTGCTTCTTTGAATTGTTCGATCTTTAATGACTGTCATTCCCTCTCATCAATACAACCATTTCCATTTTTGAAAATTATATTTTTTTTTTCCTGTAGTTATTCAAGGATGGCTGCGAGTGAAAACCATTTAACTCATTTCAATCTCAAAAATCCAGTTGAAGACGGTTATGTTGAAAAAACCGCTCCATTTGATCACCTTTTCCAGATTTTGTAGTTTAAAAATGGGTGAAATTCCAATTTCATCCTCGGAAAAGAGGCGTTAAGTCAAATTCATCATCAGAAATGAGATCGTGTCTAAAGAGTCCTTGAAAAGGTGTTGTTGTCATGGGTAAACAAACCAGTTTGAGACCAAATTATAAAATCTAACTCTCATGTTATATTTGCAAATATTTCAACCAAATCCCCAAGATCTGATATAAACTTAAACTAAATTTTAAATAATTTAATGCTTGATATTTCATTTTAAGACTCAATTCAAAATTAATTTAAGTTTTATATCAATTGAAACCCAAGACAGATCTAATCCAATCAAAATAACTTGGATGAAGTTTATCATTCTTTTTTATGTTTAGATAGCTTCCTGTTGGATTGTTATTTTGATGGAATTTAATGACAATAAACAAGATTTTCGGTTGAATTTGCCCAACTCTTTTATGATGATGGAATAGAAATTCACCCTTAAATAAAAACCACTCTAAGTAAGTCTTGTGTTCACACAGTTCAAATTAATTCACTGCCAATAAACCCCTCGTTGTTTGCACCAAAAAAAATAAAACAAAAAGATAATACATACTTCCAATATATATTTCCTCCCAAAATTATCAAAATGAAAGAAATAGAGACTATAGTATATTACTCCCTCCATTCCTAAATATAAGACTCTTTAGACAATTTGATAAAATTAAGGAAGTTGTCATTTCCACTTAAACTTCCAATATTATCCCCTACCCTCCCTCTCTCTTACTTCTATGTCATAAAGAAAGAAAAATGTTGAGGGTATAATTGGAATAAATTGTTGACAACTAATAAAATAACGTTAAACGACAATTAATTTGGATACCTAGATATCTCCTAAACGATAATTAATAGGGAATGGAGGGAGTACTATTTGTTTATGGTAAATGTCATTTGATCATTTATACGTAAACTAACTGAAATATTAGTACTCGAGCGAGCAATTTACTTTTGGGAAAATATCTAAAATTAAAAAATGGTAAAATAAATTGTGACTTTTTCATTTGCGTTTTGATGAAGACTTCAATGACTTGAAAAATGATTCAGGATTATATAGCTAACTAAATTAAAGGGAACCCGTAATTTTATTGAGAATGACGTAACAATAAAAAATTTGGCATCGAAACAAACTGAATTTCCTAACTACTGAAAATATGATTCAAAGATTAAAGAACTAAGAACTAATCTGAAACGAATCCTAAAGATAACTAATCTAACATGCACAAAACAATGAGATTGGAACCTTGATTGACGTCGTAGTCTAAAAGACCAAGAGAGATGTTGAAGAGCAATTTATTATTTTATTGATTGAGTTGCGTATCTTCCTGCTTTACTTCAGATTTTATAGGTCGTAAGTGATACAGTCCGCTACCAGGGGCGGATCTAGGGGTGGTCCCTGTATGCCGAGACCACCCCAAAAACAAAATTTTGTATTTTTTTTCCCTTAATTTTTTTTTTTTTACTCATTCCCTTTTTTTTTTTTCGGGACCACCCAAAACTCTTGGGGACCACCCTAAATTTTATTCCTGAATCCGCCCCTGTCCGCTACAAGAAAACAGTGTAATAAGGATGGACAAATCGGTCGCTAATCTTAGTTTAGCGACCAATTACCGACCGAATATCGTGGTCGTGTATTTTTCGCCGCTAAGCCAATTAACGACCGACTACCGATGGAATAATTAGCGACAGCTTATTGGGTCGCCATATAGCGACGGATTACCGACTGAACATTCAACATCGTTGACTTTTGACTTTGACTCGTTAACGACCGAATGCTGACGGATTGAGTAGCAATCGATAATTGGGTCGCCATATAGCGACGGATTACTGACTGAATGATCAACATTATTGACTTTGACTTTGACTATGTAACGACCGAAAGCCGACAGCATATTTAGCGACCGATATTTGGGTCGCTATAGAGCTACGGATTATCGACCGACTGGTCAACATTGTTGATGCTTGACTTGGACTATTTAACGACGGAAAGCCGACGACATTTTTAGCGACGGAATATGCCGTCGGTAATTAGCGACCGATTCGTGTGCATTTGACTTTGACTTTAAATCCGTAGCAACCAAAAAAAAGGTCTCTATTCCGTTTCTAAATGTTTTTTAATTTAAAAAAATAAACCTGAAATTTAATTAAATCCCTATTATAAAAAACAGCAATACGAACCCGAAATAATATCAATAAGATCCCAAATTGCAAACATAATCAATAAAACCCAAAAATAACATTACACTTCTCATTTACATTACTACACTCACAATCAAAGTGTGCACTTTGAATTACAACACTCACAATCAAAGTGTGCATTTTTCTCATTTACATTACAACACTCACAATCAAAGTTTACACTTATCATATACTCCTTGGTGTCATTTATATGTATAGCTTTGGAAATGCATGAGTTGAAATCTGAAAATTCAAGAATCAAATTATTTTATGGCAATAAAATTACGTTGTATTGTTTTAACACCGTTATGTATTCCGTCGGAAATCGGTCGTTAACTTCCGTCGTTAACGTTGAACAAAACGACGTCGTTTTAATTAATTTTAAACCTTAATTTTTTTAGAGAAATTAAACATCAAAATGACAGCCTTTTGACGCCGTTCTTTATTCCATCGGTAATCGGTCGTTAACGTCCGTCGGTATGTCGTCGTTAACGTTGAACGAAACGACGTCGTTTTAATTAATTTTAAACCTTAATTTTTGTAGAGAAATAAAACATCAAAACGACGGCGTTTTGATGCCGTTATGTAGTCTGTCGTTGACGACTGTCGGTATTCCGTCGTTAACGTTGAACAAACCGACATCGTGTTAATTTGGTCAACGAGACCGATATGGCCGACACAGTAGCGACGGAATAGAAATCGTCAATTTGTCATTTTCTATTCGGTCGTTGCCGGCGTGACCGAAAATTTCGGTCGTTATTTAACTGTTTTCTTGTAGTGGTCTGGATCCTATACGGAACAGATTTTTTAGTACATACGGAACTCCTTAGAACAGGTGTTCTGAAGCTCAAATAGGTTTCTTGAGGTTCTGTACGATAAAAACAGAACAGATGTTCATTTTAAATCAATCTTAACCGTCAAAATTCTAATATAACGGACGAGAATTACACCCCATACCGAACCGGAGCCAACGTCGTCCTAATACGATAAGGTCTGAAGTTATACGTAAGTCAATATGTTGATCCTTGTAGTTGCTTTGATGCCCACTTCCTGGTAGTCATATATCTCAAAAAGTCCCATTTTTTAAGTTATTTTCCTTCTTGTTTCTTCCAAGATCGATGCCCCATTCCCTTGAACTGGACGTAATCGATGTAGATTTCTAACCGAAAACCATTACCAGTCCGGTAAGCTTTTCGGGGCCAATACATTTAAACTCTTTTCCACCCACCCCCCCACCCCAAACTTCTTTTCGAAACTAGGAAATGAAGTGCGCGCGTTGCGCAGGTTGTGATTTACTTTTATTTGTACATTTGAGATTGATGTTTTTTAAGCATCTCAATTTATGGAGGAAAATCCTGTAAAAATCGGGTTGTAAATGGTGGGTCGGGTAAAATTGGAGTTATTTTTTATGTGGATTAAATTGCCCCCAATCTGATCGTCACATGCATTGGCGGACGCAGACTTTAAAAAGATAAAAGGGGTAAAATTAAAATTGACAAAATAAATTCATGGTCCTTTTACACCTAAATCTTGTTAAAATTTTAACCAAAATCGTAAAGATATAATTGGTGTTATTCCTATATTTCACGAACCACAAAATCTAATTTCAAATCGAAAACTGACTCAAAATGAGTAACTAAAAAATGCTCACGGGACGAGGTGTTACAAAAACAAAGCTAAAAAAAAAATAAAAATTGAAAAGGCTGGTGGGGTACTTGCCCCACCAAGACCCACTGTAGATCCGCTAGTGGTCACATGTCAGTCACGTGACCCATTTTGGTTGCATTTTTTAAATTTTTCTATATCAGCGCTCCCATAATTTATTGAAAGCTACGTAGAGCCAAAAACAAATTTATTGTTCAAAATCCAAAAAACAAAAATTGTTTAAATCCAAAATAGACCATTCACTCCTAAACTAAAATATAGATACACAATGTAAATTCTTTATCCCAACTAGGGATGGCAATGAGGTCGGGTTGGGGGCGGATATCATGATCTCCAACCTCATCCTCGCCTCTTCCATCGCATCCCCATTTCCAGCCCAGCCCCATTACTGGGGATGAATTGTGATCTCATCCCCAACTCAAGTGGAGGCCCAGCCCCAATTGGGGGAAAGCTGGGATTTTAAATTGATATTAGTTTGCTCCCTAAACAATGCTAGTTTGTAGATACAACTAATATGTTGTTCAACAACATAATATAAATCACTTAATGTCTAACGAAAAAAAAAAAATCATTTAAAATAAAGAGACTATATTGAAGTCAATCATTAATCAATATCACTATCTCTTTCAATCAAGATTAATGGTACAAATCTCAGACACCTGTAAAAATTAAAAGTGTCAGCATTGTTTTGTTTTAGCATAACATAAGCAATAAACAAATCATTTAGTATAAGTTATTAGAATATTTACACATCTCATCCTCTACATCATTATCTTCTAAAATAGTACCAAATTCTACATCCAGAGGAAAAGATCCAGTAGAAGAATTATTCAAAGTTAGAATATTAAAATAATTGATTCACAACTCACAAAAAGAATGTTCTATGACATTTACCTTTAACATTCGCTACCAACCAATTTTGCCCACACATTAAAGCTTCAAGTATATTGGCACGAAGTCTGCTGCGATGTGGACTCAAAATCCTCTCTTCAGTACTAAAAGTAGACTCCGAAGCAACTGTACACACAGGAATAGAAAAAATATCCCTATCAACCATTTGGAGAATGAGATATTTTCCATTTGTTTTCCACCATGATAAGATATCGAAATCTTATTTTTTTGGCAAACAAGTTTCCTCTAAGTATCTATCAAGTTCCGACTTCTCTTGCGAACTAATCTCTTGGATAGCCATAAAATCATCAAACCTAGCAAGATTATCTTCTGTAACGAAATGTGACCTTTTCCCAAGAATAGAAGATTGAGGGGACGAAGAATATGAGGGTCCATTGGTTGCTTATCATTTTTTGACTTGTACTCATTAAACAAATCAATGCATGACATTTTAACTTTCTCAATCCTAATAGGAGATTCAACTTCACCATATATTTTGGGAAACACATTATTTACTAAACCCATCTTATATCGTGGATCTAACACTATAGCCAATCTCATAAGTCCATGGACATCATCCCAATATTTTCAAACTTTAGAATCATTTTTTCAGCCATCTTCTTAACCCATATACTTCCACATACAAGCCATTTGTTTAACACAATTCTTATATTACAAACAATAGGGTAAAATGCATTTATGGTTGGAGAGTTAGTTATTGAAAATATTTCAGTGGCATTGTAAAGTATGTGAAGGTGGTCGCATATTTCTTGTGCCATTTTCCAATCATTTTCTGTTTGAAAGCTAGCATATAAACGCAACCTATGTTCCAGCTTAGAAAACACATCTTTGTATAACAAAGCATTAGAAAGCATACGAAATGTTGAATTCCATCTAGTTTTGCAATCTAAGACCAACTTTTTGGTATGAGGAGTACCTATTTGTCGTGCTGCTTCTTCAAATATTTGTTCTCTCTTTGATGATGTAGCCCAAAATCTAACACTTTCACGAACCTTCTCAATATCCCCATGTATCACTGACAATCCATCTTGAACTATTAAGTTCAATATGTGTGCTGAACACCTCATATGAAACAACTCCCCATGCATAATAAATGAATTGTTTTGGAGCTTTCTTAGAAGATCTTCAATGATTGCATCATTGGTAGAACAATTATCAACAGTTATGGCAGATAGCTTTCTATCAATGTTCCAATCAAAGAAATTTTCTTCCAAAACTTTGGTAAGCATCTCACTCGTATGTGGAATTGGCACATAGGCAAACCCGTATCAAAAGAAAAAGGAACCACAAGATCAAAGAATTATCAACAAAAAGAAATGTTGGTCATCAAATCATAATTATGTGAAGCAACAAAAAAAGTACCTCAAAAGCTGATGTTGTAGGTGCCAAGCATTATCAATAAAATGAGTAGTTATAGCCATATAAGACTTATTTTGATGGTTTGCAGTCCATATATCACAAGTCACAGCAATCCTTCCATGATTTTTGTTCAACAAAGTAAGCATCTTTGCTTTCTCACCATCAAAGTATTTCAAAATATCAGTTCTCAATGTATTTCTTGAGATAACCTTGAACGGAGGTTGTAGACCATTGCAAAATTTGCGGAAAGCAAAGTGATCCACAATTGATAAAGGATATTCATGTAGCATTACCATCTCAACTAAATCCCTCCTCGATACGTCTTGGTCAAAGTGGTGAGTTGTTAAAGCTCTTAATGTTGATGAGGGACCAGTTGCCTTGGCCGATAACAATGACTGTCTAATGTTTGTATTTTTTTTTCACTTTTTGCATCCTTTAATGTGGTCACTCAAGTGTCTTGTTTTAGGTCCACCCACAAGAAGTTTATTGCAATAAATACACTCAGCCATTGGGTTTCCATTAATTGTTTTTTTTTCCGAAAATGGTTCCATACAACTGAAAATTGCCTTCCCTTTGGACCAACATCAGTTTCTATTTTTTCTTTTTGAGATTCGACAATTTCAGTTGGACTCTCATCAACCAATGTATCCGATTGATTCAATTGATCGACTTGAGTGCTACTATCATGAGGGGTTGATGTATTTTCTTCCATGTAATTGATTGAACTTTCACTAACTTGGTCTTCTAGCATATGGAAGAAGTATAATATATATTTAGAAAAAAGAACATAGGAACTAATAACATTTGATGATACTATAAAACACAGAAAGCAAATGCAAACTTAGAGAAACAAAGAATGAGATAATTTTAAGAGGATCAATATAGTAATCTCCTTGAATATACTCAAACGATCTTGTTGTTTTCTGCCGGTAATCAAACACAATATCCGTTGAAATTAAAGCAAAATCGAACAACATAATGAAAATTTGCAGATTTTCAAGTTGGAAAAAACGGAATTGACAGTAAATCAATAGAAAAATGAAAATTACAGTCTGATTAAACACAATATACGCAAAAATTGGAAAAACAAAAATCAAATTTCAGCAAAAATAACAGATTTTTAAATTGAAAAAATACACAATTGACAGTAAATTAGTAGAATTAGGAAAGTTACAGTCTTCTTGCTTCAAAAAGAAAGAAAATAAAGGGACATAGGTTTGAACATGGGTTGTCGTTGGGCAGAACCATTACAGCTATACTAATATTCATGAAGTAATCAACATTAGCAATGAGTCATGTTATTGTCCATATCCAAGGCAGATACATTTTTTTTATAGAAAAACTACTACAAACTTCACTGTATGGAAAAAGATTCTCTTAATCAAATAAAATTCTAAGGTTGTCTTGTATATTAATTACACTACATGAAACTATAGAGATCAGAAACAAGGCAGAAAAACAGAAATTCTAAGGTTGTCTCATACCTGATGCAGCAGTAGAATGGAAGGGATGAGCCGATGATGAATTGAGAATGAAAATTGAAAAGAGGGTTACAACTTACCATATATTTTAGGAGATGGAGGAATTTATGGAGAGAAATTGAGATTTCTCATGATCTTCTTCAATATTTTAGGTGTCGTTCCTTTTTTATATAGATGTTTTATTACCTTTCTATTTATTATTTTAGAAAATACATGTTGGCCGGGTCGGGCCGGGGATATTACTTCTACCACCTCCGGCCCCACCCCCGTTAGCGGGGTCAAATTTCTCCCCATCCCAATCATCACCCCCAACTTAAACCGGAAAATCCCCGATCCAACTGGGTCGGGCCGGTGCGGATCCCCAATTTAACCGGCCTCATTGCCATACCTAATCCCAGCAATGTAAAGTTTTCTATTTGTATTCTACCTTTTTTCACATTAATAATTCACTTTTATAAAAGCTCAAGATTAATGTTTAAAAAAAATATCGACCCAGACTAAATAAAATAAAATTTCACGAATACTTTGGTCACACGTGAAAATTAGTACTTCCTTCATTCTTAATATAAGTCATTTAGCACATTTAGCGAAAATTAATAAAATAAAAAATAATGTATTTTTTAATCAAATGATTAATATTACTATTTTAAATAGAATTAGTGAAATAAAAATCATTTAAGAGAGTAATTTTAATATTTTGACTGTTTTTACTTTCTTAGTTTTTGCTAGATTCCTACTTATATTATGAAATGGAGGTAGTATGAATATGATGTCTTGTTATGTGATTTGTTTTTTGTCCCAAGTTTTTTTTATTGAAAATCTTCTTTCAATTATAATGTAAATTTTTTTTTTCTCTCTCTCTCTCTCTTTTTTCTCCTCGGCCTCTTCATGCTGCTTCTTTTTTTTCCCCTGCCTCTGGCAAGAGATTCGACCAGTATTATGCTTTTATACGTTTGTTTTGGTATTATACATCTATTTTGTACCACAAATCATCTAATATTTTGATTTCAAAGTGTTTTCTTTAAGATTCAAGACACAGAGGTTAGATTTGTCTCAAATCTTCACAGATCTAGATTTTTTTCTCTGCTTCTAGGAGAAGCCTTTCAACCCAGACTTGATCTAGGCCCTTTATCATCTTTCTACATCTTCCCGAGGCAATTTGTAGGACGGTTGATACATTCATAATCCTATAAATTGTCGATCCTTAAGGAAGATGTTGAAACTGATCTTCTCTTATATATGTGGTTCAAGAATTCTGACGGAAATGCTGCGAAGAAGAAGATGATATATTTGTTTATTTTACTAGTTTTAATATTAGTATCTCATGTCGATCTAAGTTTTTTTGGGTGTGGCTTTTGTCTGTTATCATGGTTCTCTGAACCACTGTATATCTTTTATTTTCTGTATTTTCAGATTTTGCTTTGATTGGAATAGTTTCGGCTATTTTGTGATTAATGGAAAAAAAATTATTCAGCAAAAAAAAATTATGAAGTTTTTACAGGACAACTTTTTAAATAATAAAAAATTTATAGTAAATTCTTTGTCTCAACATATAGAATTTAAACAAGGCCGTTTCGAACTATATTGAGGTTATTACTAATTATTAAAGTTAAACCCTAATATATTTTAATACATATATATAATATAAAAATTGTCAAAATATAATTATAAACTCAAGTTTTAATAGGGCGAACAATCATAATTATTTATATATCTATGTACTCATGTCCGAATTTCAAAAAATGTTGTATCATTACTTTTAGTGGTATAAACACATGACACTTAAATATGTACATGTATCTGACGTCTGTATTCTAATCTAAATAACATAAATATTAAAAAAATTTAAAAAATTTGGGCCTCTCATCTGTTCTACATATCACTTTAGACATGTGAATAGCTGGGGTCTAAATTTAAAAACAAGATGAAACACTTGTGAGGAAAGCGAGTACATGCATGACGGTTAATTATAAAACACTTATATTAAAAGGGTCAAACTATACCCACCCCAATTTAACAAGTTCACACTCCCACAGCATAACTCAAAATTTTCTTCTCTCTAAAATATTTATCTTCCAACAAATACGTGGCACTTTTTTTTTCCCTGAAAATTTTAAATAATTTTTTAGGAGTATTACAACAAAAATTAAGTAGAATAAAATTGCCCAATATTTTCTTTATATTTAGGTTTTAACACTTGGGGTATGTTATTTACCTATCAAAATTTTAAAAAAAAAATTATAAGTCTAAAAAATTTACAATTCTTAAAAATTTTAGAGTCTTAATACAAAGTATATTGTTTATACCATCTTGACACCACTTTGTATCGGTATATTGTTTTAACTTTCATCACTTTATTTAGTAAATATTTGTTTGTTTGTGTTTGACTAATCCAACTTTTTATACATAACAGGTTGAAATTGAACGTAATTTTCCAATACCCCCATTGCATCCATCTTGGTTACATTATGCAAGTACAATGGAAAAAAGTTGGTATGATCCATTGAAAGTCAGATTGGCCGAGTGGAAAAAATTAAACTGAGTATATGAATGTTGATTGTTGTTTTTTTGTAACATTTATTTTGTAACAGTTTAATGACACTTGTATTAACTTTTAATTTTTTAAGAATTGTAAATTTTTTAGACTTGTAATTTTTTTTTTAATTTTGATGGGTTATTACCTACCTAAGTGTTAAAACCTAAATACAAAGAAAATACTTGACAATTTTATTGCATTTAATTTTTGTTGCAATACTCCTAAAAAATGTTTATGATTTTCTGGAAAAAAATAATTGACACGTCACCGCATAACGTCATCACGCAAAAATAAAACATAAATTGCCACGTCACTGTGTAAGTCATCACACGGTCAACCGCGTGATGACGTGTACGCGGCCAAATTTCGATTTTTTTAGTAGATAATCTTAAACAATTTTTTAGGAGTATTGCAACAAAAATTAAGAGTAATAAAATTGCCAAGTATTTTTTTTTTTTTTGTATTTAGGTTTTAACACTTAGGGTATGTTATTTATTTACCCATCAAAATTTAAAAAAAAAAATATTACAAGTCTAAAAAATTTACAATTCTTAAAAAATTAAGAGTGTAATGTTTTTTTGACGTTCTACCAAGAGAAAAAGTTGATGAGGGTGACGTTTGCAACAAGATGATGTTCTCTAAAAGGATTCCGGCCAAATTTCGGCGGCGGCGATGGTTGGGTAGAAAACTTCCGGCAGTAGGGGATTTCATTTGGGAGAAAAATATTTGAGAGTTCTACCAAAACAAAAAGAAATATTTTAGAGGAGACAGAAACTTTTTTGGATTATGGGGGGTGGGGTGTGAACAAACATAATTAATGGTGTGGGTGAAGTCATCATGTATTTAAATGTCAACGTAGTTATAAAAATAATTTTATTTTGAACTAAAAATAAATAAAGTACTACCAAGAAAATTAAATATTTCGGAATTTATCATTTATGAAAATATACAAATATAACTTAAATATTTATAATAAAGTACAAATATGTAGCTATGTAATTTGCACGTTATTATTAATTAAAAAATAATATAGTTGACACTTATTATTAATAGATGATTCTAACTTATCCTAGAAAAATTATTTCATATGTTTTAATGTGGAATGACATTGTCTATTTTTCCTTGAAATCCCCATTCTAGTGGAATAACTTTTCTAACTTAAATTTGATAAATCAAACATTGAAACTAATGAGAAGTTGAAAAAGTATATTCTAATGTACCAAACTTAATGATGAATATCTTGCCAAGTTTGTGAATTGAACTTGTGAAATCATTTACCAAAATATAAAAACCAAAAACCATTTGAAATCATTTAATTTGTTAGTGATGCATATCTTTTGGGAAGGCCAATTTCGTTGCAGAATTCTTTTCAATTTTTTTTTATTATTTTTTTTTAAATCATGGATGCAATATGCGATCTTCAAGAATTTTGACAGATTTTGTCCAAGTAGCTTCACAGATAAAGGGCCCATTGTATTACTCAACCAGCAAAAATGATTTATCTACTTAGATTTCGCAAATCAGTGGACTATTGTTTAATGCTTATTTTCATTTCGCTATTTTGGTTTTACAATAGAATAGACTAAATCTTGAAATGTTAATTTTTTACTCTGTATTTTCACCCATGGGGAGGTTTAAATGTTCCCTCATATCTACTTTTGTAAAAGAAAATTATTTTTTACACAACTAATTTCCGAATTAGATTTTATCCAATCCCACTCGCACTAAATAATAAGGTTTTTTCTTACGTTTTTTACAAGGACAGACATTAATTCAAATAAAATAGACTATATATAATAATTTAGATATATCAAAATCTTTTTTTTAAAATAGATACAATAAAATCTCTACACAATAATACTCTCGGGACCGGAGAAAAATATTGTTATATGGCGGTTATTATTAAATAGAGGCTTATATATAAAAATTATAATTTAAAAAAATAACTAATATACATTATAAGACATTTGTAAATGTTTCCGTTCATATTTTAAAAACATAAATTTTAAAAGATATATAAGATTCATTAGTTTTAAAAAAAAAAAAAAACAAACAAATGTCCGTACATCATGCATGTACATTGTGTTTATATTGGATTTAGAAGATTCAATCATTTACATACAATATCTAGGAAATGTAAAAAAATGTATGTTGGACAATAGAAAAAGTGTTGTGTCAAGAAGCTTCAAACATGTTGGACAAACTGGAAATATTTTGGATTTAACAAGAAGGTGATTTATGTTGACGAGGTACTACGAACTCGCAAGTTAAAGGATGCGGTATTAACCCAAAAAATTAAGTAATTGTCACAGACAACTTTAGATAAGTATTTTATATAATCATGAGTTTAATGTAACATAGTTAAATAATTATGGATATTTTATATAGATATATAAATATAGTAAAAATTTAATGTTATTTTATTACTATATGGAGGTATACTTCTTAAGGATGGTCCTAAAAAAACATGGAATGTTACAATGTCCAATTTATTCATATTTATAACTAGTCCTGAGTTGAGACCATAATTTTTTATTAATATAAGGAGGTTATTCTTATATAGAGTATTACTGCATAGATATTTTATTGTATATCAAAATTTAAAATTTTATTAAAAAATAGAAAAACACAAAGTGGATAAAAAATTTAAACTATTATCTATAGTAACTTAGTCCATATTAATATGCGTCGTACTATGTACGTTAGAAAAAATCCATATTAACATAAAAGAAAATGAGAAGAAAAATTTACTGATCAAATTGAAAATGTGACAATCGTCATGGCTATATATCCTTGCCCCAAGTATGCATATATCCATCTAAAGCGTAGAAAGCTACAATTTCTGCCTTCCCAAAAGCTTCAAATATTAACTAAAAATGAAAAATAAAAAGAATAGGAAGAAAACAAAACATAGTTTCCACAGATTCTCCCGAAATTAATGGTATATGACAAGAAAGTTCTCCTATATTGAGATATAAGAGTTGAAAAGTTCCAACTATGAGATCAGTGGTGAAAGTATTATGCGAAACAAACTGCCGATAGCATTCAATAAAACTTAACAGAATGATACAAGTCCCACCTCCACATAAATTAACAAATAAAAACTAATAATAAAAATGAGAAAAGTCCAAATTAAATACTTTGTTTTTTTGTTTGTTGTTACTCCCTCTTTTAGCATAATAATCCTATCCCATTGTATAGATTCAACTATTATCAAACCATCATATAATAAGTTTTTGGATAAAAAGTGCACACGCCTCCTAAACTATCTCGTATTTTGGTTTTTGATTCTCAATTAAAAAAGGTCAAATGCTTGACCTAAACTTTTTTGAAGTATCAATATTACCCCTTCCGTCCAATTTCCCCGTTAAACTTTTTTGAAGTATCAATGTTACCCCTTCCGTCCAACTTTTTTGCAAATTCCCCAAGAACAACTTGAGCAAATTGTTTTTGCTAAATAACTTAAACATGCGGCCCAGCTAGAGGGGTTCAGTACCCGCAGAACAACAATCCAACCAATGGATAAAAGCGCTTCAGATTCAACGCCTAAGAAAGGCGCGCATTGCCGCCAAAAATAAAAAACGCGTCACACACAATAATCTAACTCAGAAACCCCAAACGGCTCCTGCTTCGTCTTCCTCCCCACGATGACCTTCATCGTTAATGACGATTAACCACCTTCCCATGAAAATCAACCATTAAACTTCATCAATACCTATTAATCGGTAACCTTCCACACGTTCACCCAAATTAATCGACCGCCTGCTTCGTCTTCATCCCCACGATTTCCATCCCCATTAATGGCGATTAACCACCTTTCCACGGAAAAAAACCATTAAACTTCATCAATAACTATTAATCTGATAACCTACGCACACGTTCACACAAATTAATCGATCAAATCACATTACGAATAGAATAAATAGAAGAATGAACACTAAATTGGGTAAAAAAATTGCAAACCCTAGAAAATTTACAGCGATTTTACAAAATCATAATAGTTATTCTAGTTTTGATGCATAATTATGGATCAAAATAAACAAGTTATTCAAGTATCCAGTGGTTTTAAACGTATTGTACACATCAACAATCTGATTCTGAAGAACAAATCTGCATACAAAAAAAAATTAGACAGGCTTAGAGTGTCAGATTTTTTGGGATTCACTCAGATAAAACTGTCTAAAATATCTGGGGATGCGTGCAGGTCTTTTTCCGAAAACTACGATGCTGGTGAAAAATGTATACTACTGTATGGTGGCCGTAAGCTGTACCACTACAAGAAAACAGTTAAATAGCGACCGACTTTAACGACCGAAATTTTCGGTCACAAATTTAACGACGTAATACCGACCGAATAGAAACCGAAAACAAATCGGTCGTTATTCCGTCGCTCATCCGTCCGCCACATCGGTCTCGTTGACCAAATTGAAACGTCGTCGGTTTGTTCACCCTTAACGACCGAATACCGACGGATTTTAACGACCGTTTACCGACGGAATATATAACGACTGAATACCGACGGAAGTTAACGACCGAATACCGACGGAAATCATAACGGTGTTTATATGTATAGTAATAAATGAAGGACACAAAACGACGGCGTTTTATGTTAGTTAACGACCAATAATAGCGACCGAATAGCGACGGCCTTTATGTTCGTCGCTATTCGGTCGCTATGTCTTACCGATCGAAATACGAAACGACGTCGTTTTGTCATGTTCCTTCTCTAAAACACTAACGAAGACAATCGGTATTTGTCAAAAGCCCTAGCGATGTTTTCCAATCCCTCTTTATTTCCCCCACCGCCGAAGTTGAACCCTTCCCGTCGCCGTCTCTGGCCACCACCTCAATCGACGCTGCATCTCTTTAATCGGCGTCGACATCTCATCTCTTCCCCCCTCTCTGCTTCTTTTTCCTCTCAGCCTCAGTACCGCCGCTACTCGTCATCTTCTCCGGCCGTCACCATCGCCGATCCCCCTCTCTGCCCTTAGTCTTCTCCGGCGATAAGGTAACGATTTTAACTTTCCTTTTTCCTTTTTTTTCTATTTTATTTAATTTTCTGTTTAGTATGTATATTATTATTATTATTTTCTGCCCTTAGTGATGTGGTAACAAGTTTTAGGTTGAATTAATTAAGCATGGAATAAAGACAATCCAAAGCTGATTAAGTTTCTAGAATTTAGACTAATATAATGGTCCTTCAATCCCAACCTGTTCGTTCTCTTGTACTGATTCTCTTGTATTATTAGCATTTTGGTTGTGAGCATTTTGGTTATTGCTGCTATTGCTGCTGTGTTCTGTAATAGGGATTTAATTAAATACAATTTTTATTTTTTTAAATAACAACAATTTAGCGACGGTAAATACCGTCGGTATTCGGTCTCTATATGGTGACCCTAATATCCGTCGCTATTCGGTCGTTCCTGGGTCAATTCAAATGTCAGCAATGTTGACCAGACCGTCGGTATTCGGTCGCTATATGGTGACCTGCGTTTCTGTTGCTATTTATCCGTCGGTATTCGGTCGTTACTCAGTCAAAGTCAAAAGTCAACAATGTTGACCATTCGGTCGGTATATGGTGACCCTCTTTTCCGTTGCTAATTATCCGTCGGTGTTCGGTCATTACAAAGTCAAAGTCAATAGTCAACAATGTTGACCATTCGGTCGGTATTCGGTCGGTAAATAGTGACCTAATATTCGGTCGCTATATATTCCGTCGGTATTTGGTCGTTACAAAGTCAAAGTCAAAAGTCAACAATGTTGACCATTCGGGCGGTATTCGGTCGCTATTTACCGACTCAATATTCGGTCGCTATTTTGTCCGTCGGTATTTGGTCTGTATTTTGTTTAGCGACGAAAAATACACGACCACGTAATTCGGTCGTTAAGCGGTCGCTAAACTTAGTTTAGCGACGGAAATGTCCGTCCCTGTTACACAGTTTTCTTGTAGTGTACATTACAACAACAGATATTTAGCGAGTATATGGTGTGAAAAACAAGGCGAAACCTTCATTGAAAACCTATTATCAAAAGCACCATGGGCTAAGGAATACTGTGAAACTAACTATAATGTAAAGATCAGGAGAAAAGCTTACATGAAGTTGGAACTAATGAAAGAACTGTTGGAACAAGATGAAGTATAAGTTGATGACAATTGGTGTGTCCTATACATCTTGTTTGTAATGACTACAACAATGTTGGCAGATACTACCGAAAGCATGAACATGATGTATGCAATGATGCTGGAGCCGTTGACAGATGCAAAAAAATATAATTTGGCAGAGTATTTTGCAGCAGTGATGCACGAAAGACTGCAAACAAATAAAATAAAAATGGCTTCAGACCAGACGAATGTAAAGACTATTGGTAATATACATTTCATGATGGTATGACATGTTTACAGTTATTACAATTACGAATAATAGCTATGTGTAACATTTTTAATAACTGTAGCAGCTATAGTTTTTTTTATCTAGTCTAATGAATGAAACTGTGATGCATCTGCAACATAAGATACTAATAGCTATAAGACATGCATATAATAAATATTAGACGTGGTGAAAATTAGTAATGAAAAATATAATGGTAAGTTGGGGAATATAGATCTATTATGTTCAAAATTATAGTAATAAAAGATTCCAACTTCGCTTTAATAGTGATGTGTATTGTGCATAATAGCTATGTGTCGATATTAGACTTTTATATTAACTTAAACTGTTGACCAGTTTTTTTATTTTTTTACAACACCTTAAAAACATATTCATTATCTTGACTATGTGCCGGACATCACACATCAAGACTCAAAACAATATCAAAAAACTGGGACAATCAAAATATCTTGGTTAAAATGGACAACATTCGGGAGATTGGATTCTCAAATCTGGAAGAAGGAATTTATGAATGTGAGGAGAAGGAAGATGAATCAGACAAAAAATGAACTCATTCCCCAAAAAGGAAAAGATCTTCTACAGGTAACTGTACACTGGAAGAATTATATAACCTTGAAAGGAAATATGAAGAAAAGCTGGAGCGTATAAGAGAACATATTATTTCAATGAAGGCCCAAGAAGAAATAGAGCAACCACCAGAAACATCCTTTGTTGTAGAAAGAGTGGACAACCCAATAACAATAACATATTCAAGAAGTAGGAGACCGGTGCCAGGAGAAGATCAAGAACGAAACAACCCGGCAAATGATGATTAAGAACCTGAGGTATGTGCAACATAGCTATTTATTGTATTCATAATAGATGTATTAAATGAGAATTATTTGGGAAAATGTCTTTTCCAAACTATTTGGTTTGTAAAAATAATTTTGTTTGCATTATATTAGATTGACCCTACAGTTGAAGAAAACGAAAAAACAGAAAAGGTAAAAACCCCAAAGGGGAAAGGAAAGAAAAAAAATCTGTCAATGAAGAAAAAACGAAAAAGTAAAACACTCAATGTTGAGAATGAGCTGGTTGAGTTCTCTTGGGGTGATGGACCCGAGAATGAGGCATTCCTAAGGGATGGACTCCTCACCCTATACAGGATAGATATTAGATCGCTAAAAGTCGGAGAAAGAATGGAGAGCACAATCATCGAAGCTTATGCACACATGTTGAACAGAAAAGAAAGAAATGGGACGACATTTAGACGCTTCTTCTTCACAACAACACTATCAAGTGTTGCAGCTAGTGAAAATTTGAATAGTGGGGATATAATTCAATTCATGGCTAAGACATTCTTCAAAACACTATCTTACTTGCCTAGGAACAAAGTTGGAGAGCGATGGATACCGGTTGAAGTTGAAATAGTAAGTTTCCTTGCCTATTATGATATTAAACTATTATTACAACTATTCAGCATAATACATATAATTATTAATTACAACTGACATATCTATTACAAAAATTGAATACTTATTTTAAAATTATTCACTAATATCCGTTCAATGGGCCAAAATATACAGTTTTACATCCTAGTGTGTAGTAATGATCACTACTGGTTGATCACATTTGACATGAAAACAGGCAAACGTTGGTGTCTGAGCAGTCTGGATGTGGAAAGTCATGTTATCGATACCAATTATAAACCAATTGCAGATGCTGTTTTTGCATTTCTTAAACCGTGGATGAGGGATGCTTTACCAAGTGAAAAGATACCTACGTTCCTGCCAAATTTCGAGTGGGGATCAGTACCAATACAACATAGCAGCAGTCCTAACTGTTGTGGTGTCTTCTTACTGAGCATGATGGAACACTGGGAAGGGACTTTCATCCATTTGTTTTATGATATGGCCGACCGCCAAGTACGATGCTGGAAAGAGGAAAAACATTGCTTCGCAACTGATAAATCAGACAGAGAACACAATTCTAGAATGGAACAAATCACAAGCAAAAGAATTGATGAAAATTAACAAAATTTAAATGTAATGCTTTTTAATTATATTCTGTGAATTTGAATGTTTTTTAATATATAAAGTGTGACATTAATAGTTATAATATACCACACTGAAGATATTACAACTGCAAAAAACAATTGTCATTAACAACAAACCTAAATATTATTTACATAGTAGTTATAAGTCATCAAAAAAAATAGCTATTAAAAATGATAAATACAATTGTCACCCTCAACATTCCCTGCAGTTTACAAACCTCTAAATAACTCCTATAACGAGTTTGTTAATCTACTAACCCGACAAAAAACCCCCAAGCGATTCAGCCTCCCAATCCCGGATTCATCTCTATCTCCACAAAACCCTTCAAAATCTGTTCAAAACCTGAGATCTCATATATAATCTACTAAAACAATTATACATAGCTATTATATAAGTATAGAATAGCTATTATACACATACATAATAGCATGATATGAACCGATGGATATCCATACTAAACAAAATATACAGTCACAAAAAAATAACTATATACCATGGAACAAATATATGATATAATCCATCACTATGTTCTACCCTAAGATTCAAGAACAGTTTAATATAATTGCAATAACAATGGTTATTCTACAGCGAAAAAAATAACATCATCATTAAATCTTGGATTTGAATCAACAACACTGTGATTTGTCAAAACAAAAAAGAAACAAAATTCATTGCTAAAAAGAAAATCGATGAGAAAATTCCATTGAAGGAAACAACACAGGACGCCATATTACTCAGAAGCAGCTTCCATTGAAGGATTCAGAGAAGAAAAAAAAACACAAAAGACAGAGTTGAATAAGAGAAATAAGTTTTTTTTCACTATATTAACACAAAATTATCATGATTGTAGTGATAGGACAAAGAGTTTTACAAAATTAATAAATCTCCCGTGATTGTAGGACATACAAGCGTGAAGAAATCATGATAAGATCGTGAACAAATCGCGATCTCACCCAAGAAGAGCTGAAAATGCGCAACAGCAAAAACTAAATAAAAAAATCCCTTGTGACTCGTAAGCTGGACAACAGAAACAACCCGGACCGCTAGATGAAGAAGGAGTTGATCGAAGGGATGAGCAAGCGTGCTGGCTGTGCTGAAAACAGCCCTGCATCAGCACTGTAGCCGCTGGCCTTAAACATGACTTCCGTGAAATTATGTTAAACTCCATGAAAGCTGTAACTAATTATACCGAATTTTTTAAATTAGTTTTGAACAAAGAATATATTCATATCCCATATCAACCTAAGTATGACTTACATGATTTTTGCCAAAAATTGAAAATACTATTTACTCATTTATCAAGATTTCTAGAATCAATTTCCAGTGGGAGATCACATTTTCTTTCAAGGATTTAGAGTTTTCTAATTTTGGGATGTTAAGAAAATTAGGGAGGGTTTTCTATTTACTAATCCATTTTTTTAAAGGTTAATTTATTTTTCCCAATTTGCCCCATTTTTTATTATATGAGTGTCGCATGGGTACCTTCCGTTATTATTTAACGGACAAATTGGACGGAAGGGGAACCATTGATACTTCAAAAAAGTTTAGGGTCAAGCACTTGACGTTTTTTAGTTGAGGGTTAAAAAATAAAATCTGAAATAATTTATTAGGGGGTGTGGTCACTTTTTACCCTAAATTTTTTTTAATAGAGAAAAATGTTTCACTGCAATTGAAGAACCAACACAAAATAAAAATTTGTATCTTTCAATCATGACACGTGACAACTTTTTAAAAAAGAGAAAATAAAAAATAGCGTCAAAGATATGATGTCATGATAATTTTTAATCCAAATTTAATTGAAGTGTTTTTAGGGGAAATCTAATTATTTTTTAGCATCCGTAAAGAAAAAACAACAATTATATCAGGTATCAATATTTCCAGTCTAAATATTGAACGAATAAATTGTAATGGAGTGTCGAAAAAAAGAATGTCTTTTTTTTTGCAACGTAAAAAAAAATATATACGTCGACTTATTACTTAGGCGTTTTACAAAGTGAATGTACTACAAATCTTTAGAACGCTAGTACCAGAAACGAAAATACGCCTTAAAGGTGCAAGGGACGTTTATTCTTGAGATTATCCATAATAGTTTTACAATCAATCTCAACTTCAAATCCTTACAAAATACAACGAAGCGCGACTCATGTCGTAAGACGCTTCACTTTCAACGGTAGGTCGGGAGTTTAAGTCATGCCGGAGAAAAATGAAAAACCACTATTGATTCTCCTTTTTTAAAAGAGAGAGAAAAAATCCATACAAAAAGATATTTTTAAGGTGTAACTTGTAAGCCTTAAGGGCAAAAGTACCATCATCGATAACAAATCATTGAGAAGTTCTCATATTTGTGTGAGTTTGAGTTTTATGATAGATTTTACATCTCAAACCTATATTGACGAAAATGGAAAGAAATCATTCATAAAGCAAAAAGAAGGAAGTTCAAGAAGTTAAGAGTTAATCGATCTCAAATGAAGATGGACTTGAAGAAAGATCTTAACCACAAAGTGATGAAGTACATGGTGCTACATTCCTAAAGATTCCAAAAGGATTTCACCACATGAAGAAATTAATGAAGATGGTCTTAAGTGAAACTTAAAGAAGTTGATAAACATCTTGAAGATTTGAAGACCTTGAAGATTAGTCGTATACTCCATAGGTAGATATCTTGTGACTAATTTATTTTAAGAATATCGTTTAAGTGTATTAAGCTCTTGCATGATTTCAAAACCTTCATTCCAAACATAATTTGATCTTAAAAAGGTTTTGAAAATGTATGTTAAAGTGTTTGTATAACCTTTGTTCTTAAACATCTTTGAAAATACTTTTTAAAAAATGTAAAAACACTGTCGCGGACAAAGCATCATCATGTGCATCGCCCGCAGTATGTCGCAGACGATGCATCGTCCTAGGGTTCGTTCGCGAGTGGAAGATTGTGTCTAACAGCTAGTTTAACAGTTTTATTATTATTTTGCAACTGTTATTTCATGTTGAGCTAGAGCTCCATATTCATAATCTTGTATTCTAAAAATTGTTTAGAGCTTTCAATTGTTTTATCCAACCCATTAAGGGACTTGTCGGTAATTGGTCGGTACATTCACTACAAGAAAACAGGGAAACAGTGACGGCAGTTTCCGTCGGTAATCGGTCGCTAAACTGAGTTTAGCGACCGATTAACGACTGAATGACGTGGTCGTGTATTTTTCGTCGCTAAGCAAATTACCGACCGAATACCGACGGAATATATAGCGATCGAAGATTCGGTCGCTATTTACCGACCGAATACCTACCGAATCGTCATCATTGTTGACTTTTGACTTTGGTCGGTTATCGATCGAATACTGACGGAAATTCTAGCGATCGAATAATCGGTCGGTAAATAACGACCGAATACCGACCGAATGGTCAACATTGTTGACTTTTGACTTTGACTATATAACGACCGAATACCCGATCGGAAAGTCTAGCGATCGAATAATCGGTCTCTATTTACCGACGGAATAGCGACCGAATGGTCAATATTGTTGACTTTTGACTTTGGTAGTTAACGACCGAATACCGAGCGGAAAATTTAGCGACCGAATATTCGAGTCGCTAAATTGTTTTTTTATTTAAAAAAAATAAATTTGTAATTAAATTAAATCCCTATTATAAAAAAAACAGCAATACATGCATGAAATACAAACCAGAAGCATGTATTAATAAGATCCCAAATAGCAAAAATAATCAATAAACCCAAAAAACACAAGTTTACACTTCTCATTTACAATACAACACTCACAATCAAAGTGTGCACTTCTCATTACATTTCAACACTCACACACTTTGAATTATCAAAACTCACAATCAACACTCACACACTTTGAATTATCAAAACTCACATATTATACAATTAGCATACATTTCAATAATACACCAAGAAAACTACATTGGATGTTAAAAAAACTACATTTGAAAAAACAAAGAAAATTATGAGAATTGGCAAAAAAAATTGCAAGAAATTATAAGAATTGGCAAAAAAAATTGCAAGACATTATAGAAAACCCATATATTAAAATCCAAGCGAAATCAGTACTACCTCCCTCCATTTTTGTTTGAATCTTCTCAAAATAGATGTATTTATTCCAATTGTTAAGAAAAAAAAGCTAGAAAATGCAAGATTCTCACCTAAACCCTAAAAAACCCAACTGAAATAGAGGTGGTGGCGATGCCTTGGAGGTGCCGGAGGTGGTGGCGATGTCTTGGAGGTGCCGGGAAGTGGTGGCGCTGGAAGGAGGGAGGGATTTGGGGGAAATCGTCTGGAAGAGATGGTGGTGAAGGTGGAGGTCGCGAGTCAGGGCGGAATGAAGAATGAGGGAGAGGCTTCTGCCTTAGATATATTTATAGAAATAAAACGCACAAAAGCAGCGTCGTTTAGACATTTAATAATAGCGACCCAGAATAGCGACGGAATTGGCAAATTCGGTTGCTATTCGGTCGCCACTTAGCATGCTTAACACTTGTCCAATTTTTCAAATAAATTAGCCCGCGAAAAAGCAAACGATGTCGTTTAGGCATTTAATAATAGCGACCGAATAGCGACGGAATTGCATGCTTAACACTTGTCCAATTTTTCAAATAAATTAGCCCGCGAAAAAGCAAACGATGTCGTTTAGGCATTTAATAATAGCGACCGAATAGCGACGGAATTTGCCAATTCGGTCGCTATTCGGTCGCCACTTAGCATGCTTAACACTTGTCCAATTTTTCAAATAAATTAGTCCGCGAAAAAGCAAACGATGTCGTTTTGGTATTTAATAATAGCGACGGAATTTGCCAATTCGGTCGCCACTTAGCATGCTTAACACTTGTCCAATTTTCAAATAAATGAGCCCGCGAAAAAGCAAACGATGTCGTTTAGGCGTTTAATAATAGCGACCGAATAGCGACGGAATTTGCCAATTCGGTCGCCAATTAGCATGCTTAAACACTTGTCCAGTTTTCAAATAAATGAGCCCGCGAAATGGCAAAAAGACGTCGTTTAGGCATTTAATAATAGCGACCGAATAGCGACGGAATTAGGGTTAGGGTTAGGGTAGGGCGACCGAATGGCGACGGAATTAGGGTTAGGGTAAGGGTAGGGCGACCGAATAGCGACCGACATAGCATATTCGGTCGCTATTATTCTCCCGAATTCCTTTTTTTTGTAAAATAGCGGGGTTTTTTAAGGATGTATAGAAACATTTTACCTAATAGTAACTAATAAAGGCAAAATGTTTCTATATATCCTTAAAAACCCCGCTATTCTATAAAAAAAAACGGAATCCGGGAAAAAGATAGCGACCGAATAGCGACGGCCTTCGCAAATTCCGTCGCTATTCGGTCGCCCCTTAGCTTAATAGCGACGGATTTAGTAAAAACTTATAAATCCGAAAACCGACATCGTTCTAAATGTGAGTACGAACTAATATGAATATTTTAGTAATTATTTGTTAATTAATAATCAATTAATAAAATTTTAACTCCATCACTTAATGATTCACATAAATGCACACACAAATGTATTACTTGAATTGTTCTGCTTTGAGTATATATCGGTATTTTATAAATCGGGACCGCCGTCTGCGTACCGCAGATTCGTCGTTCCGCTGACCTAAGACTTTGTATATGTATTTTTCCTATTTTAGTTACTATTAGGTAAAATGTTTCTATATATCCTTAAAAACCCCGCTATTTTATAAAAAACGGAAATCGGGAAAATAATAGCGACCGAATAGCGACGGAATTGGAAAATAATAGCGACCTAATTTCGGTCGTTATTCGGTCGCTATTCGGTCGTTATTCCGTCAGTATATTTTCACGTCGATAATCCGATCGTTAAAGTCCGTCGGTGAGTCGGTCGTTAACGAAAATAAAATGACGTCGTTTTGTGTCCTTCATTTATTACTATACAAATAAACACCGTTATGTATTCAGTCGGTATTCGATCGTTAACTTCAGTCGGTATTCGATCGTTATATATTCCGTCGATAAAGCGGTCGTTAATATCTGTCGGTATTCGGTCGTTAAGGGTGAACAAACCGACGACGTTTCAATTTGGTCAACGAGACCGATGTGGCCGAGCGGATGAGCGGCGGAATAACGACCGATTTGTTTTCGGTTTCTATTCGATCGGTATTCAGTCGTTAAATTTGTGACCGAAAATTTCGGTCGCTAAAGTCGGTCGCTATTTAACTGTTTTCTTGTAGTGATTGCGTCGGTAGTCGGTCGTTATATATTCCGTCGGTACACGGTCTTTAACTTCCGTCGATAGTCGGTCGTTAAGTGTGAACAAAGCGATGCCGTTTCAATCTGGTCAACGGGACCAATGTGGCCGACGGAATGGCGACGGCGGTTTCCATTCGGTCGTTATTCCGTCGTTACAATTGTGACCAACAATTTCCTAAATTTGGTCGTTATTTAACTGTTTTCTTGTAGTGACATAATGTATCCCTCCATTAACCCACCTCATTGTGCTAAATCAACATACTTTCTATCTATTTGTTCACATAAGTGAAGATTTGTTCAGAAGAGAGATGTTTTTTTTTTTGAGAACCTAATTCATCTGCATCTTAGGTTCTCCCTTTCAGATATTTCACAACCCTTCCAAGATGATCCAGTCTTAGCACGATTTGAAAAAGGTGAAAGTGTTAGTTAAGAGAGTGAAACTTTATCAAGCATACAATTAATAATTAATTTCTGAGCCATAATTATTTACTTTCTCTGTTTTGTAATATAAATCGTCAATAAAATAAAATAAAAATTGACAATAAAATACAACTTAAGTGATAAGATGTTTTATTTACGATGGAATCAAAATTTAAAGTTATATTGAAAAGAATATAAGAAACTACTCTTAGTTGTCTTAAGAGAAGAAAAATAAATAGCCAATATTCGAAGAAAGTTTACAAATGAGTTATTATAAAATGAAAGGAGTAAGACCGAACCAAAGCTGCACACTCACAAAACATGAATTTCGTACAATCCTTACAAGCGAAGCCAGAGAGAGAGAGGGAAGAAAACAAAACCGGAGACAGGAAACCGCGTGCATTGAGGCGAGGCGGTTTGAGGTTTTGTTTGTGTTCTCTTGAAAACTCCAAAAATAAATTCTCGAAAATAAAGAAGAAAAAAGTATCGAATAATTTTATTTTGGATAGAAGTTGACTATTAAGTGTAATACACGTAGAATAATAAAATTAATTTTATTTTTTGTGAATTGACATTTTTAAATTACGTGTATTACACTTATTTTTAATCTGTATATAAATTGTAAAATTTACTCAATAATCAAGAAAAAATTACTCCGAAAAGATACATATAAAAAAAAAAAATGTGTTAGAAATTTAAGCCAACCCAGAAGACCCTTTAGCCTCCTCTCGTTTAATATAAAAGAGACGGAGAGAAAAAAATAGATGTGTGGACTATGACGCATAACGTCATAAGCTTATTAAATTATTGCATGGTTTCTTCACTGCTCTCTTGGATTTTTCCTCAATTTTTTTTTTTTTAATTTCTTTACTCTTTACAGCGACCCAGCTTTCTATGCATTCCTTCACATGCACTTGCTAACGCCGAAACCCTAGCTTCTTGAAAATTCTAAGTAGATCGGCCTTTGTAGGATTGGTTCCACAATGACGACTCTATACTCGACTGACCCTTAGTTTCTTATCCAGGGAAGAAGGTAGGAATTGTCTATTGGGGGTGAAAAACTGCAACAGTATACCGACCTGCTTATAAAAATAATAAAAGAAAATTTAGGGGACGAACTTGATAAAAATTTTCGAACTACATATAAAAATAACTGTATCTAATATTATTTTTAAAAATCTCGGGGCGACTGCCCCCGACCCCTAGAATCGTCCCTGTTCTTGTCCTTCTTTCGTACCCTCTCCATTCTCCATCATAACATTTTTTAACTTTCGTACCCTGTATTTTAACTTCTTCTTTTTTATCTTTTTTGTAAATAATCCAAAAAAATAAATTATACAGAATAAATTATATGTTATACGCCACTCATTTAATAGCTAGATAAATTTACTGGCTCGTAATTTATGAGATTAGGAATCAATTCCTCACAATTTAAAAAAATAAAATAAAATAACTCTATGTTATAAATTCAAATCTTAAAAGAAACGTAAGTTCAAAAAAAATTATATTGATAAACACGAAAAAAAGAATGATACATAATTTCACAAAATAAATCAAAACAAAGAACAAAAACAAAAACAAAATACTTCGACCTTAAGAAAGAATGCATTACACTGTAAAATTTCCAAACAACATATAAAATTCAATCTGATCTACAATAAAATGTCCAAACCTCTTACAGGGACAAAGTCAGGAATTTGATGTTGGGGGGCGAAACTGGTAAAAAAATTTCAAAATTTTTGGGGTGCGATAAAAAAGGCAAAAAAAATTCTTGGGGGGGGCAAAATTGATAAAATTTTCCAAAATTTTCCAAAATACACATAAAATTTCGATAAATAGTAGTATTTTTAAAAAATCTCGAGGGCGCTAGCCCTCCCACCTCACTGTGTCGTCCCTGACCTCTTAACGAGCATTTGTGGTAGAAGTGAGTTAAGTCAACTCATGAATAGCTCACGATTTAATTTCATGTTCTGCTCAATGAGCTTAGCTCATGAGTTAAATGAGCGATACATGGGTCAAAAAAATTTGCTCATCTAAAATATTAGTCGATCTTGAACTAGCTAGAGTTTTACTCATTTGGCTCATGAACTATATATATACCCCTTAAAAAATAACCATGCATCTTCTCGAGGAAAATAAATTAAGAAAATTTTAAAAATATCTTATAATCTCTTCATTTTTCTCAATGCGGAAAAGTTATTGATTAATATCAAGCTTCTTTAAATAAAAAACAGTTTAAGCTTTAATTTGTCGAGGAGATTAACTTTGAGTCACTTATGACGTTAAAAAGAAACCTAATGTATATTAATGTTTGTCTTTTATTACTGATCATCATCACTTATTAATCAACAAAATACTATTTTTTTTGGCAAAATACTATATTTTCATTTGGAAGAACACAACACAGATATTACATTACTTATATAAGAAGGCTTAAAGAACTTTTACTGTTTATGAATAAGGATTAAAAAAATTGGTAGCTAGACTTTTATTTGTTTACATCAGTATAATTTTATATTTTGTTAATATTGTTTTTGAGTCTTTACATATTATAATTCGTAGAGATATATTAAACTTCTATTGTATACTGTTGTGCTAAGAAAATATATTAATTTATTTTATATAAGTTGGATATTAAACTCATATTATATGTCATTGTGTTTTTTCTTAAATATTTTTAGATAAATGAGCTAAGTAGAGCTGCTTATGAGTTACTGATACATCAAAGCATTTCTCATCTCACATCAAAAATGAGTTGAGCTATAAATTTAGCAAAATTAGTATGAGTTATGCAGGTCATTTCCACCCCTAATAAGGGAAAAAATCCTCTGTCCCCGTTCCTGTCCCGTCCCTATCCCCCAGCCAATCACAATTTACTCTGTGTATATATAATTGGAAAAAATATTTATGTAGTAAATTATTATTGGTTGAGGACATGGATGAGAATAGAAATGAGGACAGAGGATTTTCACCCCTAACAAGCATTAGCATGATAGAAGCAATCCAATAAAATGATCACTTGAGTCTAACATTGACCATAACATCCCAACAAATTAATGGATCTTCTAAAGGGCAACATGGTAATTTTAACATGCCCTTTTAGACCTTTAAATAGTTTGTCCACTCTCCTTGATGTAGACATATCATATGTTTCCATTTGTTCCCTCCTTCTCCCCTCTTTAACTAAGAAATGAACGATCAAGATATAAATAGATCAAACCAAAGCACAGAAGGTGAAAGAAACGAACCAGTGAGATCAAGATGGACACCTAAGCCAGACCAAATCCTAATACTTGAGTCCATCTTTAACAGTGGAATGGTAAATCCTCCAAAAGATGAAACTGTTAGAATTAGAAAACTTCTGGAGAAATTTGGCCCCGTTGGTGATGCCAACGTCTTCTACTGGTTCCAAAACCGCCGGTCAAGGTCTCGTCGTCGTCAGCGGCAGATTCAGGCAAGTATTAGTGGCAGCGGCGGCGGTGGTGGTGGTGCAATTCAACATGAAACTTGTTGTCCGACAAGTTTTTCTCAGACAGCAGTGACTAATCCTTTCGCCGTAACATCTTCTCTACTTGGTTCCAGCAGTAGTGATCTCTATTCAGTTTGTCATCAAGAATTTGATCAGAGTTCTTCGGCCACTTCCGTTTTTAGCACTTCAGAAATCAACAATTCCCACTATCAATCTGGTAATTGTCAAGTTCTTTTTTCAACTTTAATTCTAGTGGAGTAAAGGTTTTGGGAAAATAATCGTCTGTATCCGTGTATATACTTAATTCTGTGCCCCAACCACTCACAATTCACCATGTGTATATAATTAAAAAAAAATATACACATAACAAATTTTGAATAATTAGATACAGAAACAGTAACATATATGGATACATGCGATTTTCACTCAAGGTTTTGAGCCCTTATGATCTATCTCCTCTTGCACTCCCACAAAATGCTGAGGAATCCTGAATCATGAATCTTCTAGTACATCCTTATATATATTTGGTCAAAACCTTTTACAATTCTTCTGTTCATTGATGTTGTCAGTGAATCAAATGTTGTGTCTCATTTTTCTGTTATCTCTTACAACAATAACAAATCTTAATCTCAAGTAATTGGGTCGGCCACATTAATCAATATAGGATTTCTGTGTAATCTTTTGCATGAATACATTTCCTCCATTTTCTTCTATTAAACATCATACCCTCATCCAAGCGGCTTAAGTGTCGGATTTAAAAAAATTATAGCCTAAAAAAAATTGTGAAACTCTATAAAGAAAATATGTTACATGTTATTTAGCAAAAAAAAAAAAAAGGACAAATTGAGGTAGAATATTTTAAACCTATTATAAGATACAAGGGTATTAGAAAATAACTAGATTAGCCTCTTTATGAAAAACAAATAAGGGTAAAAATGTGTATATCAGGATTTTTTTCCTAGTTAGTTAACGCAGGAGTCTTGTTCACTGTGTACGACTTTTTTATGCACCGGAAGGAACGGAATTACTAGCATATAATATGTTGCGGTTAACCTTGAATGACTAAAGTTCAATTGCCATGTTATTTTATTTGTGAATTTCTCGCAATTCATTGTTTTTTCTGTTGAATAATTCTCTAGGATTCATCACTGTATTCATCAATGGAGTTGCAACAGAGGTTCCAAGAGGACCTCTAGACATGAGAGCAATTTGGGGTAGTGGTCAAGATTTCGTCTTGTTTAATTCTTCAGGAGTACCAATTGCAGTAAATGAATATGGGTTTCTCTTGGGAAGCTTGCAACATGGCGAAAGCTATTTTCTGGTAAGCACCAAAAAAAAAACCCCCCATAAACTTTTTTATCCAAAATTATTATCTATTGAAGAATCCAAATTAAACTGTCTACACGGCATAAAATCGTCTGTCCCGAAATTCTATTCCCTTCTCTGTCTCACCATTAAAAATGTAACACATATCTAATCATCCATAACACAATCATTTCTTGTATTGTAACATTTTCCTAATTTCTCTCTCCTCCTACATTTTATTCTCTAAGTGAGACATATGATATATTTTTAGTGGTGGGATAAAATTTTGGGACAGACGATTTTCTCCCGTTTGCACCGATCATTTTAACCAATAAAAAAATACGAGGCTTTATTGATGTACTTATCAAAATTCCAGATTCTTGCAAAAACTGACACAATCACGCGTTTGCACAACGTTACTGTAGACCCTGTGAGTGAACTTAGAAGAAACTTCTTTAGTTTCACCATGCATCTTTCGAAAGGATAGTTTTGGAATTATTAGCCACTTTGATCATCAACGTTTTTTCGTCTAGCCACTTTGGTCAAAATTCAAGTTTTTTAACTTATTTACATCATTAAAGCGTTTTTGTACTGCCATTTTGGTCAAAAATGTTTTTTTTAACTTTTTTTCATCACTAAAGTTTTTTCTATCTGCCATTTTGATCACTAAAGTATTTTCATTCTGACATTTTGCTCACTAAAGTATTTTCATTCTGCCATTTAGGTCACTAAAATTTTTGACCGAAATGGCAGACCGAAAAAACTTAAGTGACCAAAATGGCAGAATGAAAAAACTTTAGTGATGAAAAAAAGTTAAAAAAATTATTTTTTGACCAAAATGGCGAGTAGAAAAATGTTTAATGATGAAATAAGTTAAAAAACTTGAATTTTGACCAAAGTGGCTAGACGAAAAAACGTTGATGATCAAAGTGGCTAATTATTCGATAGTTTTGACCAGGGACGACGATTACAGGGGTTGAAAGGTCAGTAGCTATTCGAGATTTTTAAAAATTTTATTAGATATAATAAATTTTATATATAGTTCGAAATATTTTGATCAAATTTATCCTCTAAAAAAAAATTGTAATTTTTATATTTAGTTCGATATACTGTTACAGTTTTTTCGCCCTCAGACCTAAAAGTTCTGTCTTTCTTCTGGTTCTAATATAGATCACGTCCATTGGATCTTATTCTATATAACTGGCCACATAACACCAAAATGAGAAAAAACACAATCATGTGATAACATGACTAATTCTTTACCACAAGGTTCATGTGAACCTGGTGCATATCATAATTTCCCTTTCCAAAACCTCTTGTCGATCTAAGTCTCTTTCTCTGTCTCATCTTCAATTTTATTTAGCTTTTTTGTATTCAGCTGAAACTTTTTACTATTTTCCTTAGGTTTTAGATTCTATTAAAAAACGTTTTAAGATTTATTATTATTATTATTATTATTATTATTATTATTATTATTATTATTATTATTATCTATTAAATTCTCTGTTTTATTCGTAAATGATTGATATGCTTCTCATTTTTCAACTAAGGTTTCACAATTTTTTTGATTATATTTTTTTATTAAAAATAATAGACACTTAACGGTTGGTAGATAATGAGATACATAACCAGACATATCCACTCGAGATCCCAATCAAGAATTGATACGTGACAATTTCTTTATAATAAGACTAAGAATGAGACAGAGAATCTTAACCGAGTTTTGCTTTTCTTCTCCCTCTCCCACCACACTTTTTCTTTCAGACTTCAAGTCTAAGAGTTGAAATTGATCTGTGTGAAGAAAACAACATTCTGATCTTTTTGTCTACAACTTGAAAATTTTCTTTGTTAATTGATGAAATTTTTTTATGGGTTTTTGAGTGAATAAAAATCCATGAATGACCTCATAACAATGAATGCGTTCCGACCGTCATGCTCAGTTTGGCACAGAATTTTCGGGAATCTATGAACTCTCTCTCTCTTGCTACTGTTTGCATGCAAGTCTGGAAAAAGCTTTTTGGCAGGTTATTTATTTTAATCACGGAATTGTTTAATCCGCAGATTCTTTTATAATCTTTCTTGGATTCCAAAAAGTTTGAACTTTTAATTCTCTAATTTATTTGGTTTTTTCTTTTTTGATATATGTTAGGGTAAAAAGCGCTCACGCCCCCTAAATTATTCCTTTTTTGATTTTTTACCCTCAACTAAAAACGATCAAGTCTTACCCCCTAAACTATTTCGGTTTTTAATTTTTGACCTTCCATCCATATTCTCCGTTACATCATAACGGAAGTCCGACGAGAAATATCCTAAAATTTTTGGGCAATCTGTATAAGATCCTAAAATTAGTTTATCTCTTTATGTACTAATTATCAATATGTTCAACAGGTGCCAAGACAGACTTAGAAAGATCAAATTATGAAGGACGAAGTGGATTTTTCTTGGTTTTGAAATAACTTAGATACCCTTTTGTATTTCAGCAATAAATTTAGTAGCTTAAGAATATGCTTTATATTATTTTTACTTTTTTTTTTTTGCTATTTGCAAGATGATTTGTAGTACTTTTGTATTCAATATGTATGTTTACCCGTGTCATCTTAAAGATGAACAAATTGTTAATTTTCCTGAAGAGTATCACAAATATAGAATTTACAGTATTTTATGTGTGATTTTGTTCAGTTTATGACTTGATCTGAACCCAAACAGTACTGGATTGTTTTATAATGTTCAAAGTCTAAAGGGATTAAGATGCACTTTTGGTTAAGTACTAAGGGTAAGAATCTTTTGTCCCTGTTTGGTGTCTCATTACTATTCTCACTAATAAGAAATTGATATGTTTTATTTTTTTAATTAAAAAATTATAATCTAAAAGAAATAGTTGAAAGAAAAAGTAACATGTGCCAACATCTATTCATGTTACAAGGAACATGAAAATAGATGATTTTTTGCCGAGTATTAATGACATCATGCGTTTTATTTGGGGGAATGGTAAAAGATATAGTTACGTATATATATATAGTGGAACCCAGTAAAAAAAAAGTAACATGTGCTAACATCTATTCATGTTACAAGAAACATGAAAATAAATGATTTTTTTGCAGTATTAATGACATCATGCGTTTTATTTGGGGGAATGGTAAAAGATACTGATTCTGATATATAATATATACACACTAGCAAATGAGTTGTGCTATACACGAAAATATTGAATGTTAAATTACTAATTTAATGATTGTACAATTGTACTTAGAATAAAAACTCGTTAACTTTAATTTTTCAGAAAGCAAATAAGAAAATTAACATGATTGGGTAATGTGACTTTTTATTAAGTAACTCCCAAATATAGATATATTGATGAATGATCATAGCCTGCAAATGAATAATAAAAATATTTTATCAATAAGGATAAATATTTAATTAATAGAAAATAAAATAACTTGACTAACAAAACAATAGGTTTTGAAAATCGGACCGGACATCGACACAGAAAAGTTACTGGGTTACGGGTCACTGGTCGGACCGTCATCGACCCGTTAATTGACCCGGTGACGTCATAAATATTATAAATAAATAAATAATATATAATTATTATTTAAAATGAAATAAATGTGAAATTTTCCAACTAATACGGAATGCACAAATTCAAAGCTTAAAACACCCTCTTAATATAAACTTGAAAATTAACAAAATGCTATGTAAATTGAGTCACACCTCATAGGTCATTATAATAAAACTCTAAATAACCAATAAAGACTCCAAAAAAGATTAAATAATAAACATAAATCATAGACAATCCAACGAGACAATAACAATCTTAACTATAATAACCAATTTTTTCTTTTTTAAAAAAAAAATTACAACATATTAGACCCGGTCGATTCTACTAAACCCGTTCCGGTTTTCGGGTTAAACGGTCCGACCGCCGGGTTTTACCGGGTTGAACAAAGGAAGTATGTTTTTTTATCCCTACCAGTTTTGGGGGCCAAACTGGACCGCAAAGCATGCCGGTCGGCGGTCCAATCGGTCCAGAGCCGGTCGGCTGGGCAGATTTCAAAACCTTGTATTATAGTATTACCTACCTTTACTTAACATTATTTCAATTTTTATGTCTGGAAAGATGCGAGCATTATTCACACCAGTTTACTTTCAAGACAAAAGAAACTACTGGGCAAAGACTTTGATCTAAATTGAATATATGTGGATGAATAAGAAATGTAAATGTAGAACCCACACAATAATTTATAGGGTAAAAAGCGTTGACGCTCCCTAAACTATTCCGTTTTTTGGTTTTTTGACCCTCAACTAAAAAGGGTCAAGTTTTACCCCCTATACTATTTCGGTTTTTGGTTTTTGACCTTCCATCCATATTTTCCGTTACATCATAACTGAAGTCAAAAAAATGGGGTCATTTTGAGAAAATCATATCATTCATAATAAATAGAATTAAATTTAAGGGAAAAAATGGGCTTTAAGATTTTTTTTAGAGGTTGGAATTTACAGTTGGTGGTTGGAGAAGAGGAGTGGTACCCGGTTTTCGGCTTCTTCTGTCACTGTTCTCACCGGCGACTTCTTCTTTCTAGTCAGAATAATAGGTTTTTTTTATTTTATAAAAACAAAAAAAATTGAATCTTATACAGATTGCCCAAAAATGCCCCCATTTTTTGGACTTCCGTTATGATGTAATGGAGAATATGGATGGAAGGTCAAAAACCAAAAACCGAAATAGTTCCGTTTTTAGTTGAGGGTCAAAAACCAAAAAACGTAATAGTTTAGGGGCGTGAGCGCTTTTTACCCTAATTTATATGATCTTGCATTAATTTCTATCCATTTTCCTGAAATACATAATAATAAAATTTTCATAATGGTATAACAATTTGTAAAATTGTAATTGAATATTTTATAAAAGATCATAATATCTTAAGTAATCTGGTGAACATCGAAGTAGAAATTGTGCATGCTTGTCTCTAAGAAGGGTGTGCATAATTCCAATACTATATTTCAATTTAACGAAGATTCTAAATCTATCCATTTTAAACGACAACAAAATTATAAAGTTTGAATACAATTAAATATTAATATCTTATTTACCTTGGTATTGTTTGCACCACATAATAAGTGCACATCTCATTTTCACTAACGGACATTGTTTCACTACCGCATATATTGCAATACTCACATCGGCAACAATCCGAAAATGTGTTCCCTGAAAAAAATTAGATAATTATTAAAATACATTAATTATTTTTTCCAGTTAGTAAAATACAATTAATTAGTTATTAATATGACTTTCTTACTTGAGCTGATGCTTGATAATCGGATATTCGACTTCGTTTTTCGTTTGTGATTAATATTTAATAACAATTGCGAAGTAAAAAAATGTAGTACTCCTCATCCACGTAGCAAGTTTATTTGCGCAACGATTATTCTGAAACCTGAACAAAGAATAATATTTAATTGTGATAAAAGTATCACAATTATCAAATATCATGTAATTCTGTATATTTTAAAGTTTGACCAAATTATAAATATAACGGGGCATCTCATAACAATTATATATACTCTTTTCTATTTTTGTTTCAACAGTAAACTTCACTTGATATTGATGATTGTTGATTTTGTACTTACTTTCTATTGATGTCACGCGTACTCATAAACATGGACCTTTGGTTTTGTATATACTGTCAATGAATTCTCCAGAAGCCGGTAAAAGACTCAAATTTTAGTCAAACAAGTTGGCTTAGAGATCATGACAAGCCAACTGAAAATAAAGAGCTTTGAATCAAGGCAGTATGAATATTCCGACACCGAACAAAGGGGAACGTAATGTATAACAAAATCATCAGTTCATTGATAAACGTTCGATTCATTACGATATATACATTAGGACATAAAATAGACTTAGATTTTTCCATATTTAATAGAAAATATATAATCTTTTATGAAAATAGAAGGAATTTAAGCTTTTGAGATCCTCCACCAAAATTCCTAACTAAATTCATACAAATATTAATATCATCCACTTAAACAATGGATCAAACTAACGATTAAAAAAAATCTTACTTTCGATTGTTGTATCAGACACCGAAATCTTCTCAATTTCTGTCTCAAAAGTTTTGTCTGCAACCTAAGAGTTATTATATAGTAACTAAAATTGCAATATTAGTCCCCAACTAATAAATAATATCAACTCTAAGACCATATGTTAAAAGATTTAATAACTCTAGTCCAAAAGTTATGAGACTTAATCAATACAGTCCCTAGAAAAAGTCCGAGTTTCACATAACCCATTTGAAAATCCAAGTTTCTAATCATTTTTTTATTTGATGAATAACAAATCAAGTTATTAATCTAGACACTTCTAAATTGGAGATCTGAGTTCGCGAGAAAAGAACAACAACAGCGGCGTACACCGCAAATAACACTGTGAAAGATGACTGATTTATTTCTCTCTCTTTGTATATAATGTGAGTGGATGACTGGGAAATGGAGAATATTAAATAAGGGTATATTGGGTATCCTCCTCAAAACATCCCTTATACTAGGTTGGTAACCTGGACGTTGAGCGGATACTTTAAAATTTGATTGATGTATTTTTTATGTTTTTATTAGTTATATTCAATAATTCCATAATAACATGTCTCAAAATAAACTTAGACACTATATAATAATTAAACTTTTTTATTCATATGCTTATTCATTCTTTTTGTCTAAGAACAAAGCCATCATAAATATTATATTTTCCTAGAATAAAAAATAGTCATGTTTTTTGACATTCATATCTTATAAAATTTGTCCCACTCATTGTGCAATTACAAACTAATTCCCAATCTTTATTACTATTACTTTTCAAGTGTTTCATTCGGTATCATTGAAGATGAAGAGCTTTGACATGCCATTATTTTTTGCATTGCCATAAGCTTTTGGAATTTCTTGTAATCATGAAATTGTAGAAAAATTGATCAGTTTCTACATATAATATAAAATATATATTCAAATAAAATAAACTTATCAAATTCAATACCAAAAATCCTCCAAGAACCCTAATCTACATATTTTTTTTCCCTTCTGTCGCTAAAGAGCTGCTTGGTGCCCTCCCCCTTTTTCGTTAGCCCCTTGCGCTTCTTCTTTAGTTACTCCCCTTCAAGAACCTTATCTTGAGAACCTTTAAGAACCATTATACCCTACATAAAGAAGACAAATTTTCAACCTCCATAGTGTAGTACATGTTCTACATCCTCATTCTCAAGTAAATAAAAGTAAGAAAATAATTGGGTTTATTGCACTAAATGGCCATAAAGTATTTCACTATTTCGGGTTACGGCCGAAAACAATGTTTTCTTCGAGATTTAGCCATCAAAAATTTAAAGTCTGCGGAATTTAGATTCCGACAAAAATTCTGTCAATTTTGACTAAGTCTTCGTGAGGGGTAATATTGTCCACAGCCCCTGAAATACGTATGTGTCCTCCATTTCCTTCTTCTTTAACCTTGTTAAATTTGAAAAACATTTCAAAAAAAATTCACCAAATTCTTACTATAATAATGTCTAAAGTTGGCATTGAAATTCAAGAACATAAAAAGTACAATGCTACTCAATAAAGAATTAAAAACCCAAGCTCCCATTCCATTGCATTCGCTTTAAAAAAATGCAGCAAAATCACCCCAGTATGGCCTAATAAATTGCACCCCAGCAAAATCACAAGAAAATTCATAACAATAAGAGTTGAGCGATTAAAGATTTGGATAAAAGAAAGTGTTATGTGACTTCAGAATTCTTCACCAAATTTTCTCAACTCACAAATCAGAAATTCCATTAGAATGTAGTTTAATTTTCAATTTCAAATTTTGTCTAATTCATTCCCAAATCTCAAATCCCGCTCGATTTTCAAGATATGACTTTTATCGATCGGAAACATCACCAGATCCCTAGAGCGGCACCGCTTCTTCCACAAAAGCGTGACGAATGGCATAGCGAGTTCGAATACTCCGGCGCATCGTACTCCGGCGCTATTTTCAATATGTCAACGCCCATTGTCGGTGCCAGAATCATGGCCCTACCTGAAACCCTAAAGCAATTGGTGTAATTTTTTTTTAAAATGGGTTTCAAATTTTGAGCAAAAAAAAGAAATCAATCAACATAAACTAGCTCCTAAAGTCTGAATTGATTGAGAATAAACAAGGCATGGAAGGATTAAGTGGAGTGGGAATAATTTTTTTTGAAGGATTTCATTCAAAAGGAGCTTATTCTCCTTTTTTTTTTGGTAAATAAAGATATATATAAATAAAACCATAATCCGGAGGATAGGGTACAAAAGCATTACAGAAGTTTTTGCGCAAAAAAGACCCTTGATCAAATCCCCCTACCACATAGTCGGTAGGTGATGATAAGTCAGGGTTAAAAGGAATGTTCCTAGCATAAGAAGCCCCACGGGCATCCCCCGCCAGAAGATGGCAAATAAAAGGGGGTACAGAGCTGAAAGTAAAGAGAATTAGACGACTGGTGTAATCCTCCTGTTTTTGCGAGCTGGTCTGCACAGGAGTTCGCCTCTCGATAGATGTGGTCAATGCTAAATTCTAGGATGAGCCTGAGTAGCTCCCTGCAATCAGTAATAAGAGTGGATAGAGGATGAATATCAGTGTCAGCATAGTGAAGTAGGTGAATGATATCTTTAGCATCTAGTTCTACGGCAAGTTTTTGAGCATATAGATTAGCCGCCAGAGTTAAGCCATCTTTGAGGGCCCACAATTCTGCCACAGTATTTGCACACGTCCCAATGCTCCTTGCGAATCCCGTGATCCAACTCCCCTGTATGGTCTCTAATAATCCCTCCCTGTACTCCCCACCCCTCTCCCCCCCCCGCGGCCTGGGTTACCGATAGAAGAGCCATCCACGTTGAGTTTGAGCCAGCCAATCGGGGGTTTCCTCCATGAGACTGAGATCTTTGTTGTACGGGTTGATTTGTTCAGCTTCCCTCCCAAAGCATAGTATTCAGTTGCTTTTTTGATAGTTTCCTGAATGGGATCCATCAAAAGTTTTCCTGGGTAAAAAACAGTTTGATTCCTGTTATTCCAAAGGATCCAACAACCGTACGAGAAAATTGTGCCCCAAGAAATGTTGTTGTGTGGTGATCCTTAGGTGGATGTAGCATGCTTGCGGAACCAGACTTCAAATTGATCATTCTGATTGTCCGGGATATATTGGAGAAGCTTCAGACACTCCCATAGAATTTTTTCTTTGGCACAGTGCCGCAGTAGATGCTCGGTAGATTCCGGCAATAAATTGCATTGCAGGCAGTTAGGATTAGTAATGATACGCTTCCTATAGAGGTGTTCTCTAGTTGCCAGGCGATTGTGGTTGCAGAGCCATAAGAAAAATTTAATCCTGCGATTGCAATTCACCTTCCAAATCCAGTCCCAGCTCTTCAAGTTTGGTTGGAGGTCGATATCTTGGGAGTGGATCAACTCATGAGCAAGCTTGGCATTGAAATCACCATCAGGTGATTTATTCCAAACTCTTCTATCATGAGGGTCATGTCTCTCTGTTCTGGGAACAGCTCTAATATGGTTAACAATGTTTTCAGGTAGGATTATAGATAGTGAATTGAGGTCCCAACTGTTGCTGCCACTGAAGGCGTTCTTGAGCTTGAGATCCTCTTCATCCTTATCCAAAGGTCCATATATCATATTTCTCAAAGGCCCCAGTCCTGTCCAATCATCTTGCCATACTCTGATGGTGTTCCCATTTCCAGGGATCCAAGTGGTGGAATTATGGAAAAGATCAAATCCATTCTTGATTGCCTTAAAGTTAATGGATCCTGCGCCTTTTTTGATGGTGAGAAGGTCTTGTTTGTCCTTTTTAACGTATTTCTTTCTCAGACATCTTGACCAGGTGGAATCAAAGTTCCTACTCATTCTCCAAACTAGCTTTGCCAATCCCACACGGTTGGCATGAATGGCTTGCTTAATTCCAAGACCTCCTCGATGTTTTGTTTTTGTAACTGTATCCCATTTGACAAGGCTGATCTTCTTTTTCGTGGTCGAGCTCCCCCAAAGGAATAATCTGTTTTCTCTATCAATCTTATCACAAACAGCGGCAGGAAGTGGAAGGCATTGCGAATAGTAAAATATAATTTGTGAAGAAGATGACTGGATAATGGCTTGTCTACCAGCCATAGAGAGCAGATTTACTTTCCAGCCACATAGCTTTTGTCTAACCTTATCAATGATGAATTGGAAGTCCGATTGCTTTGGTCTGCTTTGGAAGATAGGAAATCCTAGATACTTGCCCAAATTGTCAGTATGCCGGATTTGAAGGATGTTTTCAATATCAGTAATTCTCCCAACTGATAGGTTATTGGAGCAAGTAAATTTTGATTTGGTCAGGTTTATGGCTTGACCGGACCTGTTGCTGAAATCGTTCAGGACCTTTCTCATCTCGTTAAGAGTGACATTGTCAGCCATACCGAAAAGAATGACATCATCAGCGAAGAGTGAATGAGAGATGAGAGGGCCATTTTGACCAATTCTGATAGCTTTCCAATTCTTTTGATTGACTGATTTCTCAATGCTAATAGACAGGTATTCCATACAAATGACGAAAATGTATGGTGACAGAGGGTCTCCTTGTCTGATGCCTCTCGAGGGAAAGAACCATTCAGTAGGTTCTCCATTAAAAAGAATCGCCATTTTTTAGGAGAAGACACAGTTCATGATAAGCTTGATTGTTTTTGCTGGGAATTTGAAGAAGAAAAGTGCCTCTCTAATGAAATCCCATTCTAAGCGGTCAAAAGCTTTCTCCAGGTCGATCTTGACTGCAACTGCCCCATCTTTGACAGTTTTCCTCTTGATAGCGAAAACGGTTTCCTGGACTATGACAACATTATCAGCACATCTTCTTCCAGAGATGAAGCTACCCTGATGCGGCGAGATGATTGATGGGAGAATGGGTCTAATCCTATTAACCAGGATTTTCGAGATGAGTTTATAAATGGTGTTGCACAAGCTAATCGGTCTAAGTTGGTTTACAGTCTCAGGATTAGCAACTTTTGGGATAAGACAAATGAAGGTCGCATTGACATCTTCAGGGATATGGGCAAGCTCAAAACATTTATTGATGAAGCAAGTGATGGAAGGTTGTAGAAAACTCCAGAATTTTCGGAGAAAAATCGGGTGGAGTCCATCTGGTCCCGGACTTTTGTGCGGTTTAAAAGACCAGACTGCAGATTTAATTTCTGCAACGGTCGGAATTAAATCGAAGCCGGAGAAGTCATCCTGGGCATTCTGATTCCAGGTGAAGGGGAAAGAACGAGGTGCCAGGGGGATGCTGGTTCTACTAGAAGAATAGATGTATTTGAAATGGTTAACGATAGTGGCTCTGATACTGAAAATATCAAAATCCCACACCCCGCTGGAATTTTGGAGAGATTGGATTTTATTGATTTTCCTGTTATGAATGGAGGTAGTTTTAAGGAATTTAACGTTAAGGCCGTCCCATAAAATCCAGTCAATTCTAGACTTTATGGCCCACATAAGCTTTTCCTCTCTGTAAATATCATCCAGTTTAGCCCAGAGGTCTCGCTCCAACTGAACGAGGAAAGCCGAATGACGGTTCTCGAGGGCAAGCTGAGCTCCCTTGATGCGGGAAATAAGCTTTTTCTTTTTTTCCCTAACATTGCCAAAGACATTGATGTTCCAATCTGAGACTGCCTTCTCAAATTGGACAGCTCCTAGGGTAAAATTGTCATCTCTTCCTAACCAAGCATCCTGGACTATTCCTTTAAGATCAGGATGAGTAAGCTAGATTGGTTCAAAGTAGAATGGTTTTGAAGAAGGCGTTAGTCTGTTAGGTTCAAGATTGAGCAGTATAGGAGAGTGGTCTGACCTAGTTCTAACCAAGTTGAAGAGGGTAGCGTTTTGGAATTGGTCCCGCCACTTGGAGTTAGCAATTGCTCTATCGCTACGCTGGAAAATCAGTTTCCTATGATCCCTTTTATTAGTCCAAGTAAATCTCGACCCCTCATGGCCAAGGTCTAAAAGACTACAGTCATCGAGCATGCTTTTAAAGGTAGTAACACGATATTGGTTTGGCGGTAATCCTCCGAACTTTTTCGATTTATACAGTATTTCATTAAAGTCACCCATAAGGAGCCAAAGCATATCATGACTAGCAGCTAAATTGCGCAGATAATCCCAAAAATCTAATCTAGTATTTAAATCAGGGCTAGCATAAATCGCAGAAAATAACCAGAGTAGAGGGGTGTTCCGAACCTTGACGATGACGTGGATTGACTGGATATTTTTTTCTATCAATGTGAGTTCGATGTCTGCATCGTTCCATAGTAGCCAGACGCCTCCCCTTAATCCATTTGGATCTGCCCTTTCAGAGTTGGTTAAAGGCAGTTACTGCAAATATCAGCTGCCCGGTTCCCACTAACTTTTGTTTCCAATAGTGCCAAGACCGTTGGCTTGTGGATCCGAATGAGGTCCATCATATGGTCATGGAAATCTGGGTGGGCCGCCCCTCTAACATTCCACACTAGCAGTTTAATCATCATGGGTGAGTGTGGGTCGGTCCGGCTCCAGTTCTCGGGGATGTCCGGGTTCAAGAACCCATTTTGACTCGGTTGAGCCAAGAGCCTCTCCCTTAATCTCGCTCGGTCTAATAGGTTCACATTGATGGTCGGAATCAAGTGGAGACTGTTGATACGGTACCAACCTCGAGGCTGCCCAAACCAAAGGAGCGCATACATACACCAATAACGAGGATTAGAACAAGGGACGTAAAGCAGCAATCAACATCATTGACCCGAGTTCTAAAGTATAAAGAGGATTCTAAGTTACATCTAGGAATGTTGTACAAGTCAGCCTCTCAAGTTCACAAGTGTACAATTAGGCCCTATCAAGCAAAGAGGCTAAGAAGGGTATTTTAGTAATCATACAAGATGATGAGGGATTGGACAGCTTTACAACAGTTTGGCAGAATGGTCATAACTTTCTATCTGTTTATCCAATTGAGCTGATTTTAGTTGCATATTAAATATAAGAGGCATATCTACAACTTTCATGAAGAACCCGAGATCAGATTCTGCCTTCTTGACATCCGAAATCGTCGTGCAAGTTGGCCCAACAAGCTGTCCAGAATTGGGACGAATTTAAAGGGCATGTTAGTCTTTGTACAATTAAAGTCTATGCTAGACTTTAATTATTTTCCAGCTTTGTTATTTACTTTATTTAAGTAGTTGCTATAATAAAGGACATATTGTCCATGTGTTAATTAGTTGGTTAATAAGAGTCCTAATGCAACTAGGACTCTTCATAGATTTGGTAGTTGGAATAGATTCTAGCCGCCACTTTTGTTGTTAGGTAGTTACTTGATAGCAAGTTGTTATTCAAGAGTCCTAATTCTTCAAGGACTCTTATTTGTTTTCAAGAGTCTTAATCCTTTAAGGACTCTTATTTCTTTTATGGGTTGTAACCGAAATCTCAACCTACTTAAGGGAGATTTCGGCCACTTTAATATTTACGTTAGATATATTGATATTTTGGTAAGGTTATTCCTTAGCTTCTCGTGTTTGAACTTCTATGTAAGAATTCATTCATTCTTGAGTTACCGTATCAACTAGCTTGTTTCTCTAGTTGTGGTGTTTCAGCCTCCATTGTTAATTAACCTCCCTTAGTGTTGCGTTGATTAAATTCCCATAGAAACTAGTTCGAGAATTGAAGAAAGATCGGGCTCAAACTTAAGTCGAACCTTGCGGTTCTTCATCAGGTAGTTGTGCATCAAAGTATTCTCCGTTCTTTCCAAACGAATATTTATTTTCCGCACATCGTTTACCACTTGTACCAAGAGAGGTGTGGTCCTTTGACTTTGAATTTTCAATTTTAAAGGATGGTCCTTTAATATGTAGGAGCTTGAGGTTGTCGGTGCTCTTTCTTGACTTGAGGTCCTTTCGTCTCTTTGTAGTGGTGTTCGACTCGGCCCGGGTTGGTGACGGTTGGATTTGCAAAATCCCTCAGCCTGCTTGCATTTGTCATGACCCAGTCCATGAGGGCTGTTGGGTCCAAATCCATGGTGAAGGTTACTGTGGTCGGGCTGGCCCATAGATTTATCTGGCCCAAATGTGAATTTTGCATGTGATTTAGAGGGTTGTTGATTTAGGCTAGTAACATTTGGCCTGTTGACTGGATTTGTATTGAGGCCAACCAGGTCCAGCCGTGTTGGACCCATTGGGCTTGGAGGGGTGATGGATTCCACTGGGGTCCAAGGTGGGTTGGGGGTGGTTTATGTGGGTCGAGGCTTGGGTCCAGTTGGTTGGTGGGTTTTGAGTGGGTTGATAGTGACGAGAGGTTTGTCTTCTCCTCTGGAAGGAATTGCCTTGAAATCCCTCCTCCGGCGATCTCCTTGTCCCTCATTCGCGGTGGTAGCTCCAGTCCGCCTGATTTGATGAGTTCCGACTGTGCACTTCCCGCGCCGGAGATCCTCTTCTCCTCACCTCGCGGCGTGGTGGCCATTCCGCCTACCGTCTGCTTCTCCGGTCTCGAAGGTGCGGCGGCGCTGCCTCTCTTCTCCGGTGGTATTGCGGTAAGTTCCGATTGGGAGGCATTTTGAATTTTGCCTTCCAATTTTCTTATAAGGTTAGAGGCAGTAAGTGTTTCCAAATTTAAAGGGGTTTGGGGTAGATTTCCTAGACTCGTCTGTGATTCTTTTACCATGGTTGAGGAGTTCAAAGTCTCTGGGATTTCATCTTGCACCAAAATAGTCCCTGGCATTTCTGGGGTTTTTTTTTCAACCTGGGCTTCTGTCTGATGTGTATTTTTTGTGTCAGCAATTAATATTGATTTGGACAACAAAGGTTGACTAACCTTTTTGGTGAATGTAGGCTTGTCAGCCTTAGCAATAGACTGAGATTTAATCTCTTTTAGCCTCCAAACCTCTGACGTCTGACCCATTGAAACTTTGTGAGCAAGGTTTACCTCTGAATCCAAATCCCTGTATCTATTTACTGTGTTGATCCCCTTCGGTGACTTTTTAGACCGGAAATCACTCGTCGGTAATACTTTCCGGTTGGAATGTTTATATTGATTTTTCCTTGCGGTTACCACATTCCAAGGACCGTACTCGCTTACCTTGGACAATCCGGAGCATTCCCCCTCTTCAGACATAATTGTATCCTTAATTTCTTCACAGTAAGCAGCCTCTTTAGGGAGAACATCATCTTTGCTAGAGTTAATGGAATCAGGTTGTAGCATGATATCTGTTTTGTTTGTTGGGCAATTTTTTTCAAGATGCCCAACGATTCCGCAGTCGTAGCAAAATTCGATACCTTCGTATTGAATTTTTTGGGTGTGATTTCTGCCAATCCTCACAGTTGGGATAAGTTTTTTCTGATGGTCTATTTGAATGCAGAGGCGGGCGTATCTCCCTCTTTCCGCATTTGAAGTCCTTGCGTCTACCTTGAGAAGTTTACCCAGTTTGTCTCCTACCTTTGTAAGAATATCTCGATCATAGAATTCCACCGGTAAGGTAGGCAACCGTGCCCAAATGGCTGTTGTTGTAGAACTCTCTTTATACGGATCGAACTCCGGTTGCCATAGACGGGTTGTCAAATATTGTCCATTTAGGAACCATAGACGTCCAGCGATAACTCTAGTGAAGTCTTCCTCAAGCCCAAATTTGGCAATGAAAAAATTGGTGCCGAGATCTATGAGACGAAGTTCACCGAAAGGATTCCAAAGATTACGAACCTTATAGTCTATGTAGCTATAGCTAAGAGTCTTACCATAAGGCTTGATGATAATGGAAGTAATCCAAGGTGCTCTACATCTCAGTTTATCGCTCTTTGACAGTTTGATGATGGGGAGAGATTCTTGCTCCGAGTCCGAATCCGAACTTTCATCTAGATGTTGAGCAAAATAGGTCTTTTGCACATCTTTAGCGCACAAGTTGTGTGTTTGCTTGAGTTTATCTTTGTAGGTGATAAGCTTTTGAATCGAAAGAGGTTCTTCCTCATTATTCTTTAATTTCTTGCTGCTTCTAGCAAGTAGATCTTCTTCTTCTTCTTCAGAAAGGATAGGGAAACAGTTGCTCACTTCTTTTGGTGGGGATGGGTTTTTGGTAGAGAGCATTTCTTTGACAACCCGAGTGACCCTTTTTTGAAGTGTGAATAGCTTATTCTCCTTTGAAGAAGAAGGAAATGGGTTTTCAATTTTTTAGTAGAAAAACTAAATCAAACAACATAAATTAGAATTAATTGCCATTTTGGTCATCAACATAGTTTCGGCCATCCGTTTTCAACCTTTTTTTAGATTTTTAACTTTTCGCATCCCCAGACAATTTTTTGAACTGCCAATTTCATCATTCCGTCTAATAAATGGCAAAAAATCGTCAAAAACTCAGTAGTGGCTAACAGCACGAAATTTCATAGGATAACTTGAAGGGTAATAATGTCATTTGAAGTTTGAAAACATTAACAAATAACCTACCTAAACCGTCTTTCTCTTCTAGAAACAACATTTAGAAAAAATCCAATTCAAAAATCCCAAAGTCATTCCACTGTAGGGTTTCGAAATTGCACAAGGGAAGATTCAAAATCGAAGGTTTTACTAACCCAGATTAACAATCGCAAAGTATTCATCGAAGATTAGCCATGAATTTCAGTCTAATACAGCGACAACCTGATGATAAACCTCCGACCTATTGTAAGTGAAAAAAATTGGTTTTTTTTTTTTGTCTGCAATAATTTTGTAGTTGTTTGGTTAAGAAGATAAATAGTACACGGTTGGTTTCTTCAAAGTCTGGTGGAATCTAGGTTATTTAATTATTAGGGTAATTTTTTAAGAGTTGATGTTTGTCTTATTGTCTGTTTCTTACTGCTTTGAATATGTATATGTAGTCAGTATTGTCTGTGGAATCTTGTGGAAAAAGTGAAAATGTGTGTATTTTTTTCAAAATGGTCCCCTCCCCATTCAATTTAATGGGCCACCATTCCCATTTCTGCAGAATACTTTAAACTAGTTATTAATGGACCATTATTATTTCATCTACTTGCAGTGACTCCCTTATTGTAAGACATAGAGGAAAATTTGTAGAGACTGAAAATAATAAGTTATACGAGGGAGGGTGTTCTGATATTTTTTACTATTGCACTAGTGATGAGATGTCTTTAGTGATACTTAATAAAATGGTATATAGGCTGGGGTACTCTGAATATGCAGGATTTTGGTGGAAATGGCCCATGGTTCACAGGTCTTCAATTTGAAAAATTTGTTATGGCAGATGATGATGTTGAATCATTGTGTATGCATGGTCTTGTGAAAAGAAAGTTAAAAATATTTTTGAGCCATGATGAAGAAGGGCTTGAGATGCACTTCATTAGGTATCTCCCAAAAGAAGCTGATGTACCTGTGCAAGATGTAGTTTTTAAAGAACCAATAGGTAGAGAGAAAACTAGGGTCAAGGGAATTGCTGAAAACCCCAAAGGAAACAAGAAAATGTCTGATGGTGTAAAAAGAAGGGTAAATCAAAAGTATTAGAAGAGGAGCAACCTGAGTATCATTCTGACTTTGAGTTCATTACTGATTTATCAAATAGTGATGAAGACAATGGATTGGCTGAATTGTTTGACAGATTTTGCTGTGATGGTGAAGGAGGGACATATAGAATTGTGGAAAATGAGAATGGTGTTGGCAATACTGAAGGAGTGCAAAATAAGCTTCAACAATGCAAGGCCAAGAGAACAGACCAAGTGTGGTAATCGTCGCCAATTTGGGCACAACAAGATGACTTGCCCTATTACTATCCGAAATTCGATGCTTGGGATGAAGTGTTCTGGTGCATTCTGGATTGACTAAATAGCGTGTGGTTTGCTAAATGAGCAATTTTTTGGGAGCTTAATTGTGAACAAATATATGTAACCAATATTGAACTATAATGTGGTATTTTTTGCCTTAAACAGATGAGGATATAACCTCAATCTTTTGTGTAAATGATAATCTTTTGGATGGTTAGTTAATGATAATGTAGATATTTTGGTAAAGCTTTTTCACTTGCCTCATTTCAGTCAATATGACCAACATACCATATTTGTACAGGAGAACATCAACCAACGTTCAAAGATGAGAAATTAACCAAACTAACAAGGGATTAAACCATTCCACCAACATAACTTGAATTTTGATTACATAATCAAGCCATAAACAACAAACTGCTACTAAATTATACCTATTTTTGCTACAATAATCCCTAACAAGAAAACAATCAAGATAAGCATAATTTTTATCACTTCAGCTTGTTTTTGTACTTCACCCCTTTCTTTTTCCAACTTGCGACGAAGAACTGCATTAACACCATTGTTATTTTCTTCAACCAAATTCGCCATTCTTTGACAATTGGGACATAATTTGTTCTCAATTTCATCAACCTAATAATTAGGAATATATTAAAAATTACTACAAAAATCAATTCCAAAAAATTTAAATGATTTATGGATTTGAAATAAAACATACCTTCAAACTCTTAAATGGGTTTGGTTCTTTTGTAGAACTTTTTGTGCCCAAATCCGAATCTCTAACACAGCTGCTGGAAGAAATGTCCATCCTTTGAGTAAAATCACCATCGATGACCCCAAACTCAAACTCAAGATTTTTAAATTTGGGACCAAGTGTTTTCTTGCCCTTATCTTGGATTCGTTTTTCAGTGTACCTCATTTCCAATTGCGTAGATTTGGAAAAAATGGGGTGGCCTGGGGTATATTAACAAATCAATCAATTTTTTGAATCCCAAATTAGGGTTTTCTGCTCTAAGTTTAGCCTTTTGTAGAAGATGATCTATTTGGAATGAAAAATATATTATATATTGCAAGAGGATCTTTTAACATATGTTAGGAATAAATTACCCTTTAAGTTATCCTATTAAATTTCGTTCTGTTAGCCACTACTGTGTTTTTGATGATTTTTTTGCCATTTATTAGACGGAAGGATGAAATCGGCAGTTCGAAATTTGTTTGGGGATGCGAAAAGTTAAAAAAATTAAAAAAGGATGAAAACGGATGGCCGAAACTATGTTGATGACCAAAATGACAATTAATTCACATAAATTAGCTCCCCAAGTCTGAATTGTTTGAGAATTAAAAAGGAATGGAAGGATTGAGTGGAGTGGGTATAAAATTTTTGGATGATTTAATTCCTAAGGAGCTTCTAAGAAGGAAATGGATGAAGAATACATATTTTTTGGTTGTGTGAAGACTTAGTCAAATTTTACGGAATTTTCGCCAGAATCTAAATTCCGCAAACTTTAACTTTTTGATGGCTAAATCTCGAAAAAAACATTGTTTTCGGCCGTAACCCGAAATAGAGAAATACTCGATGGCCATTTGAAAGAAATAATTACTTAGCAAAAAAACAAAAAATGAGCAAGAAAAGAATTGAACTAAGCTCAAGATTTCTCTTACCAATGTTTGTTAGGCTTGAAAGCTCGCTGCCTCCAATAAACAAAAACCTGTTTCGAAATTTGAGACTTGATACTTGAAGAAGATTTTATCTCTGAAATAAAATTATTAGATGTTTGTTTATAAATACAAAAATTAATATTTTTAGTGAAGACATGAATTGCATTATTAAAAAAAAATGATTTTTTTACCTATGGAAACCAAGAAGATCATGAAACTTTTAAACTTTTTGGTTTCCCGAGAAAGTCAATAAATAAAATATAGCAGTCCAGCTCCTATGCGGAACAACTATTTTTCCGCATATGCAGAACAATTTTTTAAGGCAAATACAAGCGTTTTTTGGTTAAAAACAGGTGTTCACAGAATAGCTGTTCTCAAAATCAGAATAGGTGTTTTTTAATAATCAATCTCAGCCGTAAAAAATTTAATCTAACGGCTGAGAATTCGTCCCGCACATGCGAAACAAATACTCGTTCCGCATAGGAGTCGTGGTGAAAATATAGAAACTCTTAAAAATTTTGGTTTCCCGTGAAAATCTTTTGAAAATCTTTTTTTCCTTATATATATGTACGGAGTAATTTATATATTGAATACATTCGTTCACTTATTTTGTGGAATTACTTGTATAGTGATATTAAATGGTCTATTAATTTCGAATGCAAAAAATTGTAAAAAACCACAATAATATGTAACCTATGTTTGATTCATATTCTTAAAATTCGTATATATGTCTTTTCAAATCTCCGTCTAGAGTTATAAATTTTCAGATTGTTCAATAGTTTGTTGTAGTTGTTTTCAATAGCTAATGATTATAGCTAATGAAAAAATAAAATCTGGACTTTAAGCTAAAGTGGATTATATATATATATATATATATATATATATATATATATATATATATATATATATATATAGAATACAATTGTGTATATCATTATTTAGGATTAATTATTTCTTCATCAGTTACAAACTTTTAGATTAATGAATGTCATCCATATAGTGTAGTTATGTTAATATTAATTGTTGAAGAAATCAAGAGTCTTTTAAGTTTAGATTTGATCTTCATAGCTATTTTAAATTTTAAATTACGTTATTAATTAATGAAGCATTACATTATAGAGAGTAATCAATGCTTATATTGCCACAACAACAACAACAACAACAACAACCAAGCCTTAATCCCAACAGATTGGGGTCGGCTACATGAACCAAAGTAAGAATCACGTAAGGTCATCCACATGGATGCAATCTCTCCATTTCTTTCGATCCCAAACCCAACTCTCATCTAGTTCTAGTAGATTCATATCCCCTTTTATCACCTCCATCCAAGTCTTCCTCGGTCTCCCTCTACCTCTTACGCCATCTACATTACATAATCCTTCAATTCTCCTAACCGGAGCATCACTTGGCCTTCGTCTAATGTGCCCAAACCAACGCAAACGGTTCTCTCTCATCTTATCTTCAATAGGTGCTACACCAACCTTCTTCACTCTATCCATTCTCGTATGCCCACACATCCATCTTAACATCCGCATCTCCGCTACATGCATTTTCTGAATATGACACCTCTTAGTTGCCCAACATTCACGTACCATATAATAATGCTTGGGTCTAACAGTGGTTCAGTAAAACTTTCCCTTCAATCTCGGCAGTACATTACGATCACACAAAACACCCGTTGCACTCTTCCATTTCAACCAACCAGCTTTAACTCGATGTGCTACATCTCCGTCAAGCTCTCCGTCCTTTTGAATAATAGAACCAAGGTATTGAAAATACTCACTCTATGAGATATTTTTGTCACCCAAAGTTACTACAGTTTGCTCTGTCGTTCTGCTAGTGCTAAACTTACACTCCATATACTCTGTTTTACTTCTACTAATCCTAAAACCTTTAGATTCTAAGGTTTGTCTCCATACATCCAACTTGGCATGGGATGTGACTGAGTTTTACGCTGGTTGTCACGAGACCTACCGCAACCCTCCTCCTTTATCCGGGCTTGGGACCGGCAGTAAGTGTCAAAGACAAAAGTCCTCAACACTCAACCTTCTACCCCAACCTGTCCTAACTTTATTATATTATAGATTTAGAGATATTGGTTTGTGTTTAAGACTCCAAAACGTCTTTATATAAAAAAAAAGAGAGAGATGTAAAATGTACTAAAATCAAAAGATAAAAATATAAGGACTCAAATGAAGCAGCACTAACCTTTAAGGGCCGTCAATGGAATTTTTTTCTCTATATATATTTATCATAAATACTTGACAAATGATCGTCTGTACATACCTGTGTATATATTCCTATTTTTTTGTCCGACCACTCACAATTACCATGTGTATATATATAATTAAAAAAATATATACACATTCGAATTCTGAGTAATTGTGCAAAAAATGGAAACATATACGGATAAAACGATTTTCATTCACAAGACCACATGAACCTGATTCATATCAGAATTTTCCAATACTTATACCCTCGGGCAGACAGTGGCGCGCGCCTCAACTCAACTTCTTCCTTCAACAAACAGTGTAGTAAACGGATAAGTTCTCCACTTTCTCTCACCCACGCACACAAACAATTGCCGCCGCACACGGCCGTCTACGGTTGCCGAAAGATATGTTAGCAAGCGCAAACGTATTCAATGGTGGCCTTACTTTACAGAAATCAACACCAGCCTCCATTTACAGTAACTCAAAATTCAAACTATGCCTCTCCACATCCACTACCACTTCCACCTCTTACTCTCTCCGTCTTCTTCGTAGAAAGCCTCCTCTTTTCACTCCGAATTCAATTCTTCTACCTAATTTAAGCAAGAAAAGGAAGAAGGCAAGGTCTGCTGGTAGTCAATTCGTCTGTAATGCTTCTTTGGAATCCGGCGGCGGCGGCACAGCCACAGCACCGGCAGCTCCTTACTCTGTGAAAATTCCTGTTGGTGACCGACATGTAAGTCTTATCAATCTGAAATATTTCTTTGTTGAAAATTTGTGGTTACTGATGAATGTTGCGGCAGTAGATAATTACTCCCAAGTCCCAAATTATTTGTTCACTTTTTATTTTGCATATTTTGCACAAGAACTAGGTTTCATCAAATTCTATAGTAGAACATGTTAAAATGTCTGGCCCTATTTAATTTTAATCCCAATTTAATTCCACATTCTTTTAGCTCTCTATTTTTCTCTCTCCAACATTCCAGGTAAAGGGTAAGATTGAAAAAAATCATCATTAATGAGCAATTTATTTAGAAAGTAGACAATTAATTTAGGACGGATTAAAAAGGATACGTGGACAAATAATTTGGGACGGAGGGAGTTGTAGATGTTATGTAGTACCAAACTCCTAAATTGGTGATAATTGCTTTAGTTGTGTTGTTATGCGTATTATTTTGGAGAACTTCTTTAGTTATTTGTTTTAAATGTGAACTTTACAAGTGCAACTCACTGGGAAAAGAGCTTAAATAATTGCTTGTAATTAGTTTCAAGATTGTATGTGAACATGAGATTATGAACTTGATTAGTTGAACAATTCATTAGAGATAAGATTAAAAAAAAAAAAAAACTGCAATAAGTACGTGTTGATACAATGTATCAAATATTTCGAAACAGAGATTTTTCACTTTGTAGCTAATATCATGGAACAGAGGTAGTATGTAATTTTCATTTTTGTTGCTCAAAGTTAATATCACTTAAATCAACATTCTTTTCATTAGATACAGATATACTATGAATGTTTGTAAGACTAATGTATAAATTATTTCCTTTCCAATTTATTAAGAGTATAGTGATAAAGCCTCTAGGTAATTGATCAGTTGGTGAAGCACTCTTAAGACTAAAATGTTTCAGGTTTCATTGTCATACCCGCAGACTCAGAGACCCTTCCTTTTCTTCAATGCCCTTTGCAATAGTGTAGGGTCCACTTAAAAGATGGGTAGAGTGATAACATACCAAATGCTCGTATGTGCTTTCAAGTTTTTATGCCAAGTCAAATGTTTCAATTTAGGAATGGATGATTTGTGGTTATGTAATAAATATGGACAGTCTTTCTTAATATGTGGGGTTTATTTCATTTAGAATTATCACATAGTTTCTTGGAGAAATTGGATTTTGCTCTGGACCCCTGTTGATTCTACATGACTTAACATATTGTGCTCTAAGTCTAATTCACTTGATGTTTATGTAATTATAATTTTTTGATGCAGGACAAATTAGAAAAACTGTCCCACAAGAAAAAACACCAAAATTCAACTAATGTAGGGAACAAAAGGGTGTAATTTATTTCTGGAAACTAGGAAAAACTGCAAGAAACAATGTAAGATACACCCCTTAGCATCACACTAAGAGAAACCCTAGGCGTCACACCTGGGAACCATAAGGCGTCACACCTTAGGCTTTGATTGCGTCACACAATGGCTTTACAGAATCACTCTGCAGGCTCTTTTCTCTGAATAGTTATCACCTCCTTATTGAACAGAGAACAACTCTATTTATTGACTCATAATAAAACCTAAACACACTAGGAAAAGACTCTTAAAAGACTGCGAGCAACATATAACTTGGACAAATAGGATTTCTAAACCAACTCAATTTAGAGAGCCAAGATGGAAAATCTGAAAATGTTCAGAAACCTACTGCAATTTAATATTTATGAAAATACCTGAAGTTCTAGGACTCTTTTCAACAAAAAGAAGGAAGTAACTAAACCTTGGCTTCTATTCATGTTCTGCATCATTTTCTCTTATTGCTACTAACCTGAGAGCCGCTCTATTGTGTGAGACACGTTTCTAGGATATCATAAATGTGACCCAGGATCCTTATTAATTTGACTAATCTAAAGGTTAAGTTTCAGACTATTTGCAGCTTGGAAAAAGAAACTTCTCCGAGAAGAATGCGCAGAGACTAACAACTAGAGAGATTCAGCATAAATAGAAAAAAGAAAAACCCAACGGAATTAAATTTTCGAGGAGTTTCTTATGGTAATCAAAACTATTTAAGAGTGAAAGTTATCTCTGAACATACTTGATTAAAAGAAAAAGCAAGTAGAAGATAACATATCTCGAGATATTGGGGAGAGGAAGATAGTGTAAACGGAATCCACATTCAGTTAATTTATATATTATGTTTTTCAGAGGGAAACTAGTAAAAACCTTGAAGTACAGCTGAATTTGCAAGCCCTAGCTTAGTAAGCTGTTCATTAAACAATGGTTTCCCTGTACCCACATTTAACTATAATTCTTCAAGGCCAAGGAAAAACACTCGTTAAGGCTAAGGTCCAAATTTGCTGAGATAAATAAATAAAGTGAACAAAGAATTCTGATTGTTAGAAACTTTAAGGCCCAAAGATTTAAATTTGCAAGAGGAGGAGCTTGAGGGAACAAAGTCTAATCAATGCTCTACAAGAAAAAGCCTGGTGAATTGATTCTTCTTTTCTTTGAGATTCACACAACACAATTTAGTCGGGAAACTTTTGTCTGCCTTAATATTACACAAATCCATTCAGGTCGTAGAAATCATTTGAAATTTGCCTCTCATCATAAGACCATAGAGTGAAGGCCATTGGCCTGCAAAACTGCCCTGCTCCTGCATGCAGCACCGAGATCTATTTATTCCTCTCTGAGTTTGATCATGTGGTTTGATAAACATGTGATAACAATTTGTGCAGATATTGGTTGAGACAGGTCATATGGGGAGACAAGCTAGTGGTGCTGTTACAGTGACAGATGGAGAAACTGTAAGTTGGCTTTAGTTTTTGTCCTCTTGACTTCACCAATGCTATGTGTGCACTTGGAGGGTGTATAATGCAATTCGTGCTTAATAGGATTGCACTACATATGTTCGTCATTCTCTTAATCGTAGCTATTGGAGGTGGATCTTCTTGTGCATATTCAGAAACATTTTAATTCGTACTTTTGTGCATCTTGAATTTTGGTATGCATAGTTTTCAGTTTTAAGCAACCCTGTTCAAGTAGCTTAAGTTCCAAACAACTTCCCCCTTCCCCCCAAACCCAAAAAAAAGGAGAAGAAGATAAATGAAAGGAAAATAAAAGAGCTGAAATAAATCCCATGAGAGCATAGACAGGAATAGTGTAGTCCTGATTATATTTGTGTTTTAAACTATTCTTTGCATTTTCATATTCTTACATAGGAAATAATTGGGAACTAGGACTTTACAGTTTACAATGCTAAGATTGCAAGACGTGCTCTTTTATCCAAAATATGTATGCCCTTGGGAAGTTTTTGTAAATTTATTTTCCTTTTTTAAAATTCTTTATTTGAGTATGACCATAAATACATTGTGTTTAGACTTGCATGGTTTCTCTGTAATTCCTGATTTAAACTTTTCCCGAGAAGTGACAGTGAAAATAGAAATCTTCTGGACAGCCATCTTTTCAATTGAAGTTTAGACGAAATGCTTTTTGATCCCATTGCATGTCTAGACTGAGATAGATGTAAAACTTAAGGTCCATGGAGAATGGGGGAAGAAAGGCCCATAATATCTCCTTTTCTGCTTGTCCATTTAGTATTATGGGCAAGCATATATGCAAAAGACTTTCTCCTCTTACTCTCTAAATATTGAGTTTTGTGAAGTTGTCAAGCTACTAAGGAAAATGCAGATCTCAGCTCACAAATTACCCCAGCCAAAATTGATTTAGATATGAAGTGTAAAATAAAGAATGAGCTTCTCTTAGTTTGAGAGGTAAGTAAATGTTAAGCAAACAGTATTCAACATAGTAATGTTTTCTCTCTTTCACAAATAATTGGTGTTAGTTTTCTTTAATACCAATTACTCTGAAGAAATGCATTAAGGTGATACTGGATGCTATTCTTGTTGCTGATGGGTGGTTAGTGATGCTAGAACGAGAGGTGAACATGGAATTCTTTTGAACTTTGATGATCAGAAATCATATGAATTGGTTGTGCTTTTCTTGATAGGTATAGATCTGAAAGGCTTTGGTCAACAATAATGACACCGTGGTAGCTAGATCCCTGTTCACTCGTCCATAACCAGAAATAGAACCATTTTTCTGCTTGACCTGATTAGAGCCAGATTCTACTTCACCTGTCATATCCCTGGTTGTGGGATTGCTAAATGCAACACCCCTTTTACTAAACACAATGTCCATTCTTTTTTTTTCCTCTAAAATTTTGAACTTTGTTTTAATAAATTAATACTCCCTCAATCCCATTTCTGTTTTAATTATTTTAAATGTCCCAAAATATTTGACACTTACCATAATGACAATTATTATTTTTTTCGTAAGTTCCAAACTTACCCTTGTCTCATTAATGCACTAAACACCACATTTAATGTCGTTTAAAGCTTCAACAAGGGGAGTTTAGCCTTTTAATTGACTATGATTAACTTATTTTGGTCAACATCACTCGTTATTAATTCTTGTGCCAAGTGAAACTCTGTCAATATAAATGAGACAGAGGTAGGGGTGTCAATCGAGCTATGTGAGCTGAGCTTGGCATAGCTCACGCTCAGCTCACATAAAAATTGAAAAGCTCAGCTCACGCTCAGCCGGAAAAGCTCATAAACCTTGAGCTCACATTTTAACACGAGCTTGAGCTTAGCTCACGAGCTACCCGAGCTCATTTATATTAGCGAAAAAAACGAAAATCCTGTCTCAAGAATAACATAATACAATGAGCCTTAAAACTAAATTTGGACAAGAATACAAATATACATAATACAATCAATGATACTTAATTCTTGTAGCAAAATAAACTAATAAACTAATAAAAAGATAACAAAAGAAACGGGGGTCAAGGTCACGCTCAACTAAGTCTTTTTAAACTAACGAAAAAGATAAAAAGATAATAAAATGATACAGATACTTAATTCTTATATAAGTCTTTTTTTAATTAGTATTATTATTATTAATATTTTAATTATATTTATCTTAGCGGGTTCGAGCTTTTTTCGGGCTGAGCGGGATCAAGCTCACGCTCAGCTCATATAAAAAGTGAGCTTGAATATTAAGCTCGTGCTCAGCTCACGCTCACATCACCTCAGCTCACGCTCACACTTTTTCGAGCTATGTGAGCCGGCCCGAACCCGTTGACACCCCTAGACAGAGGGAGTAATATATATGATACAAAAAAGAATAATAAAGTAAAAAACAGGGCACTATAGAAAATATTCTGCATATATAAATATAATTATGTCTCAAAATTATCTTTATATATTAAATATATCTTCATGAACATTTGAATTGGTTTGCTAACGTGCTCGTGTTCTTTCGATTAATAAACAACCAATGCTTGATGTTCGACTCAACTAGATTAGCAGACAAAACGAACAGTAGTCAAACACGAAAGAACTGGAACAAGCTTTATTCGCGAACGTTCAGTTCGAATTACAGTCCTACATGTACCTTAACACAATATAGCAGGGGGTCCCATATCTAGCAAGAGGGTGCTCAGAGCTCCCATCTTGGGGTAGAATTACCATAGAAAGGACTTGAAAACAGTGAGCTTTCTCAAGGATCTTGACCCATCTTGTAGTTCATTTATAAAATTAATTGCAACATGCCTTCTATTGCATGTGCATAATCAATGTTGTTCATTTGAGTATTTGATAATGCAACTGCTAACCAGTTTCAAGGATCTTATTTCTTTTTAGTGCCTCTGGCATTTTACTCTCTAATCAAGAATCTCAATTGTTTTATTCCCTGCAGCAGAACTACCATACAAACATCTATGCCCTCTCATTTTTTGAAACCGAGAGTCCCTTGCAGCATTATGTCATTCTCAAGTGCTCAACATGCTTAAATAGACAAAATGAGATGCACATCAGCGGAGCTCTGATTTTTTCTTTATGTGACTTCTAAACAATTCTTGTCTTCCACTAAATGAAATGTCCTCCTATCTAAGATAATTTTATGGTTAATAACGGTGAGACATGTTCGGTGACATTATTTGAAATGGCATTTTTTTATGTGATTATGCACATGACTCGTAGTTTGCAGACCATTTTCGGCAAAGCAGAATCTTTCCTGAATATTCTTACATCTACATTCTTTCTGGGTTATCATTTAACATGTGCGCACGGAAAATAAATCCATCTCTTATTAGTATCTATCTCTATCTGAAGCTCCAATATATGTCTTTCCTAGTTACAGTTCAATTGCATGTCTGCTACACACTTTTTTCTTTGAGTGAGACTTAATTTCAGCTTATTTTCCAATGTGGATTAGGTATTGAACCGGGAATTATTTTCATGATTTCTGTAACTTTAAACTCAGTTTCGTCTCCCATGGTTGTGTTGGTCAATGGATTTTGCTTCTCGTTGTCAAATGCTTGTGAAGGAAGATTAATTTGTTATTCTGTTCTGCTAGATAATTTACACAACTGTATGTTTGGCTGATGTTCCAAGTGAGCCGTCTGATTTTTTTTCCCCCCTTTCTGTACATTATCAAGAACGCTTCTCAGCAGCTGGTCGAACGAGGTTAATTTTTGTACCTTTTTTTTCCCTCTTATTCTTCTTGGTTGCATCATATAAGTTACATCGACTCTGAAAGGAAATCTCATTTGAGTTTGTTTCCATTTCTCAGTGGAGGTTTCTTCAAGCGTGAAGGAAAAACTAAAGACCATGAGGTACTTACTACTACTTTAATGAATCTGCGAGTTTATGCATGGTATATAATTAGTGTCTGGCGCTTGAAGATTTTTAATAGCTATTTATTAAATTTTTATCACTTGTTCTTTTGTTTTTGATAAGCAAATGAAACTTGCAGGTTCTTATTTGTAGATTGATAGATAGGCCTTTACGTCCGACAATGCTCAAGGGTTTCCATCATGACACACAGATATTGTCTTGGGTACACCTGCTGCTTTTTTGGAAAATTTGTTGACATAAGTTTCAAAGACTTTGAAAACATGATTTTTTTTTATCTATATATGATGTTGCTTATATGGCTTTCTGGCTTTAACTATGCCATTGGGTCGCAGGTATTAAGCTACGATGCTTTGCACCCTCCAGACTCTCTGGCGGTTACTGCAGCAGGAATTGCACTGTATGTCTTAATTTGTTTTCTTATCGGTGACTCAGTCTATTGTTAAATATTTTATTCTAAGTTTTTTCTCCCTCCCCTTTGTAAACTTTTTATACACAAAAGAGCCATCTCAGAAGTTCCAAATTCAGAACCTGTTGCTGGAGTTCGAATTGGTCTTATTGGGGATAGGTTTGTTGTGAATCCAACAACAAAAGAAATGGAGGACTCAAAATTGGATTTAATGTTAGCTGGCACTGGGAGTGCAGTATTGATGATAGAGGTCAATTCTTAACCTTGTTGTATCAAATAAGGTTCGCCATAAAGCATATACACGCATAGTTCTAAATGTGTGAGAGAGTTTTGGTTGTTTATCTGAGCTTGTCATGTTATCATGTATATTCATCTACTGTTTCAGGGATGGTTTTTTCTAGCTTTTACTTCTTTGATATGTTTTTGTCTAGCTGTCAATCAATCCACCCATCCTTGTATTCATGTTTTTCCTCTCATAGTAGTTAGTTCTTTTACTTTGATTTAAATAAGAGACTCCTTCCATGTCATTTAGAACTTTTGATACTGATTGGAAGGCATTAAACTTTTTAGTTTCATCATTCATGCAATTCTTTGGTTTGCTGAAATGATGCTGAAGCTCTAACTTTGTATGGTTAAAATGCTAGTAACATTAATGCCTGAAAATATTGTCTTCAAGCAATGTATATTGACATCTGTATGCACTATATCTTGGTGATTTGACTGAAGATCGAAAAGCATATGATTCTTCTAAAACATCAAAATTCAAATCTTTGTTTGCTAATGCAGAAAGTAGCAGCTATATCTGGTAATATTGGTTAAATATTCTGTGAGATCAATATATAGTTACTCTAAGAATGCCTTTTGTATTTCCTGTAAATTCTGAAGTTGAAATCCGGTATAGACTGAGATTTTTATTGATAGCATGAGCATGGCACCATATATTAAAAGATTTAATTCCATGATTATACCACAACCACCAAATGAAAATTAAAAACAGGAGTTTAGACACCTGTCTACAACCAAGAGTCACATTTCTTTGGACTAGTATCATGTGTTGGCAAGTGGTGAAAGTACTTATGCAACTTCTGTAAATCAGTTTTCTTCTTGTTTCTGACTTCAGTCTCTTGTGATTTGACTTATATAGGGATACTGTGATTTTCTTCCTGAAGAGAAGTTGCTCGAAGCAGTACAAATTGGGCAGGTTGTTCTTTTTTTAAGTTTTGCTGCTTAATTAGTTGTCATTTTGACCATGTTATTTGTAGTTTGTGATGAAGACTACTGCTATACTCATGCTTAATACTAGTCCTTTAAGGATCTAAGGGTAATATAGTAGAGTAGGGCTCTAAGCTTTGCAGGTTTTTGTGAATGGTTCAGTGCTTTAACCTTAGCCCTGTTGGAGGTGAGACTGGTAGTACACTCAACTTGATAATGTAGATGAATATTACTTGTTGCATTAAGAAATATTAAATATTGTTGAACCTTGTTAAATTGTTGTTTCATGGTTCTTCAGATATCTTGACCTCTAGAAGGTGTAAGATCTTAAATACTATATGCAGATTTAAGGCTTCACTAAAAAGTGAGCACATTCAATGTCTTGACAAGTTTGTAATTTGCTCTAATGGGCTAACATGTAATCCTGAAATATTATTTGATTATTTATTTATTTTCCTGGAAAGGGGTTGGCATGGTGCTAATGACCTGTTATGGCAATTATATTCATGGAATTGGTCTTCAGTTCTAACCAAAGTTGAAGCCAGTAATACTAGTTTTATGTACAATCCTGATATATTCATGGTTTTCATTGTTAAAGTCGTTCCAAAATCTAGGAGGTAATGAGAAAGATCTTAGCTGGCATAAAGAAGAGGATACAGGGAAATAAGTCTCTAGTTACATTTATGAGGTTATCAAACCAATTTTCTCGTTTTAATTTTGATTTGTAGATATGCGAATACAATTTCAGCACTCGAACATATATATGGTCCGGTCATGCATCAAATTAAAAGTGTTGGCTTAGATCTGCATTTTTTGAGTAATACTTGTACATATGTATGCAGATACTATAATGCACATGTACGGGGGAATTTTGATGGTAAAGTTCAAGAAATTATGAAATGAGTATTGCATATAACGTCACCACACCAGTTACCATGTGTAATGACTGCTTTATTGGTTCAAATATTTCTATATTTCTCATAAGAAGCCTTTCCTCTTGCAGTCCTGCTCCTGCAATACGGGGGAATTTTACTGTCAAAGCATGCTTGAATTATTAATTCTTATCTCTATAAAATTACTCAGATGCACCTTCTGCCTTTCTTTTGCTCGTATTGTTGCCACTGAGCTCTCTGTTATTCTCCCTCCCGACACTTTTGATATGGTTTTTATGTCGAGGTCTAGAAGGACCTTATAAAATCTTAGAAGAATGGTTTCTCCATGTTTGCATATGAAATTGTTAGCCCGAATTATGTTCCTGATGTTGCTCTGTAAAATTTCCGTGATATATGCCAGGACTAATGATCGTAGGCTTATGCCAAATAAGACTTTGGGAGTCCTAAGGATGCATTTCACTTGTTTTTAATCTTTTACAGGAGCGACATGATTAATGGTGTTGGATTCACAAGAGAACAATAAAGGTTATTTAAAATGTCATGTGATTCCACAACCACTGAGGCACTGACGCATAAGTTGGAAAAAAAAACGAGCACTTGGTCCAGAATTAGTCATAAATCAACAAGGGACTGTAGAGCTATGCAAAGAGTTGGAACTATTAACTTATTGGCTTAATAGATTTAATTTCAACAGTTCTAGAGTTACCTGGGTTCTGTGAGGCCTAGAGTTATCGGAGATCTGTGAGGCATTTCTTACAGTTGCTCCTCATTATTGATCTGTTGGCTCTTGTGGCAAAGTAATTAGGAATTGTGAATACTCAAGTTGTATTTCATATTGAACAAGTGTTACATATATATACACTCCTAGGAAAATCGAATAGGAAAGTAAATAAAGAAAAGAATCAATAAGGATCAATCAATTCCTAGATTCAATCGTAGAATCAATCTAATCTCTATAATTGTGCATATACACATATACAACATGTGCTAAATGTGCTAATATGTTGTAACACTCCCCCTCAAGGTGGAGCATAGATGTTGATCATGCCCAACTTGCTACAAAGATAATTGACAAGAACTCCATTTAACGCCTTTGTGAGAAGGTCGCCCAATTGTTCTCCAGTCTTCACATAACCAGTAGAAATGAAACCATCTTCTATTTTGTCATGTACAAAATGACAATCTAACTCAATATGTTTGGTCCGCTCATGAAAAACTGGATTAGAAACGAAGTCAAGAGCAGCTTGATTATCACAATACAACTTTGCAGGAATGGAAACTTTAAGGTCAATTTCAACCAAAAGCTGATATATCCACATAATTTCACACGCCGATTGTGACATAGCCCTATATTCTGCTTCTGCACTAGAGCGAGAAACAACATGTTGTTTCTTACTCTTCCATTAAACCAAATTCCCTCCCACAAAGGCACAATAACCTGTCGTAGATCTTCTAGTCATCTTACAGCCTGCCCAGTCAAAATCTGAAAAGCACTCGATACGAGAGTGGTTGTGATTTTTATATAATATACCTCGTCCAGGTGCTCCTTTCAAGTAACATAAAATATGTTCTAAAGCAGCCCAATGATGGACTGTTGGAGAAGATAAGAATTGACTTATAATACTAACCGAGTAAGCAATATCTGGATGAGTCACTGTAAGATAGTTTAATTTTTCAACCAGTCTTCGATATCTTTCAGGGTCTTCAAATAATTCTCCATCGTTTGTTAGTTGAGAATTGGGAAGCATTGGAGCGCTGCATGGTTTTGCTCCAATTTTCCTGTCTCTGTCAACAAATCATGCACATATTTTCTTTGAGACAAGAATATACCTTGTTTACTCCTCATCACTTCAACACCTAGAAAGTACTTCAACATTCCCAAGTCCTTCGTCTGAAATTGAGTCTGAAGGAAAGACTTAAGAGATGATATGCCCACACTGTCACTCCTTGTTATGATAATATCATCTACATAAACAACTAAGAGGATGATACCAGCACTAGACTTTTTGTAGAACACCGTGTGATCTGATATGCTCTTCAACATACCAAACACCTTAATCGCCTCACTAAATTTTCCAAACCAAGCCCGCGGACTTTGTTTTAAACCATACAGAGATTTCCGAAGATAGCAAACCTTCCTTTTCATTTTTCCATGCTCCCCCTGAGCAACAAACCCAGGTGGTTGCTCCATATATACCTCTTCTCGAAGATCACCATGAAGAAAAGCATTCTTGATGTCTAACTGATGCAGGGGCCAATCATAGGTGGCTGCCAAAGAAATAAATAGTCGAACAGATGTTTGTTTTGCAACAGGAGAAAAAGTATCTGAGTAATCAACTCCGTATATCTGAGCATATCCCTTAGCCGAGCTTTCAATCGTGAAATGGATCCATCGGGATTAGTTTTCACTGTAAATACCCATTTGCATCCAATAGCTTTCTTCCCTGCAGGTAAGTCCGTTAAATCCCAAGTACCATTCTCATTTAAGGCATCCATTTCCTCTATCATTGCACGACGCCAATCAGGATGACATAAAGCTTCATAGACAGATTTAGGAATAGTGATAGAATCAATGGAAGCGATAAAGGAACACGCAGAGTGTGACAAATGATCATAAGATACAAAAGTGGAAATAGGGTAAGTGCATTGACGTTTACCTTTGCGTTGTGCAATTGGAAGATCATCAGTTGACACAGGATCCGATGACGAAGTAGTTGGCGCCAGATGTGTGTCGGGAGGAGGTGGACGTCTAGAGTAGACTTTGAGAGGAGGTGGGGAAGAAACTTGTGTTGACTCAACAACGGGAGTTGGTTCAGGCGTGGATGTGGGAAGATAGACAATGACAGGTTCAGATTCAGGTTCACAGTCAGGTGCTGGTTCAGATACTGACGAAATAGGAGTAATGGTATAAACTAACAAATCATCATCATCCCCCTTACCAGTTGAAACGGAAGAAGAAAAGAAAGATGTGTCTTCTAGAAAGGTAACATCTCTGGAGACCATGTATTTGCCAAGACTTGGGCAATAACACCTATACCCTTTTTGATGACGAGAGTATCCTAAGAAGACACACTTCAAGGACTTTGGGTTTAATTTAGTGACAGAGGGACGAACATCTTGTACAAAGCAAGTACTCCCAAATTTTTTAGGGTCAGTGGGATATAATGACTTGGTTGGAAAAAGAGTATGAAAAGGAGTCTCACCCTGAAGAACTGATGAAGGCATACGATTAATTAGAAAACATGCCGTTGATACTGCATCAGCCTAAAAAGATTTAGGAACATTCATTTGAAACATAAGAGCTCTTGCAGTCTCAAGAAGATGCCTATTTTTACGTTCTGCTACCCCATTTTGAGATGGTGTATAGACACATGAAGTTTGGTGAATAATGCCATTTTGTGTCATAAAGGTTTGAAAAGTTGTTGACAAATATTCTTTTGCATTATCACTCCTTAATGTACGAATAGAGACATTGAACTGAGTTTTAATTTCAGCATGAAAGACACAAAATATAGACAATAACTCGGAACGATTTTTCATAAAAAATAACCAAGTCATACGAGAATATAGTCATCAACAAATGTATCAAAATACCTAAAACCAGGTTTGGATGGAATTGGACAAGGACCCCAAACATCAGAGTGAACTAACTCAAAAGAAGAATCGGCTCGTTTATTGACTCTAGGACTAGAACTAAGACGGTGATGTTTAGCAAATTGACACGACTCACAATCTAAAACTGATACCTTAGAATACTCGGGACAAAGTTTCTTGAGCAAAGGGAGAGATGGGTGGCCTAGTCGACAATGTGTTTTGAAAGCAGAGGAAACACTAGAACACGCAAGCCATTGGCGTGTTGATTTGTCAAGTATATAGAGTCCCCTAGACACATATCCTTTACCAATGATCTTCTTTGTCATAAGATCCTGAAACAAGCAATGATCAGGAAAAAATGAGACAAAGCAGTTAAGAGTTCGAGTGATATGGCTAACAGACAACAAATTGAAAGAAAAATCTGGCAAATGTAAGACATTAGAGAGCGAAAACTCAGGAGTTAAGTTAACTGTGCCAGACCCAATCACACAAGATGGAGAACCATCAGCTAGGGTTACATTTGTTGGGTTGTGAGATTGATATGTGGTGAAAGAGTTAGGATTACCCAACATATGGTCTGTTGCACCATAATCAATGACAAATTTGGATGATGAGGAGATGAGACATGTATTTGAATTACCTGAATTGGCCATAGCAAAAAAAATGGTAGATGAAGAACCGAAATTACCAAATCAAGCACGTATATGTGCTTCTGAGTCGCCAAGAAAGTCACAGCCGAAATCCCAATGCCGATTTGAGTAATGGAATCCCGATGTCGAACAACTCTCAGCCCAAAGTAGAGAGATCCTAAAACGAGACCTAAACCCAAATTTTGACAATTTTTAGATTGCCCCAAACGAGTATCTCACTCAAACCCTAATTCACTGTTGCTCTGATACCATGTAACAAAGTAATTAGGAATTGTGAGTACTCAAGTTGTATTTCATATTGAACAAGTGTTACATATATATACACTCCTAGGAAAACCGAATAGGAAAGTAAATAAAGAAAAGAATCAATAAGGATCAATCTAATCTCTATAATTGTGCATATACACCTATACAACATGTGCTAAATGTGCTCAATGTGCTAATATGTTGTAACAGCTCTTTTGCTAACTGGCTGTTTTTTTGTTGCTGCTCCTATTTTCTTTTTTTTTTCTTTCAAATTTCCTGCTAAACTGAACCCCTGAAAGGATTATTAGCCCTCTTATTATTATTATTATTACAATTATTGTTTTTATAATGTTTCTTTAAAATAGATTATTAGCAGTTGGAGGAATTATTCTAGTAAAAGGTTCAATGAAAGAAAATCTTGACGTCGTGTGTTATCAGGATGCTGTGAAGGCTATTTGTGATGAAATAGAAGCTTTAGTGAAGAAATGTGGGAAGACAAAAATGCTTGATGCAATCAAGCTGCCTCCACCTGAGCTTTATAAACATGTAGAAGTACGTATTTTACCTTTCTCTTACTTTGTATTCCAAATCTGTTTACTGATTTCAGATTCCCTATCCTCAAATGTATGTATAAACTGTGTCTACACTCTACGGTTCCTATCCCTCCAATCTCAATTGCAAAACTGAAAAAAGAAACTTTTGTTGCTGAGTTAGCATTGCAGCCGCTTAATTTCCCTTTATAAATGGGCCAAGGTTCTTTGTTGTGGTTCTTAGAAATCCAAGAGTTTGCGTATAGCAAAGGCTTCATAGGATCACATTCATTCTAACTTCCTAGAGAAATTGATATCTTTATAACTTATTTGTTTACTTTTGCTTTACTTCATTCTAACCAATAATATGTAGATTTGCTAAGGTATGATTAAGAGATACATATGCTCTAGATTTTGGAAGAAAGTTATCTGAATTAAGAATTAGAAATAAAGATGGGAACATTAACTTCTAAATCTGCTAGGGTGTCATAAATAGAGGAATAGACGTTAGATTTTCAAAGAAAGTTTCTTAAACTCTCACGGCAAACTATATAAGAAAGAAATATCTTGGCTTGATGGTAACTAACATGAGCTTAAACACCAGAAAGTGGGGTATATAAATTTGGTCAAACGTCAAAGATCTCTTTTAAAGGAAGAAGCAGAAAATATAATAGAGAACTTATCCAATGGTTGGAAAATAAGCCTGCATATGAACCTACTGTTATCAAGCAAAGGAAAATATATTCTGATCTAGAGTAAAAATGTCCATGGCCATTACAAGCGTTTAAGATTCAGTTTATCTATTTCTTTGGATGCCTAGGGTGTATAACTTAATCCCTTGTTTTTTTCTACTTTTAGACCACCTTTTTCCCCCTCACAAAAGCCATATGTAGATCCCACCATAATTGAGATAAGTAGTAAATTTTCAGTCCGAGTTCAATGCAAGTGCCCCTTTAGTCTTAGTATCCTTGTTTAGTTACTAATTACACCCTCCATCCCAAATTATCTGTCCACATTTCTTTTTTAATCTGTCCAAAATTAACTGTACACTTTCTAAATAAAAGGGCTCATTAATGATGGGTTTTCCAATCCTACCCCTTACATTGAATGTTGGAGAGAGAAGAATAGAGAGAGAGAGAGAAAAAAGAAGGTAAAATTAAATTGTGAATAATATTTAATAGGGTCATGTTTGGCATTTGATCATATCTTACTATAGAATTTGATGAAACCTTAATTCTCGTGCAAAACACAAAGTGGACAGATAATTTGGGACGGAGGGAGTACTAATTAATCTTTCAGACTTTTTGGAGTTCTTATTGTCTTGTGAGATAATGAAGGAATTCTAATTTTATTAGGATTTGGCTATTATTCGGTGGTTTACACTAATTACAGTGAAAAACCTTAATGGTGTTTTTATCTTGCATGAATTTGACTAAGGGTCTATTTTCAATTGCTTATATGCTTCGGTATATAGATTTTGACCTAAGAAAAGCCATTACTTGTATGTTCTTCATCGCTTATTGGCTCAACATATAGCTTAAAATAAACCCAAACAGCTGGTTTGGAAAAACGATGCTTTTCTAGAACAACTTGTGCTGGCTAATTTCTTGACTAAAACACCATGACACATTAGATACAAAATAAACACATGAAAGTTTTTATTGCTTGCTTTTCCCTCAGATGCGTTTTCCAAGAACAGTTATTCGAATTTTCAGTGACTTCTTTCAGCAAATGAGAGCAGCTCTTTAAAAATAATTGGTTTTACAAAATCACTTTTCTCAGCAGCTTAAAACAGAACTCCAGCAATCGAGAACAACCCCATCTGGTCCTAGTAGTTTCACGATAAGTACTTTTTACTGGTGAAAATGACACAAACGTTTTTTTCCCCCTAGATGAAATGACAAAAACATTTTTAAGATACATCTTAAGCCGAAACTGTATTGACAAGTGATCCTATTTGTGAAAATCTTATCCTTGTTGAATCTTTAGTTTCAAACATCTGGTCAATACAATTTCACACATATCAAAACTTTTGTTCTTGAAGTAACGGCAAATATCCCCATGGCACCCCCGTGCCGCCGCCAGGAAAAAAAATAAGTATATGATTAACGAAATGTCGTAGAATCTCTTTGGAAGCCAGATTAATTATGTTTTGGAACTTTTGTGGCGCTGTAGTTTAGCTTACATTATATTAGTTCTCATCATCATCTTGTCTCCTACAAGATATAAACACCAATAAGTTGTGACATTTCCATGTGGAATTTTCAGGAAATTGCTGGTGATGAACTAGTGGAAGTGCTACAAATAAAAAACAAGGTCCCCAGGAGAAAGGCTTTGTCATCGTTGGAAAACAAAGTTTTAAATATACTCACAGAGGAGGGTTATGTTAGTAAGACAGAATCTGTTGCATCTGCTGAGCTCACACCAGACTTGTTGGAGGAAGAAGAAGAGGATGAGGAAGTGGTTGTTGATGGTGAGGTTGATGAAGGTGATATTCACATCAAGCCAGTCTTACGAAAACCCACCCCCTTGGTAGTGTTCTGCTCATCTGATTGGATTTTCAGTGTGCCTCTCTCTCTCTCTCTCTCTCTCTCTCTCTCTCTCTCTCTCTCTGTGTGCATTCATGCATGAGTTTCCAATTTTTACTGTGGGGAGAAGTACTGAGTATTCAAAACATAGTTTTGGAAGTTTCCTTTCTAGCTGTTCATCTGCCATTAAATCGTAGCAATCTGGGCGTTCCAGCCCATGTTCTTCTAGAAGTGGAGGGTAATGTTGGTGCAATGAAAAGGCATTCTTATGTCATGTCTCGGCAAAGATTTTCTCTCACCTAACACCCTTTTTGTCTGTCATTGTCTGAGAATTACTTGGGCAAGATGCCCTACAACATAAATGCCTACTGGAATTGGATGTCTTAGTGGTCTTATATGGCGGGGGTATAGACACTCCTATTGGACTAACAGAGGGATATGGACAGTGAATTAAACACAAATTGCTCTTCTATAAATTTGGTGACCAAATTAAAGGGGAAATAGTCAAATGGCCAAAATGGGAGTTCTATGTTTCTAGTGACCATTCAGATACTTTCCCCATTTTATGGTTTACTTCGATTTGCAGAACTAATCTTCTGTCTAATGCCGCTCTAGAGGACATCAGGGTTATGATGGAATTGAGCAAGCGGATTTCTTAACTTTTCTGTTAATAAATCCCTCTTTTCTGCATTCAAGTATTTGAAGGAAAATTTCCCAAACAAAGATTGAAGATCTTATTTTAATTTTAAAGATCGTGTGGTCCTACAAATTGATGACTCTGTTTTGCACATCAATGCTTAAGATAACAGTAAAGATCACAGTCCTCCAGATGTGCACTCGAACTCTGGCCAAACCTCTATCACCTCGTTTGGCTTCCTGAATAGATGATTCAAATCCATCTTTGCTAAATGCAACACCCATTTTTTAAGTTTTACACTTAGATTTTTATCCCAAAAATACCCTTTTCATATTTTCCTGAAAAATTCTCACTCTTAAACTTCCTGTCTTTTTATTCTCTGTATATGCATCACTTGGTGCTCAAATTTAAAGGTGTTGGAAGTTTTTTTGTTCTATTGAAATTGACACATTAACATCACAAAATTAATTTTAAAAAAAATGAAAAGGATAATTAATTTACATCAAAACATCAAATTTTGCTACTTCATATAAGCTTTATGGAGCTACCAAGATAGCTCCACAAGCTGTGTCCCTAGGAGGTCCATACAGGCCACATGGAGCTGCCGAGGTAGCTCTATGCGCCGTTCATGGAATTGCCAGGGTAGCTCCATGTGGTTCATATGGAACTGCCAATGCATCTCCATAAACTCTACATGGAGTTGTCAAAATTGAATTTTTTCACAGATTTTTGCGATATTAACGTTGTTTTTATCTCTATGTTTTTTGAATTTGCATATTAAGATTTTGTTAATGTAGAATATGCATATTCTTCCTATAATCTTCAAGTTTCATAATAAAATTTGGTGAGGAAGGGAAAGACAAGTGTTTCCAATTCATGGAATCTATATTCAACCACCACCAACAACAACATACAACAACAACAACAACCAAGCCTTAATCCCAACAGATTGGGGTCGGCTACATGAACCAAAGTAAGAATCACGTAAGGTCATCCACATGGATGCAATCTCTCCATTTCTTTCGGTTCCAAACACAACTCTCATCTAGTTCTAGCAGATTCATATCCCCTTTTATCACCTCCATCCAAGTCTTCCTCGGTCTCCCTCTACCTCTTACGCCATCTACATTACATAATCCTTCAATTCTCCTAACCGAGCATCACTGCCTTCGTCTAATGTGCCCAAACCAACGCAAACTGCTTCTCTCTCATCTTATCTTCAATAGGTGCTACACCAACCTTCTTCCGAATAGTCTCATTCCTCACTCTATCCATTCTCGTATGCCCACACATCCATCTTAACATACGCATTTCCGCTACATGCATTTTTTTGAATATGACACCTCTTAGTTGCCCAACATTCTGCACTATATAATAATGCTTGGCCTAATAGCATGCTTCAGAAAACTTTCCCTTCAATCTAAGCTGTACATTACGATCACACAAAACACCCGTCGCACTCTTCCATTTCAACTAACTAGCCTTTTAACTCGATGTGCTACATCTCCGTCAAGCTCTCCGTCCTTTTGAATAATAGAACTAAGGTATCGAAAATACTCACTCTATGAGATATTTTTGTCACCCAAAGTTACTACGCTTTGCTCAGTTGCTCGCTAGTGCTAAACTTACACTCCATATACTGCTTTTACTTCTACTAATCCTAAAACCTTTAGATTCTAAGGTTTGTCTCCATACATCCAACTCGCATTAACACCCGCTCTTGTCTCATCTATCAAAACTATATCATCAAGAAATAAGCATGCACCACTAGATCTGGATCTTGTATACACTGGGTCGAGCTCATCCATAACCATTGTAAATGGAAAAGGACTAAGTGCTCGAACCTTGATGCACCCCCAATTGTAATAGGAAACTCTTCACTTATCCCGCCGCAAACTCGACACCGGTGCCGACTCCCTCATACATATCCTTAATAAGATCAATATACTTCCGAGATATACTTTTCTTAGTCATCGCCCACCAAATTACCTCTCGGGGAACCTTATCGTAAGCTTTTTCCAAATCTATGAACACCATATGCAGGTCCTTCTTTCTCTCTCTATAACGCTCAATCAACTGCCTTATTAGATGTATTGCTTCCATAGTTCTAATATTCAACCACCAACAACAACATATTCCACCAAAAACCAAAGGTCATGGAATCTATAAATCATAATATGTCAAGTATAATTATGGAATTTTCTTATTATGGGTGTTACACTTTGAAAAAATGGATGTTGCATTTAGCAGCCCTCTTGAAATTCTATGGCTTATTTTCCGTAGGTGTTTCGTTGTTGGTCGTGAACTATTATATATATATATATATATACATGCTGATTTTTGTTTTGAAACTTTGCCCTTATAGTTTTTCTCTGAGGTAGATGTGAAGCTTGTGTTCAAGGAAGTGTCATCCAAATTTCTACGCAGACGTATTGTGGAGGTAAAATTTATAAATGACTAAGTAGGGTTCATTACAAAGACGCTTAGTATTGTCTTCTGTTTTGTTGTTTTCATCCCAAAATCTCATATTACTGTGAGTTTTCGATATAGGAACTGAATCTTCTTTGAGCTTCTGTTACTTTCTTTATGTTGAATTTTTTCTTATTGAAGTATAAAGTGGCTTGCTGTTTGGATTTTAAACCACATGTTGGATCAATAATGCTGTATACTCATGTAAATGATTCAGTTTCTATGGCAAGTTAAACTATCTATAGATTATTGTTATGTTCAAAGAAATTCTGTTTTGTTTTTCCCCCCGAAAATAAGCCTACCTGTCCTCCAAAACCATGTATTCTGTGGAGAATTCTTGAAGTATTTGTTAATGATGAAAAGATCATAACTCTCGACCATAGTGATAAATCTCAAAAAAGTTATTCAGAGTTGCCACACGTTCTATCTTAGTGTAGGAACTTCGTTGCTGAAAGTAGAAAAAATTAATTTGTTCTAGGTCAAGTGCTTAACTTCATGTATTTACAAACCCAGAAAGAAGATATTTACTGGAAATCCGTAAGAAAATGAAAATTTTGTGGATTCCATTTGTTCACAAGCTCAGATTAAACTTTTGGTGTTCCTGTTGCCAACACTTTCTCAATGTTCTGATCCATCCAAATTCTAGAAAATAGGATAATGATGGATTTTAGAACTATTATTTGCAAATGAATCATTGAGATTAATGCAGAACAAAACTGTTTCATTTGAAAACTTGTGGTGGAAGGCATCGTGACTCTTATTTGCCTGAAGCTAGAGTAATCTGCATCTTTTACCTGACTATTGTTTTGTGATATCTACCTGCCGAGATTGGATAATAGCTAGCAAGTTTCGGGGTTTGAATCTTGTTAAAAGAAGAATCATTGTTGTGTGATTCGAGAAACTTGTAACTTATGCTTTCTTCCTGGTTTCTTGATGCAGGGAGGAAAAAGAAGCGATGGAAGAACCCCTCAGGAGATACGAGTGATACACTCAAGTTGTGGACTACTTCCTAGATCACATGGAAGTGCTCTTTTTACACGCGGAGAAACACAGGTTTGCTGAACTTCTCAATTTTCTAAAACAATCTCTTTTTCTTCTTTGTTGGTAAGTTCATGGTTGTTCGTGGTTCTCAATAGCTAATTATCTATATTTGCAAATGTTTGCTGATATTTATTTCAGACATCCATAAAACAGATGTACTTGCATATATTTTTTATGACTGATCTCAAAAGATCTTCTGCTTAATATTCTCATTAAGCTTCCCCTTATTCATTAAACTGGTTATGTATTTGGTTAGGCAAGGTTGGGCTCATATATCTTTCTCAACTTATTTGTCAGTAGAGGTCATAATTAATTCCAAAGGCCTATTCCAAAGGAATATGAACCTTTTAAATTATGCTTCCTGAACCCTATTTTACAAAATCATCATTGTTTAGCATTTTTATTTTTCATTTTTGAATTATGAATCTTAAACATGAAGAAAAGTAATGATGGTTAAACTTCTAAAATGTCTAGTAGACAGTTCAATTTTCCTACAAGAAGAAGGATTTTTTGAGGTGGTATGATGCACAAAAATGTTTCAGCTTTAACTGTGACCGATTTGTTGTTGCTTAAGATAGGAAGCAGACATGGATCTTAGATGAGCTGGAGAGGTGAAATATAGAAAATTTGTGAGAAAGAATAAAAGAAAGGTAAATGTTCAGCAAGACAACGACTGGGAAAAAAGCAAAATCTAGTGACAAACAAGCTCTATTTTATCCTTCAATGATAACCTTCATCTAGAGTTTTGACAATGATACATATTGCCTTAGAAACTCTGGAACCCAACGTACTTCAAAGCTAAGAAACTTTATGGGTATTTATCACTCCCCGTGCTTGTGGGCCAAGAATGCGACTCATGGGTCTAGTAGCACTCAACCACCTACTTTGCAACCGTCCTCAATATGCCAAAATGGGTTCCCAACGTGATCATGCTTAGATATAATTCGATCTTTTCAGACTTATCCATGTGGGATAGTGGTATCACACTGACTCCCCCAGGTGCCCCAACCCCTTGAGGCCTTAGCATCCTCGTTAGGTGCTTCCAGAACACATCAACCCATGATCAAACCAGGGGTGCAAGATTCTAGAGGTAGCTCTCACCGCGTACGGTGTTGCACTTATTTCCCACACTACCGGTTGGTAACGAGCTCTGATACCCTAATATCACACTCGTGATCGCAGGCTCGGAATGCGACTCATGGACCTGAAATTGGAAGCACCCGTGATCACCTACTTGGCAACCGTGCTCGGCTGCTCGCTATGCCAAAATGAATATTCTAAGATGACCCTCAATACTTACGCCCATGCTTATGTACAATTAAGAATCTTCAAACTTATCCCATGTGTATAGGGGTATCACAGTATCTTAACCTCTAAGAAATATAAAAGGGAAAATCTTTAACCAGAAAAAAGAAAAGGCTGCTAGCCAGTTGCTGTTGAACTGTTTACTGCAAGTTGAAAATTACTGAACCAACCTGGACGCTAAAACCCTAGAGAAACTGACTTACCACTATAACAAGACTCAGTATGTATAGGAACAAGTATCTTCAACCTTAATATCATTTATGATCTTCCAGATCCTCTTAATCTTCTCTTTGCTTTCTAGGTCATGGTACATAGTACCCTTCGCGTTTCAAACCCTAATACACTATTTGCTCTCTCGGTGCCTCACTTGAAGCATGTTTATAGTTTCGGGTCCCCACATTTCTTAGTCAGAACTGAGTACATACTGTAAACATGTTTGAATTAGAAACTAGAATGTATAATATGCCAATTCTATGATATTTCTTTTATGGTTCACTTAGAAACATTATTTCTTCTTCTAATGTGTTGCTTGCTCTTTCTTTTCCCTTCTCCTTGGTTACTCACTACCTAGCCAATTAAGTTCTCTTTAGTAATTAGCTTGATCCTATTGGTTGATCTAGTTTTTTTCAATTATTGTTTGGATCAATTTGTGTTCATGAGACCTATTCTTAAATATCCCTTGGTTTCTGTACTTGATTGTGCATGGTCAGATTAAGGTCTAAGTATGCTATTATGGAGTCAAGTAATCTGGGGTGGTCCTCAGCCATTGACAACAAAAACATCTTGGTTCATTTTGTGCCTTTAGTAAAATTTCCTTTTCAGTCAAGGATATGATACCATTCATCTTGTCATCTTCTAAAATGCATCTCCATCATTATGAGAAAAGTTTGTTTAAATGTATATGTTGAGAGATGACCTTTTGGACATGCACGTATTATTGTTATACAGTTGTGGGTACATTCTGAAGATCTATAGCCCAAGTTTTGTAAAATAATTCATGTAGTCGAGCCTTTTTTCTTTTCCTTTATACACACACACACACACACACACACATTAAGGGGTTCTGTTTGATTTCTTCTGCAGTGTTTCTTTAATGCTTTCAAATTTATATTTCATTTTTCTTTGACTATAGTCCCTGGCTGTGGTTACACTTGGTGATCAGCAAATGGCACAAAAGATCGATAACCTTGTGGATGAAGAAGAATTCAAGAGATTCTATCTTCAGGTGGGTATGTGTGTTCTGATCGTAGATGAGCGAATATCGTGAAGCTATTTTCCTGCCTAACCGCTCTCTGTACAACAGAAATTGTGTTCATTGCAGAAATAATATGCTTTCCGAGATTGGTAATGTGCAGAACGCATGTTTCATCTACATATCTTGTTTGATTACTTTTCTGCTAGAGCTGTAATCCAGAAATTCTATTTTCTAAAATAATCTGTATGGTTCATTTAAAGATAATTTGATTTTTAAGCTCTGTACAAGCACTATCATGTGAAAGCATCATCATCACTTCTAACATGTCCACACAGTTAACCTTATACACACTGCATCATGGTTAACAGTTATGTTAATGTTTTGACGATCATTTTGGAAATGAGAGGGTAAAAGTGATGATGAAGAAACAGGCAGAAAATCGACCTTGTTGACCGGTAACTTTTTAGAGAGTGCAGCTTGATTGCAACTTTGTGGAAGCAAAATAACTGGTACCTTTAGGAGAAAGATGCAAATCTGAAATTTTATATCCCTTATATTTCAAAATAAATGTCTGCCTTTACTTTTCAGTCGTTTTCAGATTGTTTTGCTTTTTTTAAATTGGAAATTCTAACTTTCAAATGTTTCCTTTTCTCAAGTAGTTTATACATTAAAACTGAAGACGGTGACCCACTCTCTTTTTCTGCTTAACTTCAGTTCCAACTTAATTAGTGGAAGGAATTTTCTCTTGAACTGCTTTGTGCTATTGCGTCATATTATCTGTTTGCTGGAGAAATAAGGCATTCATTTCAAACAGAGGAAAGACAAGGTCTTCATTGATTGATATAAAATATTTGTACTCTAAAAACTAGGAAGATAGCTGATCGCCATTTAAACATATTGTTGACCTTTTATTTTAGGTCATAAAATGAACATAAATGGTTGTCTGATACACTTAACACCAAGCAGAGAAATAGTACCTGAGCTATAAATGGAGATCACACGAGATCCAATGTCTCACCCACGCATAACAGAACATTTGGTTCTTCTGTTTTGTGTCTTACCATCAAGACAGTTATATTTCGATATGTGATTAAACAGTAGTCCTCCTATACCGTCACGTTTGCTACAAAATCATACCCTCAAATCAAAGCCAAAAGGCATCAGAGAAGGCAGACTCAGGAACCAATTTGATTTATGTGCACATTGCCATGCTTCTTTCATTGTTGTGCTTTATAGATATGGAAGAAAAATTAGACTCGTACTTATGCTTCTTTACTATAAGCACAAAGACTAGTTTCACATTGTTATATAAAAAATCTAGTAGAATTACCAGATTGATGGCTGATTAGAAATATACGGTGTTTTCTTGTTTTTTCTTTTTTTCCTGGGTATATTGATTTTTATTTCTGGGCAGTTGGAAACATATCTTACATTGTTTTTGCTTCCCCACATAGTACTCATTTCCACCATCATGTGTCGGTGAAGTTCGTCGGGCAGGTGCACCATCCAGAAGGGAAATTGGTCATGGAACTCTTGCAGAGAGAGCTTTAGAGCCCATATTGCCTCTGGAAGATACTTTCCCCTACACCATACGTGTGGAGAGTACCATTACAGAAAGCAATGGCTCATCAAGGTAAAACGACACACTTATTAAGTGATGGGGGGTCGTATGTGCATCTGCCATTTTTATTTTCTTTTTTGATCTAAAATGTAAATGTATACAAAGATCAAAAACTTTTTACAAATGGTGGATCGGCCATTTTTTCTGCTTCTATGTTTATTGGTGGGTGATTGGGTACTTGGGTGGGTGTAGCAATGTCCATGCAGTATAGAATCATTAAGGTGGTTTTATTTTCCTGGGGGTTTCTTAGAAAACCTCTCATGTTTCTCAATATCCACCTAATTTATTTCTTGTTTCTAATCCAAATTAATTGACAGTATGGCATCAGTATGTGGTGGTTGCTTAGCATTGCAAGATGCCGGTGTTCCAATTAAGTGCTCCATTGCTGGTATAGCAATGGGGCTTGTTTTGGACACCAAAGAATTTGGAGGAGATGGAACACCGCTTATCCTGTCCGATATAACTGGAGGCGAAGATCAATCCGGAGATATGGATTTTAAGGTATAATGAGTTGGACTGTTTTACACTCTGGGAACTAATTTTGTTTTGGTTTCATCATATCTAAAGTTGTATCCTGCTTTCATTTCCTATTATTAAAAATAAAAGGTTAAGAGTAAAATGCTACTAATGGCCACCAACAATTTGATTTTTCTCATTTTAGCCATTCGGGCTGAGAATTTTAGCCAATGCTGTGGAATCCCAAAATGTACTCCTTATATCAATAAATTGATTGGCCTGAAAGCTTTAAAAGACCAATCTACCCCTCATATCAATAAAAAAATAATAATTATATCTAAGTTTCAATTCTTTTTTTTTTTCTCTTCTTTCTTTCCTCCTTCCTCCTTTCAGCCTCCGGCCGACCTCCTCTCATTCTCTTCTTTTCCGGCCACTATTCCCACATCTCCCTCTCTTTCTTATTCCTTCCCCTTCTGCGACTGTCCTCCATCTCTCAGCCACCGCCCCCCTCTCTCTATATCTCTCCCGCTTCTCCCTAGGTTCCAGCCGCCGGCCCACTGAAGTTCGTGCAAAATCTAGACCTCAAATTTCTCCTATGGGAACTCCTCCTAATTGAACGCCCTAGAGAACAAAACTTTACGGCGTTTTTTATTGAAACTCTAGTCCAAGAGAAAAGAAAGGAACAACCAGAAATTTACCGGAGTATGTGCTGGAGAAAAGTCTGCCAGAGAAAGATGCAGCGTAGGCTTGAGGAGTGGTCGCAGAAAGAACAGAACCAGGACAGGGGACCGGAAGCGATAGGGGCACATTTAGTACATGTTGTCTAGGTGTATATGCACAATTATAGGAATTAGATTAATTAGATTGATTCTAGAAATTGATTGATCCTTATTGATTCTTTCCTTTATTTACTTTCCTATTCGATTTTCCTAGGAGTGTATATATATATGTAACACTTGTTCTATATGAAATACAACTTGAGTATTCACAATTCCTAATTACTTTGTTATATATATATATATCGGATCAGGTTTTCGGTTATAATTTGGGTTTGGATATTGAGTTGGAGGGAATGAATTAAATGGACAAAAACACCCCGCAATTTGCCAGCACGTGATGAGTTTGTGACCAAAAATGGATTCCCTCGCATTGCCTAAAATCCGCAGCCCGAAAATTGTTTCTTGCTATGGGGAGACCAAAAATTTTTTTTTGACTAAAAGGAGAAAAGTCAAAATTGTTGATGGCCATTTATAGCAGTTATCTTGGGCACAAGTTCCGGAGGCAAGGGAAATTATATGAAGTAAAGAATAATCACAGTTATCTTGGGCACGAGTTCCGGAGGCAAGGGAAATTATATGAAGTAAATTGATGATTTTATTGCTGCAGGTGGCAGGAAATGAAGAGGGTGTAACGGCTTTTCAGATGGACATTAAGGTCAACCTACCATCTTCTCTCATTAGCAAGTTATTTTCTTGTAAATACATGCGTATATTACCTTCCTATAACTTACTTTTTATATTCACTTGGAGCATGGTAATGTGCATGCTTAGTGATCTTCCATTGTTTAATCTGCTTCATTTAATACGAGTATCTGATTATGTGTAGTAACCTCAATCCAATCTTTGTAACATAGGTAGGAGGCATTACGTTACCAATTATGAAACAGGCTCTGCTGCAAGCAAGAGATGGCCGGAAGCATATTCTTGGTAACTTTCATTGGCATCATATCAGAAGACATGTGTTTGACATCCTAAGAATTTGTCATTTTTTGTTTTAGACGAATGTCCTAATATAAATAAGTATTTGTTACAAAATCTCATGGTAGTCATATTTGGTACTCTTTTACCCCCTAAGTGAATACTTTTTGTAGTTTCACAAAGAATGCAGTGCTTGCGATTTGTGAAGGAAATATAGAGAAGCTTCAAGAAACAATCTTGTGCTCACGGCAGAAGAAAAGGGCACATAGTTAGAAATATCAACTACTGCCCTAAAATGTTCCCTATGTTATAAGTGAGAAACTTTATGGAGTATTGGTTTGTTAACAAGATATGTTCTGAACATGGTAGAGAAATTAAATAAAAAACAACCTTCTCCATACATAAGTTGGACTGTTAGATAGGTAAACTTATTATGGTAAGATTCTCACACCTCAACACGCATCATTTTGGAAGAAACAAATATACAATTAGTTGACTTCTTGAATTGATTTTTGGGAGATGAAGTTATTGCTTCAAATTGTATAGTGTTGAAGTGTTCCTCACATGAACAATTGAAAACTTTTGATATTAGTGGTTTTGTTAGTAATCAGTAAAATGGAATCATAAACTTACTGAACTCCTTTCTAACAACCTATGTTTTTTAGAGGTAAATTGGTAATTAACATTTTTAAGTACGTGTCCTATGCATGGCATCTTTCTGGTTTGATGTTGGTCAAAACATTTCTTAAATACTAGATACTTGGACTGATTACTTATGTTCAGTCTGTAACTATTTCTGTCTTGTCTTTATAAAGTATTATTCTTAAATTCTTTGGATATCTTCAATTTAAAGAATTTCGCAAATGATTCATCTATCACATCATGTCAAGCTTTTCCTGTATCTTCTTGTTTCTACACAGTTGAACCGTAATT